>OZ024838.1:822500-1422500 GCA_964016985.1 Anodontia alba | reverse complement strand
TGCCAGCTTGACATATGCTTACGACCTGTAAATACAAGAAAAAAAAACTTTACTGTTTATTTGTTTGTGTTGAGGTTTTACGGCCCAGTCAACCCAGTGGGGTCATGTCGAGCACTGTCAGTTTACCTAACCACACATTTACTGGGCAGGCTTAGTCCTCTAAGCGGTTAACCAGTACTGTAAACACAAGAAAAAAACTTTTAGCTACATAAAGCATATAGTCAAACTTCAACCCAGTCAGCATTCTATGTAAATCTATACTGGGCCGTCATCGGCCCATCAGGGTAGCTGACGGGCCGATGACGGCCCGATGTAGATTTACGTAGAATGCCAGCTGGGAAAGGCCTGAGCATCTTTGGAATTATGGAAACTTGTTCTCGACAGGCAGTTAGAGTCACTGAGGGCTTATCATGGTGCCAGGTCAGGAAAGAAATGGAGATAATTTAGAGAAGTCTTTCCAATCTTCTATACAATAATGGTATGTTGAGTGTACTCATTAGAATTGCCTCAATGAGGCAATTCTAATGAGTACATACAACATACAATTTCGTGATAAAATTTCCTTAAATATTTGTTTTCTGGAGCATTTGAAAGAATTTTGTATAGACTCAAAAATGAGTTTGAATGAGCTATGGTAAAAGAGCAATCCGTGTCCTATCTATCGCGGTTTGACTGTAGATGGATAAGAGTTAATGATACTTTCTTGTATATGAATTAGAACACCTTTGACACACTTGCTCCCCCACCTCCACCCTCACCCTCTAACACACACACACACACACACACACACACACACACACACACACACACACACACACACACACACACCCTCTAACACACACACACATACACACACATGCTCCCCACCTCCACCCTCACTCTCTAATACACACACACACACAGACACACACACACACACACACACACACACAATTATTCATGAGCAAAAGGATTTTATCACTTGAATCCATCTGAGAAATTTTATTAGAAGTGAAACAATCATAAACTGTCATACAACAGGAACAATCAACCACATTTGTCTCTAATTTGTTAAGAACAAACTGACATGACAGAAATTTACATCACAAAGAAATCAATAATACACAGACTCACACAATTATTCATGAGCAAAAGGGTTTATCACTTGAAACAATCATAAACTGTCACACAAAAGGAACAATTAACCACATTTGTCTCTACTTATTTGTTAAGAACAAACTGACATGACAGAAATTTACGTCACAAAGAATTCAACCATACCTGATTATACACTGTATTATATAATGCCGCTACAACAGGTTTTTCATGGGACATAATTCTGTCTCGGATCTCTGCCTTCATTTCCATGAGAGTGAGCTGATAGTTGAAGGAGATGAACAGTCTATTTCTTTCAACACCATTTCTGTCCTTGTGTTCATCAAAGAACAATGAACTATGTACTGTAATAAACAATCAGGTATATATAATATGCCATTCACTTCTCTTACATAATAAAAATGTTAAACTATAATACCCCACCATTGTTGTGTTGCGGGCAGATAACTCCGTAAAAATTTGACAAAAATTTACCCATTAGCAATTCCAAACCAGATCTCTACAATATCAATGCACATACCAAGTTTCGTAAAAATCCATTGATGTTTATTCAAGTTATCATCTGGAAACAAAAAAGGGACAGACGGATGGACGTATGACTGACAGACAGACAGATCGGACGGACAGACACATGGACATCCAATGTGAAACCATAATACCCGCCACTATTGTGTTTCGGGGTATAAAAATGTATTACTAATACACTATGCTTATCCCGACTAAATATAGTAGAATTTTCCAAGAATTTACTCCATTTTCTCAAATAATTACTATTAAAAATAATAATGAATACCATATTTCAATACAGTAAAATTCTGCTATTACTACCACAGAAATTACAACCACTCCACTACTACGACCAGCTTTTGTCAGTCCCATACATTTTCTAAGTTTTCTGACAAAATGGCATATGCAAAACTGTGCAGACCCAGATCAGACTGTTCCTTCAGTCTGATCAGGGTCTATACTGTTTGCCATTCCACTAAGTATTTTAAGAAACAACTGCTTGAAAGCAGAAGTTTGGCCAAAATAGTATGAAATAAAGTATTCGGAATTTTAGGACATTTAATGTAAACTATATTTAATACTAGGACCATCATAGTAATAAGACCACTTTTAGATAGTCCCAAAAGTGGTCTTGTTAGCAGAATTTTACTGTAATCTTACTAAATATTCAGACAACTTACGCGTAATACCACAGAATCTTAAAATTTTAATACCTCTTGATATGCCTAAAAGCCACTGGAGTTGAATAAAGAGTAAACCCTGATCAGAAGCTACAATCTACAGCATCTTATCTTGGTCTACAATTTTTACTTTGGTCTGTCTGTCTGTCTGTCTGTCTGTCTGTCTGTCTGTCTGTCTGTCTGTCTGAATACGAAGAGTATGTATAGTATGTTGCAATAATTTTGCCTTAAATATGGAAAAACTGATAAAATATGATAGTTTAGAGTTACTGAGCTGTTTTGTCAACACTACTGTACCATCAGAAATACACATTATAACTACTTCTACTTAAAACTTATGAATCATCATTTTATTCAATCTGTGCAATACTTTTAGGTAGATGTTTATTGCAGCAAACAATCAAAAGTGAAGCAAAAAAACACAAGAAGAAGGGGAAATCATATCTCTTGACAAGATGCTTTTTTAATCCAAAAGCATTGATATTTTTCTTATTTCTCCTTGAAAGCATATGTTGTAGGTATTCATTAGAAGCACCTCAGTGAGGTGCTTCTAATGAGTATCCACAACATATGTTTTTGTGGAGAAATAAAAAAATACTTACCTGATACCCACTCTTATCTAGACCTATGGATAATTTATAAGCCATTACGAAAACACGCCTATTCAAATATATTGAACATTTTACCACCAAAAAATGAAACTTTTCAGGTAAAAATTCTGATATTTTTCATATTTCTGTTCGAAACATAGATTGTTGGTACTCATTAGAACTGCCTCAGCGAGGCGGTTCTAACGATTACCCACAATCTATGTTTTTGAGCAGAAATAAGCAAATAATGTATACCCCTGTAAACCCCAGTTTTGCTATATAAAAGTGGGGTTTAAGGGGGTCAAAATTATATAGGTATGTTTTCGTGATGTGTGTAATACCTTCTGGTCCTTTAGGGAACATTCCTGCCAACCTTTGTATACACACTTGCAACTGCACATCCCAGATCCTAAGAACTTTATCTTTAGAGAAACTGATTAACTGGCCTCGGGTCTTGATAAACTGCACCTGTACAACACTGGCCATGTGTCCTCGAAGAACCTACAGTGAAACAGAAATACAAATATATAGAATTTTAAGAAATTGCCATAAAGTGGCCAATATCCCATGCCACAAGTTGCAAGTGCAGATAACTCATATCATGTCATCAAGCTTATTATTTTTTTTTTTTTTTTTTTGTATTGAAGTTTTAGGGCCCAGTCAACCCAATGGAGTCATGTCGAGCGTGGTCAGTTTACCTAACCACATGTGTACCAGGCAGGCTTAGTCCTCTAAGTGGTTTACCAGTATTGTACATATTCTTTCGCCAGAAATTGGCAACTGCCCTTCTTGAATCAGCGGAAGGGAGAGAATGACCATAGAAAATATTTCATGATCAATCTCCATGAAGAATGTTGCCGACCCCGGCAGGTTATGGAATCGGCAACCTCCTGATCACCAGTTGGACATGCATCCAATGAGCCACCAAGGCCGGCAGTGGGGACTATAAGTACCTATATGGGTTATAATAAAACCAAAAAGAACAATAGCAGGCTGCTCAAATATACAGTCGAACATGGATGGCTCGAACACCAATGGCTCGTTTACCATGGCAAATTCGAACTCGTACTTGAGTTCCTATGAAATTCTTCCGATAGCTCAAGAAAACAAATATTTAAGGAAATTTTCTTATTTTATTGTGAAATTGCATATTGTGTGTACTCATTAGAATTGCCTCATTGAGGTGATTCTAATGAGTATACTCAACATACAATAACTGTATAGAAAATCGAAAAGATTTCCCTAAATTATCGCTATCTGCTTCCTGAACTGGTGCCATGATTAACCCTCAGGGGCTCGAACTACCCATGTCTCGAACGAATTTCCATGGGCCCAAAGATGTTCGAGCCATTGAGGTTCGAGTGTATTATATATTTGGTCATCTAGTTTTAGTCCCCAATGACTTTCAACATTAATTAACCCTTGTCCTGCTGAACCCAGATATACCCTGCCTTTGCAAACAGTGTAGATCCAGATCAGTTGGCTTCTAAAGAAGCCAACTTATCTGGACTGCACTGTTTGCCATTTAGTATGTGAATTTATAGCAGAAATCCTTGTCAAGTAATCCAATTGGCTGAAAATTAGAAGTGGGTGTGGCATTTTAATTTATTCAACAGGACAAGGGTTTTAAATTAATTCATTAACCCATTGTAGTCTGGAGACCCCTAAAAGGGTAACTGGCAAACAGTGCAGACCCAGTTCAGATGCTGCAAAAAGCAGCATCTGATCAAGGTCTCCACTGTTTGCAAATAGTTCAACCATTTTTTCTCCTGGAATTTCTAAATCATGTAGCCTGACATACCTAAAAGCAAAGTTAGAATCTTCAATATATAGGGTGGGGGAGTACATTCAGATTCAGTCTACAATGGGTTAACTTGACTGGTCAAACTAATATATTCTTACTATTATGAATAAAGACATGGAAAAAAAAAATCATATTTTTTTATGCCTTGATAAACTACTGTACTGTGTTTACGACATCTTTCAGAGTCTCTTTTTGCTTGGCATTTTGTACATAAGGAGTGAATTTGCAACCTTTTGTCATGATTTAATGTCAAACCATGTCGTATCTACCTATGCACAAAAAGTTTTATTCTAGTCATTTAATTGTTTTTAAAACATCAAATATTGTCACTTTTGCCCATAGTAAAAATGAATGCAAATTTTGCAGAAATCTGTAAGGTAGGTAACTTGGAGGCAAGATTATCAACATATTCAGCTTGTTCAATTTTTTTCTGAAATTTTCACAATATTGTTGTGAAACATCAATAATTCAGGTTCAGCAAAGAAAAGAGATAAATATTTTCTTACAAAAAAATTTAAAAAAAAAATCACTTTACTTTAGAAGTTGCATAGGTCAAACCATTTTTTGGCTACAAATTTGATTTTAGGGTAAATATTTGAGAATAAAACACAGAAATTGGAAAGACAAATGGTTTCTGATATGATACGGTCAATCAGAACAAAATATTTTCATTTAAAATGAAATGCCAAGCAAAAAACATCTTTCCGAGTGATGTCAAAAGGACAGATTTATTCACCCTGTGATTGATTTAATGGAGTTGGGGTTTAACGACACGTCAACCCTTATGGATTATTTTGTGTCGTCTCCCAGAGAAAGGGAGAAGAGAGATTGAAGCGATAGTAGAAGAGATGAAAGAGAGGGACAGGGGAGAAAGGGAAATGAATGAAAGTGAAGAAACAGAAGAAATAAAAATATTCCCCCTCTACCCTTACCTGCTGCAAGGATATCAGATCTTGCCTAGCTGTAAGCCAGTATCAGTTGGATGCCCCGGCGACATAAGATACATAACGCCTTTGCCTCACCCAACCACCCCCATTTTCCCTATGAAAGATTACATGATGTGCAGAGCATAAATCTGAGATTCTGACCAGATTGCACAGATGCCCAGGATAGTCTGAATAGCTGCTGCTTGCCAAAGCCAAGTAGCACATTTCTGTATGCAATTGCTCATTTGATACTCTTCCAAATAATAAAGATAATCTTTTTGGTAAATACTTACCCCATTAGGCTTTGAAACCACATAAGGATTCCATAGACACACATGGTGGTTTACTCCTGCAGTTGCTGTAAAATAATTGCACCGTTTTAATTTAAATACCTAAAAATACAAGGATTAAACAAGGTAAACTAGAGGAATCGTTAAGGAGGAGTATTTGGTGATAATTTTGGGATAATTTCCTCCATTGATTGATTGTGTTGGGGTTTAACGACACGTCAACCCTTGAGGGTCATTTTGTGTCATCTCCCAGAGAAAGGGAGAAAAGAGATAGAAGAGAGAGTAGAGGAGCTGAAAGAGAGGGACAGGGAAAAAAGAGGAACAGGAATGAAAGTGAAGAAAAAGAAGAAATAAAAACATTCCCCCTCTACCCTTACCCACTACAAGGATAGCAGGCCTTGCCCAACTGTAAGCCAATATCAGTTGGACGCCCCAATGTTGTAAGATACACAGCACCTTCGCACCACCCGACCACCCCCATAATTTCCTCCAGTTCTTCATAAAAACATATGTTGTTGGTAGTCATCAGAAGCACCTCACCGAGGCTCTTCTAATGAGTACCCACAAAATATGTTACCGACGCACTTCTAATGAGTACTCACAACATATGTTTTTGTGGAGAAATAAGAAAAATTATCCCAGAATTATCACCAAATACTTCTCCTTAACCCTTGTCCTGCTGAACCCGGATAAGCCCTGCCTTTGCAAACAGTGTAGATCCAGATCAGTTGGCTTCTGAAGAAGCCAACTGATCTGGATCTGCAGTGTTTGCCATTAAGTGTGTTAATTTATAGCAACAATCCAGATCAAGCAATCTAATTGGCTGAAAATTAGAAGTGGGTGTGGTGTCTTAATTTATTCAGCATGACAAGGGTTAACAATTCCTCTGTAAACAAAAAAAGTTATAGTACAGTCACAACAGACAATAATAAATTATGCTAATGAGTTTTTATGTTTACTGGCCTGTGTGCAGATGTAGTATGGCCTAGGCTGTCCCACAATAAACTTAACACTTGTCCTGCTGAATAAATTAAGATGCCACGCCCATTTCTAGTTTTCAGCTAATCAGATTACTTGATCCAGATTGTTGATATAAATTCACATACTTAATGGCAAACAGTGCAGATCCAGATCAGTTGTCTTCAGAAGCCCACTGATCTGGATCTACACTGTTTGCAAAGGCAGGACATATCCAGGTTCAGCAGGACTAGGATTAAAAATTAAAAATGATAGTCGCTAATGTATTTTGATCACGTTTATGATAGTGTGGTGACATGGCCTTTGATCCTCATAATATCTAAAAAAGTAAAATATAAGTGTAGATAAAGTAATTAATTTGTTTTGATCATGTTAAGATAGGGAAGAGGAGGGACAGTTTAAGGCAGGGCAGGGTGGGGTGGAGTGGCATGGCCTTGGCTGCCCCCATAGCTACAGATAAGAGGGGGTATCCACATAATATTTTTCTTATTTCTTGACGAAAACATATGTTGTGGGTATTCATTAGGAGTGCCTCACCAAGGCGCTTCTAATGAGTACCCACAACATATGTTTTTGTTGAGAAATAAGAAAGATATCAGCATTTTTTTTTGGATGAAAAAAAAAGTGCCTTATCTGTTGCTATGTGCCCCATACTAACATGAAAAGTAACAATGACAGAGTGGTTGTTCTTGTAAACAACACGGTGGCTCAACCTATTCTATAATATCACCAACTATCATCAAAATATTCAAAAGAATAATCAAGTTACAGCTACTGTCCTTTAAACATCTCAGAAGTTTTTAGCCTGGCGTTCTGTTTCGAATGAAAATGTTTTGTTCTGATTAATAATATTTTATCAGAAAGGCATCAGAAATCAGAATTTGTCTTTTCTGTTTCTGTGTTTTGTTCTGAAATATTTACGCTAAAATTAAATTTATAGACAAAAATTAGTCTGACCTATGCAATTTCTATAGTAAAGTAATTTTTTTTAATTTTCTGTAAGAAAATATTTTTCACTTTTCTTTGCTGAATTTGAATTATTGGGGTGTCCAAACAATAATGGAAAATTTCAGAAATATTGAACAAGTGGAAGTTTTTGAAAATCTGCCACCAAGTTACCTACCCTACACATTTCTGCATGATTTGCATTCATTTTTACTATGGGGAAAAAGTGAAAATATTTGATTTCATAAAAAAACAGTTATTAGAATACAACTTCTTGTGCATAGGCACTTACAACAAATTGTTTTGCATTAAATCATGACAAACATTTGCAAATTTACTTCTTCTGTGTAAAGCACCAGGTAAAAACTTTCTGAAGGATGTCGAAAGCACAGTCGGCAAATAAAAGTTGATGTCCACCCACTGACATTCATCAAACAATAGAACAAGTTTGCCATTGAAAAACCTGGGCCCAGTTGTTCAAAACTAACGACATCGTTAGTTAACGATTCGTTAAAATTTACATCGAGTGATACGCAAATATGCTGAAATTTTTTGCTGAAAAAATGTGAGTAGCTTTTGCAGTGCAAAAGCTACTCACATTTTTTCAGCAAAAAATATCAGAATATTGTATATTGACTCCACTAAAACAGTTAACGAAATGACCCTTAAGGAGCTTGTTAAGCTAACGACGCTTTGAACAACTGGGCCCTGGTAAATAGACTGTTATCATATGAACTTACCAATGAGGTTAAGCTGTCCACTAAAGTCAAATGCATTGATTCCCTGGAGTATTGTAAATGATGACGATCTCTGGATTTCTTTCTTTATGGAAGTACTCCTGGCAAATAACAATATAAAACATTATTATTCTACAGGAAATGTTTAATCCTAACTCTTAACCCTTGTCCTGCTGAACCCAGATATACCCTGCCTTTGCAAACAGTGTAGACCCAGATCAGTTGGCTTCTGAAGAAGTCAACTGATCTGGATCTGCACTGTGTCATTAAATATGTGAATTTCTATCAAAAACCCAGATCAAGTAATCTGATTGGTTGGAAATTAGAAGTGGGCATGGCATCTTAATTTATTCAGCATGACAAGGGTTAATTTAACAAGAATTACTTGCGGTAGCTTATAAAAAAATATAAATGAGTTACCCAGCCAAAGCCATATTGCAAAGCAATGATAATCATAAATAAGAAGAACAATATATGAGGCAAAAACACTTGAATAATCTTATCAAGGCTTTGCTTTATGAATAAAAACATCATAATATGGCAAATGTCCCTATGTTAGTAAATAATTATATCACTTTTTTGGTCCAGTGTTTACAATTCAGCCTTAGTATACAAACACCAAAATTTCCTTAAGGTAGTTGTCCATGTGATTATGATTGACCAATATAATCAAACAACACATTAGATGAAAGAAATTCAGGTACTGTTATTTATAGCTGCACTATTCTTATCCCTGCGATGTCAGAGTGCAGTGTAAAGAGGATTATCCGTAAACCTGGACTGGGACACTGGCAAACAGAGCAGAACCAGACCAGATGCTGCAGAATACTGCATCTGATCAAGGTCTGCACTGTCTGCTTAAATTACAGGGCCCAGTTGTTCAAAGCTAACGATGTCGTTAATTAAAGATTCGTTAAAATTTATATCGAGTGATATGCAAAATAAGCTGAAATTTTTTTCTGAAAAAATGTGAGTAGCTTTTGCAATATGATAGTGTTCAAATGGGTACAACCCAAACTCAACTGTGCTTTATCTGCAGCATTTGAGCACGGTTCGGAATAATTTATTTCTTTTCTAACACCCCTCACTGAGCGAATGTTTTGAAAAATGAGATTTTTATTGATTTTTGAGATTTTTGTTATTACTTGACTTCCCCATTTGGTAGTTGACAATACCTCTTAAGCATTACGTCACACGGTTAGTTACAAGGTTCGATGACGAATATTCAAAATGGCGGATACTGATACGAATCAGCTGACAATGTAAAATATTAAAACGATGTAAAACATAAAAAACTTGTATCCTGTGTTCATGAAAGAATTGCAAATCGGATGAATTTGGATGCCGGGATGGACCTGAGGAGGACAGATATAAAACAGCAAAATAAGAATGTTAACCGACACTTTTGTTTTCGATAATGTCAACAAATGTACATGATGGAAACGAATGTGTTTGAATGGTACAACCTGTAGAGGAACTCATCAGGTAAAAAAGGTCAAAGAACGGCAATGTTCATAGATCATTTTCTGTCTTACTAATGTAATTTATTATGTATATGAATGTTTCGACCAATATTGTAAGCTAGCGTCCATAGTTACCAGGGACGCAACTTTTGCAACAGTATTATGATTGGTTTCCGTTGATAGCGCACGACAAAATTCCTGTGCTCAAATGCCTCAGACAAAGCACGGCTAGAAATGTAAAGACAAATAAGGAAAAACACGAGCAAGGGTGTTAAAATTCACATTCTTACAGGTACTTGTTGTAATAATTTTCTGAAGAAACAACTTTCTCTATTATTACTTTTCTGTAATTTAAGCACAATTATTTGTTTTAATTCACATTCGTACAGGTACTTGTTGTAACAATTTTCTGAAGAAACAACTTTCTCTATTATTACTTTTCTTAATTTAAGCACAATTACATGTATTTGTTTTAATTCACATTTTTACATGTAATGTTGTAATATTTTTCTGAAGAAACCTTCTCTATTATTACTTTTCTGTAATTTAAGCACAATTATTTGTTTTAATTCACATTCTTACATGTAATGTAATAATTTTCTGAAGAAACAACCTTCTCTATCATTACTTTCCTGTAATTTACGCACAATTATTTGTTTCAATTCACATTCTTATAGGTACATTGTTTTTGTTATAATAATTTTCTGAAGAAACATCTTTCTCTATCATTACTATTACGACAGCTAATATTGCTATTCTGTTGCATCACTCACATGTTCCTATTACCATTAGTAAAGGTAATTCTGAAACTTTCTAAAAGCATAGCCATCTGCTTTTATTACCCTTATTTATGGCCCTTTTCTAGGATGCATAAGAGGTTATGTTTTATAACTGTTTGTAAAATCAGGTATCAGCTGTTATGAATGTTAATACATATTCTACCTGCATTAACTCTTTCACTGCCACAGGCGATAATAATAAGCTTTTGCAAACAGCTTAGATCCAGATGAGATGGCTCATAATGAGCCCGTCTCATCTGGATCTAAACTGTTTGACGTTCAGTCTTTCAACTTTACATATAAACTTCTTTCCAAGCAATAGTTTGTTTAAAAAAAAAACAGACGACAAATGTTGTCTGAAATTTGGCAGTGAAAGAGTTAAACTGACAACATAAAACAAGAAATATCAATAAACAGTGCATATCAGACACCCCCACCCCCACCCACTCAGAAACCAAAATGTAAAGGACGAATGGACAGAGAACATGAAAACAATAACCCTCCCTGCCCCCACAAACACTGCTTTCAGAGGGTATAACTAGAAATGTGTGTTTGTAAAACACTATGCCCCCAGCTGTATGATTGTACCTACAAAATGCCAACCTTGAAAAGGAGCCATTACGAAAACACGCCTATTCATATATATTGAAAATTTCACCTCCAAACACTGAAAGTTTTCAGATAAAAAACACTGATATTTTTCATATTTCTGCTCAAAACATAGATTGTGGGCACTCGTTAGAACTGCCTCGATGAGGCGGTTCTAACGAGTATCACAATCTATGTTTTTGAGCAGAAATAAGAAAAATAATATATACCCCTCTAAACCCCAGTTTTACAATATAAAAGTGGGGTTTAAGGGGGTCAAAATTATATAGGCATGTTTTCGTGATGATAATTTATTGCATCAATGATTCAATTATACTAATTATAGCAATAGCACTTAATAAACTCTATATCTAATAAACCTGTATATTTTATGGCATTAACTAAATGTACAATGTTAGTGTTACACCAATTGACTCCTCCGTCAGAAGGCTATAACCACGCCCATGCGTAAATCCTTAGACAAACAATATCGTGATACCTGTATTTGTCAATGAAAACTGCATTCGTACCTGTATTTATCAATGAAAAAGTACATAGGTAATATTGTTTGTCTAAGCAATAACATTAACCGTTAACTGGTAAGCTAGTTTGGTTGGTCAGATTTTGGTGTCATTTACTGGTCAGGTGATTTCACGGAGGACTCAATTATAGCAGTGCCACTTAACACTTGTCCTGCTGAATAAATTAAGATGCCACGTCCATTTCAAATTTTCAGCCAGCCAATCAGATTACTTGATCCAGATTATTGATATAAATTCGCATACTTAATGACAAACAGTGCAGATCCAGACCAGTTGGCTTCTTCAGAAGCCAACTGATCTGGCTCTACACTGTTTGCATAGACAGGGTATATCCGGGCTCAGCAGGACAAGGGTTAATTAACAAACTGCAAACTGCATAAACAGCATATCCTATTAAGCATAGATAATACTTACACACAGCATTGTGAGATTTGCAGGATATCACTTAAATCTCTCATTAACTTACACTAATATGTATCAGCACTTATAATGTTAAACTAAACAGCGTTATATAATATTACACTAAATACTATTGTATTCATTATCAGAAGAACAATTATTACCTCGCTTGGGGAAGAGAGAGCTAATCTTAGTGTTTTTCGTACGTTTGTTCGATTAGTGCTTGTTTGGTTTTGTCTGTTTCCACTTCCTCTTGGTGTCTGGGAAGGGCTGCGGCTTGTAATTGTGGCACTCCCTGGACTTTTCTCTTACCTTTTTTGGTTACAGTCAATAAATGAAGTAATAGAGTCAACTGTACTGAATGGCAAACAGTGCAGATCCAGATCAGATGGCTTTTTCAGAAGCCAACTGATCTTGACCTACACTGTTTGCAAAGGCAGGACTTATCCAGGTTCAGCAGGACAAGTTAAGGTCAGACTGGTACCTTTGCTTTATGAGGGGTGTTCAAATCTGAATGCAACTAGGCCAATATCTTGCTTTTAACCACGATTTGCATTAAATAGGTACATGTATCGTATAGATGGTTGTTTAAGCTCTCCATTGATACAATACATGTGTAAATCCGTTCAGTCTAGCTTTGACAACTGCTCGATTAACACTGTCTACTCGTGTACACTAAAGCTAAAATGGTTGGGAAAAGGTCTCCTTTCACTGACCAAATACGGTCCTATATCAAGAACCGCTGTATTCTTGGTATACAGGCGAAAGAGATATTTAATGAAACAAAGCGGTCATTGTATGCGAATATCTGAAACAGGAAAAGGCTGTCGAGCATCCGCACCCTCCTTATTCACCAGATCTTGCCCCTTGTGACTTTTTCCTATTCCTGAGGCTCAAAAAACACCTCGCTGGAAGAAAATATCAAACATGCAAAAATCGTGGTTTGGCTATTTTTCAGTGTCTGAACAGTATACCTCGAAAAGATTATGAAAATGCATTTGAAAATTGGATTAAAAAACTGAAACTATGTGTATCACATGGTGGCGAGTATTTTGAAGGATTGAGATAAAGATTTTGACATTGCTTGTTAAGCGCTTCTGAAAATTAACCCACTTGCATTCATATTTGAACACCCCACGTACATCAATATATTGTATATGATTGGTATTCATTCATTGTATAAGTGGACAGAGACGGTTTTCTTCAGATTGTATGAAGGCTGATCAGGCCCAGTTGTTCAAAGCGTCGTTAGCTTAACGAGCTCGTTAAAGAACATTTTGTTAACTGTTTTAACGGATTCAATATACAATATTCTGTTATTTTTTGCTGAAAAAATGTGAGTAGCTTTTGCACTGCAAAAGCTACCCACATTTTTTCAGCAAAAAGTTTCGGCATATTTGCGTATCACTCAATCTAAATTTTAACGAATCGATAACTAACGACGTCGTTAGCTTTGAACAACAGGGCCCTGGAGTTTTGCTGTCCAAGAAATATTTTCTCTAGGTACTTTCTAACCTAGTAATTAAAGCTTAAACATTATTTGATAAATTATCTAACATAGCAACAGATAAGGCACTTTTTTCATCCAAAAAATGCTGATATCTTTCTTATTTCTCAACAAAAACATATGTTGTGGGTACTCATTAGAAGCGCCTCAGCGAGGCACTTCTAATGAGTACCCACAACATATGTTTTTGTCGAGAAATAAGAAAAATAGTATGTGGATACCCCCTCTTATCTGTAGCTATAATCTAAGTTAGTGGATATGTTGGTTTCTATAGCACCCACCTTCGCCTTTCAACAACGCTGAGTACCTGCTGACGTCTGCTCCAAAAAGCAAACAAGGGTCATAACTTGTGAAGATTTAACTCAGTTTAACTCTTTACCTACTGACTTTGAATACCAGTAGATGATATTAAAACATTTTCCACCACTCGTAGAAAATATAGTCTGGCATCTGATTTGCATAACATCACTAAAAGGCTTCATATTCCTCAAAAACAATCCATTACGAAAACACGCCTATTCAAATATATTGAAAATTTCAACACCAAAAACTGAAAGTTTTCAGATAAAATTTCTGATATTTTTCATACTTCTGCTCAAAATATAGATTGTGGGTACTCGTTAGAACCGCCTCAGCGAGGCGGTTCTAACAAGTACCCACAATCTATGTTTTTGAGCAGAAATAAGAAAAATAATGTATACCCCTGTAAACCCCAGTTTTCCTATATAAAAGTGGGGTTTAAGGGGGTCAAAACTATATAGGCGCGTTTTCGTGATGATAAAATGAGGCACCTGGCAGCCTGTAAAATTTCAGTTAGTCTCTTGAAATGAAATGTTTTTTTATCGTATCTCTGAATTAATGTTGCCAACATGAATACAGAGATATGATAAAAAAAATTGTTTCATTTTTGATCCACTTCAAAGACAAGAGACTAACTGAAATTTCACAGGCTGTCCGATGCCACATTTTATGATTGTATTAAACCCATATATCAATTTATTAAACCTTTCTTGAATAAAAAATGTCTATTTTTGAGGAATATGGAGCCTTTAAAACTTCCACAGTGGACCATTTGCATAAAAATAACAAGCCATATTTTCTAAGAAAAATGCCACTCGTATATCAGCCATTATTATTCTGCCACAAATATGAAAATGATAAGACTCTTATCTAGCCATTTTTTATATAAGGTTGCAAAACATTTATGCCAATGAGATATCTGTTTTTGAACTGTGACTTTTCAACAGTTTTTCGAGGGATTTTTTCTTACATTTACCTTTTTTATTTATTTTTTTCTTTTTGTACAAAAAGTAATATATCAAATTCTTCCTTGTTCAAATGTCATCTAGTGATTTCATATCCAGTGGATTAAGGGTTTAAACATCAAGATCACATAATTACTCCAAATAATGGTAATTTTATCAAATCAAACCCCCTCAGAAATCATCCCGGATCCAAGAGAACACGCCTATTCAAATATACAGAAAATTTTACCACCAAAAAAATGAAAGTTTTCAGATGAAAAATTCTAAAATTTTTCATATTTCTGCTCAAAACATAGATTGTGGGTACTCGTTAGAACCGCCTCAATGGGGCAGTTCTAATGAGTACCCACAATCTATGTTTTGAGCAGAAATAAGAAAAATAATGTATACCCCTGTAAACCCCAGTTTTACTATATAAAAGTGGGGTTTAAGGGGGTCAAAATTATATAGGCGAGATAAGCAGCCAAATAAATATTTTTTTTCTTTTATTTCTCACAAAAATAAAACCATTATGAAAACACACCTACTAAAATATATTGAGAATTGTACCTCTAAAAAATGAAAACTTTCAGATGAAAAATTCTGATATTTTTCATATTTCTGCAACAAGGTGGTTCTAACAAGTACTCACAATCTATGTTTTGAGCAGAAATAAGAAAAATAATGTATACCCCTGTAAACCCCAGTTTTATTATATAAAAGTGGAGTTTAATGGGCGTGTTTTCATGATGACATAATTATGTTGTGTGTACTCATTAGAAAAACCTTACTGAGACACATTTCATGAGTACCTGCAACATGTTTTTGTGGAGAAATAAGAAAAATGTGCATCAAGATACTCATCTTACCTGGAACTATGCAACACTGAGGTTACATTCTTATAACTCTCTAGTTAAAGGATCCATATTCCTCCAAAAATAGACATTTTTTATCCAAGAAATTGATAAATGGTATCAATACGATCACAAAATGTGGCATCTGACAGCCTGTAAAATTACAGTTAATCTCTCGTTCTTGAACTGGATAAAAAATAAAATGATTTTTTATCATATCTCTGAATTAATATTGGCAACATTAATTCAGAGACATGATAAAAAATCATTTCATTTTTGAGTCAGTTCAAGAGTGAAATTAAATTTTACAGGCTGTCAGGTGCCACATTTCATGATTGTGTTAATACCATATACCAATTTATTAACCCTTTCTTGGATAATAAAATGTCAACTTTTGAGGAATATGGAGCCTTTAACCCTTGTCCTGCTGAACCCAGATATACCTTGCCTTTGCAAACAGTGTAGATCCAGATTAGTTGGCTTCTGAAGAAGCCAACTGATCTGGATCTATACTGTTTATCATTAAGAATGTGATTTTACAGCAATAATCCAGATCAAATTATCCGATTGGCTGAAAATCATAAGTGGGTGTGGCATCTTAATTTACTCAGCATGACAAGGGTTAATATCTGAAAAGTGCATTGACAGAGAAAAATATTTGAAGTTGGTAATATGTGTTTACTACCCCTGTGCAGGTGCAGCATATCCTCTAACAGAACTGTTGCAAATTGCTGATATAGATGCCTCTAGTTTTCGTGCAAAAAAAAAAAAAAGAAAAAATACAACTGGCTAGAAGCTGAAATTCTGAATAGCTCATCTTAACAGTGCTTTTAGCTGAGAACCTGAGTAATTTTCATGACTTGGTGAAATATATGGAACACTATGAATGCTAGAAAGGTGTAAAAGAATGCATTTGCACTGTGTGAACAATGTTTCTTTGCAAAACCTGAACAGTTTATGTGCAAGAAAGAAAACTACTATAACCAGCTTTCTTTCAAAACTGAGCATCAGGAAAACACCCTCTATAGTTTTAATCCCCTAAAACTCCACTTTTATATAGTAAAACTGTGGTTTACAGGGATATACATTAAGTTATTTACTTCTGCTCAAAAACATAGATTGTGGGTACTTGTTAGAACCTCCTCGCCTAGGCATTTCTAACAAGTACCCACAATCTATGTTTTGAGCAGAAATATGAAAACTACCTGAATTTTTCATCTGAAAGTTTTCAATTTTTGGTGATAAAATTCTCAATATACAGTCGAACCTCGTTATCTCGAACTCACTTATTTCAAATTACCGCTTATCTCGAAGTGAAAATCTGGTCCCTGTTTTAAAATGAAACTATGACAACAGGTAACAAAATAATGTGGAAAAGAGGAGAAATTGCTCCTCAGGAGCAATTTCTCCTCTTTTCCACATTATTTTATATATATATTTCTAACTTCAGGAGTCAAATTACATATTCATTTGTTAAATGTGGTTGTTCAATTTATTGTTTTCCTCACTCTCTCAACTCTGATATGTCGAAGTATGGATATCTCGAAGTGTTTCAGTGAGTCCCTTGGAATTCGAGATAACGGGAGTCGACTGTATTTAAATAGGCGTGTTTTCGTAATGATATTGTATTTTCACAAATCAACAGGGATACAGGCTCATTATGCAAACTGATTACTGCATCTGCGCAGTCTGATTGAGGTTTTAGCTCTTAGTTTGTTTGTGCTGAGGTTTCAGAGCCCAGTCAACCCAATGGGGTCATGTCGAGCGCGGTCAGTTTACCTAACCACACATTTACTGGGTAGGCTTAGTCCTCTAAGCGGTTAACCAGTATTGTGGACATTCTTTCGCCAGAAACTGACAACTGCGCTTCTTGAATCAGCATTAAGGGAGAGAATGACCATAAGAAATATTTCATGATCAATCTGCACGAAAGAATGTTTCTGACCCAGTGGGGGTAGGACCCGAAACCTCCTGATCACCAGTCAGATGAGCATCCAACTAGTCACGGAGGCCGGTTTGAGGCTTTAGCTGTCCTTTTGCAGTTATGTCACTTATTTTTTCAGTGAATATGGCCTTGTATATCACTCATATCTCTTTATTTTCCAGGAAATAAAAGGGTATACACTAAAAAAATTGCAGGGATTATTCTGGCCCCAGATTTTTGTGAGAGAATAAACCCAACTAGACAAAAACAGTGAGAGATTTTCAAATTCAATGAGATTTTTTTTTCTCTTGCTCGGACCAAATGAGTGAGATTTTTTTTTTTTTTTCTTTTTCTTTTTTTGTAAAGGCCAGATTTTGTATCAGTATTGTATGTATAAGTATTATTATTGCTTATTTTGTAATGTACTCTAAATCAGGTTAATAAAATTGTTATATATAGGGTGTTTGATTATTTTAAGTATCATTATTTTCATGTTAATTAAATGTGTTTATACATGTATATAAATTAGAACTTTCTGGAAAATCATGTTTACAATAACAAGTTGTTTATATTCTTTTTAGAACTTTGCAGAAGGAATATTCTAGATTAATCTATTTTTGGCATGTCACAGAACATTTAAAATGTTCTTAATACTGGAAAATAAGTGATGCCTCTAGTTCTGTAAATTCTTTTTCTAGAATTTTCTTTGATATTTAATTAATATCAAAGAATATTCTAGGAAAAGAATTTACACTGGCCACCTACTGTCAAACATATCAATACAGACCCATCATATCAAAATTGCCAAAGAAATAACCCAATAAGCAATAAAAGACAGGTGTAAATTAAAAATAATTGAGGAAAATATTTATAAATGCAGCATCTGCCTTAAAAAAGTATGTAGCTGATTTTTAAAATTCTCAGGTAGAAAGAAAGCTGGTAAATGGCTGATTTGTTTCCGCTGAAAAGTAAAGGCATGCAACATCAAACTGTGTGCAGGTTGCGGTAACCTACCCTCCTGGTACATATTGCCGCCAAGAACTACGTAGAAACAGAACAATTATGAATATAATCAACAAGTTAACCCTTGTCCTGCTAAACCTTGATATACCCTGACTTTGCAAACAGTGTATATCCAGATCAGTTGGCTTCTTCAGAAGCCAACTGATCTGGATCTGCACTGTTTGCAATTAAGTATATGAATTTATATCAACAATCCAGATCAAGTAATCTGATTGGCTGAGAATTAGAAGTGGGTGTGGCATCATAATTCATTCAGCATGACAAGGGTTAAGGGGAGATGATACACTTGATAGATTTTCTATCATTTTTTTACAAGGGAGATAATTTTTGTGACTTCCTGTGCCCTCTAAAACTGGGAGTAGACCCCTTTTCAGAAGGAAGGCAAAACAAGTCCTTATCCGGAAAATACCAACTCTGAAACCTGTGCACCTAGGATTATGAAACTTCATGTATTCGTTGGCCTTCACAAAACTATGAAATGTTGAAAATTTGAGCTTGATATCTTAAATAGCTATGGAGTTATGTACGTCCAAAGATATATACAACATGTAATAAAATGCTATACTTTTATCTAGAGAGGTACAACAAATGAGTAATTTTCTCATACTTTGTACTGGGTTACTGTATAAAATAATGCGTTACATTATTACCCAAATCATGTCTACCCAATATATGCCCATTTGTGTGCTCGAACGAAAAGACACGCGGACCTCCAATGTGAAACCATAATACCCTGCCATTTTCGTGTGGCAGGGTATAAAAACTCAGGCTCTATGTTCCTCAAAAATAGTATTTTTTTTTTATCCAAGAATGGTTTAATAAATTTATATATAGTATTAATACCATCATATAGTATTAATACCATCATAAAATGTGGCATCTGCAGAGAGCCTGTAAAATTTCAGTTAGTCTCTCATTTTTGAACTGTATGAAAAATGAAATGATTATATTTTTTATCCTATCTCTGAATTAATGTTGGCAGAATTAATGTTCCTCAAAATTAATATTCCTCAAAATTAGACATTTTTTATTCAAGAAAGGTTTAATAAATTGATATATGGTATTAATACAATCATAAAATGTGGCATCTGACAGCCTGTAAAATTTCAGTTAGTCTCTTGTCTTTGAAGTGGATCAAAAATGAAATGATTTTTTTATCATATCTCTGAATTCATGTTGGCAACATTAATTCAGAGATGTGATAAAAACTCATTTCATTTCAAGAACGAGAGACTAACTGAAATTTTACAGGCTGTCAGGCACCACATTTTATGCTTGTATTAATACCATTTATCAATTTATTAAACCTTTCTTGAATAATAAAATGTCTATTTTTGAGGAATCTAATTTTAGGGTAATTTTGACAGACTAAACACAACACCACAGGAGTAAATAAGAGGTGGTATCAGGTATCTGAACCCTTATCCTGCTGAATAAATTATGATGCCATGCCCTTTTCAAATTTTCAGCCAATCAGATTACTTGATCATGATTGCTGATATAAATTCACATACTGAATTGCAAACAGTGCAGATCCAGATCAGTTGGCTTCTTCGGGGATTATCCTGGCAATTTCAGAGAGGGAGAAGTTTTGCAACAATTTCTCAATTTTAAGGAGAAGGTTTAATCCAAATTTTGGATTTCCCTATACATTCTATACATTTTCACTTCTCCCTCAGCTCAAGATAGGGAGAAGTCAACCAGTTTAATGAGACTTTTTCTCCCAAATCACCCTCTAGGATGACCCCTGTTCTTAGAAGATCTACACTGTTTGCAAAGGCAGGGTATATCCTGGTTCAGCAGGACAAGGGCTAATAGCAGAATTTTACTGTACACTAAACTTAAAACAAAAAAACATTTTGTCTAAGGTTGTACTTTCATATTCATTGTGTTGGTTTTTCTGATTCTTTAATAATCATATACTGTCTTTATCCCCAGTAAAACATTACAGACAGGAAAACAAGAAGATGGAATCAACTGTGAATGTAAGCAGGATAGGCAGGAAATTACTGAGGGTAAATGAAAGATTGAGGGTAAAATATAAAATATCTGAGTTTCACGGCTAAAATATCTGAGTTTCCCAGCTAAAACTGAAGGAAGTATGGATAGGAAATTTACTAAAGAGGGCAGAAACTGGAATATGGCTTATGACTGAAATGTTGTCAATGTATAGACAGATAAAAAACACTACTCACTGTTTAGCAGCTTGATTGACAGATGTGTGTTTCTCTAACCAACCAATCACCAGAGACTTTTGAGTACTGGTGGCACATGAGATGAAACATTCCAAGTAGTGAGAATATTTCACTGAAAAAAAATAAAAATAACATACACAGTCTGTATTTCTACTAAGTATTCAGACAAATAGGGCAGTATCTGTTAAAGGTCTACAACATTGTAGATCCAGATCAGTTGGCTTCTGAAGAAGCCAACTGATCTGGATCTGCATTGTTTGTCATTAAGTATGTGGATTTATATCAACACCCTGGAGTCATCTGATTGGCTGAGAATTAGAAGTGGGTGTGGCATCTTAATTTATTCAGCATGGCAAGGGTTAATACTGGGATTGCAGATTGCAGCACTTGATCAGGGTCTACACCACTTTTCACTCATCCAGCAATTTAAACACATCAATAGCTAGTAAAATGGTCTTGCTAAAGAAATAGATCAGCTCTAGCAGTGATTGGTTGAGTAGTAAATCACTGATTGGAAGTCAGTTGTAAAGTAGATCAAAACACGAGGGCGAAGCGTAAGTGATTTATCTACTTACAACTGACCAATAAACTGTGATTTATTACTCAACAAATCATGCTGATCTATTTCCATTCTAACACATATTCAACTACCTTGCTTTAGACACATCATAAGGTAGCCATTAAAAGGTCGGTCAACGATGTTACAGTCATCTTACAGTCATGTTGAGCAATCACAAGAAGAATAGGACAGATGAGAAAAAGGTCCCTAACCCTACTGTGCTTTTGATATCCTTCAGAAAGTCATTTTTCACTTGGCACTTTACATAGAAGAAGTAAATTTGCAAATTATTGTCATGATTTAATTAAAAAATATTTGTTGTAACTAGCTATACACAAAAAGTTTTATTCTAGTCATTGATTTTTAGAAAATTAAATACTTTCACTTTTTCCCCATAGTGAAAATGAACGCAAATTATTCAGAAATCTGTAGGGTAGGTAAATTGGGGGTAGAATTTCAACAAGTTCCACTTGTTCAAGTTTTCTAAAATTTTCATAGTATTGTTAGGAATCATAAAAAATTTAAAATTCAGCAAAGAAAAATAAAAATAGTTTCTTAGACAAAAACTAAAAAAAAACAAAAAGAAAAACACTTTCCTTTAGAAACTGCATAGGGCAGACAAGTTTTTGGCCGTAAATTTAATTTTTGGATAAATATTTGATAGCAAAACCAACAAACAGAAAAGACAAAAGGTTTCTGCTAAGATATGTTCAATTAGAACAAAATATTTTCATTTAAAATAAAACAGCAAGCAAAAAACATCTATCTGAGTGATTTTGAAAGGACAGTAATCTTTCTTCAAGTGAGGCAAAAACCTTCCTGCCAATGATAGCGGAGCTAACCCGAAAGTTTCAACAAGAAAATCAACCATCCTATCACCTATACACTGGAACGCCATTATAAGATGGTTCCTTGTAATGTGGAAACTGTTACAACGAGGCTGGTCTGTGGCTCCCATTTCTTTTTGTGCAGCAGATGAACTGCCTTAGAACGCATCACGAAAACACGCCTATATTATTTTGACCCCCTTAAACCCCACTTTGATGTAGTAAAACTGGGGTTTACAGGGGTATACATTATTTTTCTTATTTTTGCTCAAAAACATAGATTATGGGTACTCGTTAGAACTGCCTCGCCAAGGCGGTTCTAACGAGTACCCACAAACTATGTTTTGAGCAAAAATATGAAAAATATCAGTTTTTTAATCTGAAAATTTTCCGCTTTTGGAGGTGAATTTTTCTATATATTTGAATAGGCGTGTTTTCGTAATGGGTTAGTAGGAAAACAACTGGGTCCATCCTACTACCCATAAATGGATCTTAACCCTTGAAACACCAAGAAAACCTGCATCTGTTTATGTCGTCTGCTGAATATTCTTGCAAACTTTTCAAATCTATTTTTGCATACAGGCAAACAGTGTGGACCCAGATCAGACTGCTCCTAGAGGAGCAGTCTGATCTGGGTCCACACTGTTTGCAAAAATGACTTTTAAAATCAGAAGCAGATGACAAAGCAGATGACAATTGTTGTGACTGGCAGTTTAAGGGTTAAACACTGCTGGATGAGTAGCAAACAGTGTATACCTTGATCAGATTCTTCTTTAAATGTCTGAATATCTAGGATAAATATAATGAAATAAATTTAACCTCAATGCTGGAACATCTTTGGGACTAAGGAAATTTGTTCTAAATATGGGTAGTTTGCGCCAGTGAGCGTTATACATTGCACCAGTTCAGATGACAAATGGATATAATTTGGGAAAGCCTTTTTGATCTTTCATAAAATAATGGTACGTTGAGTGTACTCATTAAAATTGCCTTGATGAGGTTCCTTGACACAACATACAATTCCATGATAAAATAAGAAAATTTTCTTAAATATTTCTTTTCTCAAGCCATAAGAAGAATTTTGTAGGGACTCAAAAATGAGTTCACTCAGGCATGGTAAATTAGTCATTGGAGTTTGAGCTATTGAGGTTCGACTGTATAAAGCTCTATTCTGACTGGCTGCTCTAAATTTTGAAACTTACAGGCCAGGTCCCTAGCATCCGGTCCTGGTGAGTCTGTGCATGATTTATGTGCAGAGGCCGTTTCAAGCCAGGGTTAATGAGCCATCTGTGTTCCAGTCATCAAAATTTTATTGTACCTTGATCAGATTCTTCATTAAATGTCTGAATATGATGGGCTAATATGGACTTTCCAAACTGATAAAATAACTATACCTGAGGACAATATGACACATGTAACTTACGGTCAACCCCTAACCCCATCCCAACCTAGGTTAAAGCTTGAAGGTCCCTGTGAAATTTTTTACCTTGTCTTGTCCATTCCTTGTCATGAGCAGAATATTTTGTATAGGCCACATTCTTGAAACTCCCGGCAGCGATTTTGAACAGGTCCACATTCAAACACGTCTCTGGAAGATATAATTTCATACACATTCTAACTATTCTAATGCTAAAATTAGACACTACATGTATGCTGAATACGGCTATATGTTAGCAGAATTCAATATACACTTCAACCTCTTTATAACATGGTTCGTTATAACATGGTTTCGGATATAACATGGTTCAAAGATGGATCCCAAAAATGTATAGATTATATTGAAAAATCAACAGAAATGTTTATTTTTCAATATAATCTATACATTTTTGTTTAGATATAACAAGTTTGTTTAACTAACACGGTTTATGCTATGGACCCCAACAATAGTGTTATAAAGAGGTTGTAGTGTATGTTCTGATAAAATAACGGGCCTTTGCCTCAAAAGTGGCAAGGATTTTGACAGAAAAGACACACTCAAAGGCATCAATCTGCAATGAGATTATACAAATCAAGGACAAAACCAGCTGCAGTACTTTGAATTATAATCAATCAGTTACATTATAATGTTAATAAATGGATGTTTTCATATTGTCTGTTACAGGTCCAAGATCGTATTGGCCTGAGGATTGCTGTATCGGCAGAAGCAATTTTAGCCTCATCACGAAAACATGCCTATATAATTTTGACCCCCTTAAACCCCACTTTTATATAGTAAAACTGGGGTTCACAGGGGTATACATTATTTTTCTTATTTCTGCTCAAAAACATAGATTGTGGGTACTTGTTAGAACCGCCTCGCTGAGGCGGTTCTAATGGGTACCCACAATCTATGTTTTGAGCAGAAATATGAAAAATATCAGATTTTTTTATCTGAAATTTGTCATTTTTTGGTGGTAAAATTTTCAGTGTATTTGAACTGGTGTGTTTTCGTAATGTCGAGCCAATATAGCAATCCAAAGGCCAATTACGGTGGAAACTGGTCAGAAGAAGTATCATTATAGGGATCAAACATGGTTTTTCATGCATTAACATTCGCCTGGTCCCGATGGAGGTGTTGAAAACCATGTTCGATCGTTATTATTGCATAAAAACTGAAAACATTTGCATTTTTTTCGCGTTATTTCTTGTACTATTTTGTTTTGCCTTTTCACCGATGTCTCACAAATAAAATTTCCACAGACTATGCTCATTCTAGGGCCAGGCAGTACACATCTTGTAACGGCAGCAAAAATCTGTGGCCCCGGTACAATCAAATTGAAAGTTGCATAGCTGTGCACGTGAATTGCCTTGTTAATACATGGCTTTTTGCCGATTAATGCACGGCTGTTAATACTGCGCGACACCGCTTTTTATTCAATAATGTGTTATAAAGTCTCATATTGAAAGTTGCGTAGCCGTGCATTAACAGCGCATGAATTGCCTTGTTAATACACGGCTTTTTGCCGGTTAATGTACGGCTGTTAATACCGTGCGACACTACTTTTTATGCAATTAAGTGTTTTAAAGTCTCATCGAATGGTTAATATCATAAAATATTGGCCTAGTTAATACTGTAAAATATTGGCTATCCTGAACCCCTTGGTTTTTATTCCCTAAATCCTTGTAACTTTCAGTATTAGCCCTCGTATAAAATAAAGTCTGGGCCAAAACTGTATAGAAATCATGCCAACATTGCACTGACAGTATGATGCAGGCTGTTTTCATGCCAACATTGCATTGGCAGTATGATGCAGGCTGTTAGGCACACACATATTTACTTAGTTGATCAATAAATACTTTATACAACTCCAGGAACCCTGCATGTACCAAACTTTTATGGTTGGCTGGAACTTACCAGGAGAACGGGATAGGATGTAGCACTTGTAAATCCAAGTTCAAGCCCAACCCCCAACCCCACTCTCAACAACAGTTTTTACAGTTGATCATTCCAAGGCAATATTTCTGTTCCAGTTTCTTTTCATTTGTTCATTTTTATTTAATGTTTAGCACTCTGGGTAAAATTTTCACCAGACGACAATTTGAAATGTTTTTTCTTATTTTCCCCAGAAAAAAGGATTTGATATTTCATGCAAATTGTCTACAATTGAGACAATTTGCATGAAATGTCAAATTCTGTTTTCCGAGAGAAATAAGAAAAATATCATCAATTTGTTGTCTGCAAAATCTGTCCATAATGTGCTGTGCTAAATGTTAAGAAATTTTGTATTGAATTGTGTCATATCATTGGTCCATATCAGGGTTACGTTCTGTGATTTTGACCTTTCCTGGAAATCAATTCATACCAGTGAATATCAGTTACAGGTTCAGTGTGTGTGTGTGCACACTCATGTGCAATGTGTATATACTGGGATGAAAAGAAAAACGGGCAATTATAAGGCAGATCATATCATGTTTAATGCTTACTTTAAGCATGCATAATTGTAGTGAAAATTACAACATGTAAAAATACAACAAACAAACAAAACTATCAGGTGTACAGTATTTCTCTCCATGTACAACAAAACAAAAATCATACAATAATACATTCTCTACATGTTTTTTTTATGTCCTCTTCTACTATATATAATTGTACATCAGCTACACATGAAGATTTTGGTGTTATAGAGCTGAAGAAAAAGTCCATTTATTGGCAGAATATTTCCTATCACAGTAAGTATTGAAAGTACAGTCGACTCTCATTATCTCGAATTCCAAGGGACTCCCTGAAACACTTCAAGATATCCATACCTCGAAATATCAGAGTTGCAGAAGTGAGGAAAACAATAAATTGAACAACCACATTTAACAAATGAATATGTAATGGTAGAGATATATTGAAAATATTGTGAAAAAAGAGGAGAAATTGCTCCTTAGGAGCAATTTCTCCTCTTTTCCACAATATTTTGTTACCTCTTCTTAGATTTCCATGTTTAAATAAGGACCAGAATTCCACTTTGTGATAAGCGGTTATTCGAGATAAGCGAGGTCGAGATAACGAGAGTCGACTGTTTATCTAAATATAGGGATATGCAGCTGCAAGAAAGAACACAGTACACTTGCTATCACTTATTCTAACATAACATTAACATTTTCCCATTGAGTCTAATAGAAACGTCACCATGATCAATCTACAATAATTCACGGTCCAGTTGTTCAAAGCTAACGATGTCATTAGTTAACGATTCGTTAAAATTTACATCAAGTGATACGCAAATATGCTGAAATTTTTTGCTGAAAAAATGTGAGTAGCTTTTGCAGTGCAAAAGCTACCCACATTTTTCAGCAAAAAATATCAGAATAATGTACATTGAATCCGCTAAAACAGTTAACGAAATGACCCTTAACGAGCTCATTAAGCTAACGATGCTTTGAACAACTGGGCCCACATTGTCAATGAAGTACATGCAAAAGGGCGCATTTGATGGCGTCGCATGTAAACATTTACTTCTCATAACATTCGCTGCAAAACAGTTCTTTGGAAAACATTGAAACAATTTTTATTTTTCCCGCAATTTTCCTGTCTGTATTATGCTAAAATCTAAATAATTTTTCTCTATTCTGAATTAATGTAACTAGGGCATGGTGCTCTCAGGCAGATGCGAATGCTTTGTCATCGCGAATTAATACTTCGCAATCTGCCCTGCAACACCATATGTTATTCATGACAATTCACAGTAGAGAAAAAATATTTCTTAAGTAAATGAAACATCACGAAAACATGCCTATATAATTTTGACCCTCTTAACCCCACTTTTATATAGTAAAACTTGGGTTTACAGGGGTATACATTATTTTTCCTATTTCTGCTCAAAAACATAGATTGTGGGTACTCGTTAGAAATGCCTCATCAAGGCAGTTCTAACGAGTACCCACAATCTATGTTTTAAGCAGAAATATGAAAAATATCAGAATTTTTTATCTGAAAATTTTCATTTTTTGTTGGTAAAATTTTCAGTATATTTGAATAGGCATGTTTTCGTAATGAGACATCTGAAAGCAGGATCTGTTTGTTGTGAGTTAGTCATGGCTCCAGAAACTGTGTTTGTGTGGGGTATACTATTTTCACATTGTCTGTCTGTCCTTATGTCCATCCATCCATCTGTCTGTTGCATTTTGGTCCTTGTGGGGGTATCTAATAAACATTGCTTATTGACGATTTCTTGTTTAAGCAGAAGTAGATGTTTTTTTTTTCTTATTTCTTGATGAAAACACATGTTGTGGGTGACACTAGATCATTAGAAAATAAGATGAATCACATGAAATGTCGTCAAGTCTTATTTTCTCTGAAATGAGCATTTCAAAGTGTCTGTCTGCTGTAGTTGTGATTCATTACGAAAACACGCCTATTTAAACATACTGATAATTTCACCACCAAAAAACCTGAAAGTTTTCAGATAAAAATTCTGATATTTTCCATATTTCTGCTCAAAACACAGATTGTGGGTACTCGTTAGAACCGTCTCGGCGAGGCAGTTCTAACTAGTACCCACAATCCATGTTTTTGAGCAGAAATAAGAAAAATAATGTATACCCCTGTAAACCCAAGTTTTACTATATAAAAGTGGGGTTTAAGGGGGTCAAAATTATATAGGTATGTTTTCGTGATGAATGCTTTAAGGTTTTACAGCTTTAAATACAGCAGACCCCTATATCTTATTAAAGGGCCCTTAACTCGACACAGGGAAATCCCTGGGACCTCATGTTTCAACATGTCGTTAAAGTTATCTTGATAGCCCCTCTTATCAGAAGCTAGAGAGTTATTGATTCTGCTACCTGAACAAAAGAAAATTCAGCCAGTGCATGACAAAACCAACAATAAGACCTGTCTGACCAGCACACACAGATCAGCCTGTACATCCACTCACTGCCTCAGTATGGCAAGGGTTCTCATTTATCTCTTTTTGGATAGCCTGGAGGTTGCAGATGGCACATGTGATCAGTAACGACTCTGATCAGACTGCATAGGCTGATCTGAGGCTTTGCTGGTTGCACAAGTCTTATTGTAGGTTTTGTCATGGCTGGCTCAAATGACAGAATTATTTTCATGATATACAGTACAATGAAAATGATATTAAAGTAAAACCACATGCAGAAACATAAATCATACTATGGGAGACAAATTATAGAATAACTACTTAAAGCTTAAGAGTTACTTACCTTGCCATGCTGTGAAGGTCAAGGTTGAAACAGAGGTGAAGGTCAATGTTAAAACCAACAGGAAGCCAAACGAAGCAGAAAACAGTTAAATAAACAAACACAAAGTTAATGAAGAGACAAAACATCTTTTGCATTTTGACATTGTATAAAAGCAAATAAATTTTTTTTCCCTCATCCAAGCTCCAAAACAAACTTACATTAACCCTGGTCCTGCTGAACCCGGATATGCCCTGTCTTTGAAAACAGTGTAGATCCAGTTCAGCTGGCTTCTGAAGAAGCCAACTGATCTGGATCTGCACTCTTTGCTATTAAGTATGTGAATTTATATCAACAATATGAATCACGTAATCTGATTGGTTGAAAATTAGAAGTGGGTGTGGTATCTCAATTTATTCAGCATGACAAGGGTAAATGTCAAAATGCAAACATTTCAAATTAAGGTAAGAACACTCCAAAACACACAGTTAAAACTTTAAATTGTGCGATAGCAAACATACAGGTTCTTGCACCAGCTGTACTCAACAACTTATATACATGTAACTGAAAATATTCACAACTCAAAAAAAAACACTTTGTCTCATTCTTAAAAGCACTGTCAACTGCAGGTGGTTTTTTTAGAAAAGAAAATAAATAAATCAAATGAAAATAAAACATTTGCTGTTTAAAGATATTTGTTATTTACCACTTTTACAAATTAAGACAATCTCAGTTATAACTTGGGAAATACTTCAGAAAATGCAGGTACATCACAACCCCTTTATAACACTTTTGCTGTGATATAAAGCACAAAACAATGTTAGCTTAACAACCCTGTTGATTTCAAACAGAAATAAATAGATTATATAGAAAAAAAAACTAAGTGGTCATTTTTCTATACACTTCAACATCTTTATAACATGGTTCGTTATAACACGGTTTTGGATATAACACGGTTTAAAGACGGATCCCAAAAATGTATAGATTATATTGAAAAATGACCATAAATGGTCATTTTTCAATATAATCTATACATTTTTCCCAAAAATGTATGGATTATATTGAAAAATGACCATAAATGGTCATTTTTCAATATAATCTATACATTTTTGTTTGGATATAACACGGTTGTTTAACTAACACGGTTTATGTTATGGACACCAACAATTGTGTTATTAAGAGGTTGTGGTGTATAATCTATAAATTTCTATTTGGATGCAACATTTTTGGGATCTATCTTCAAGCTGTGCTATTATTTTATTATTAAGTTAGAGTTTTTGAAAAATCAACCTCTGACTCAAGTACCACCTTAAGCTGTGCTATTATTTTATTGTTAAGTAAGATTTTTTGAAAAATTGACCTCTGAATTAAGTACCACCTTAAGCTGTGTTATTATTTTATTGTTAAGTAAGATTTTTTGAAAAATCAACCTTTGACTCAAGTACCACCTTAAGCTGTGCTATTATTTTATTGTTAAGTAAGATTTTTTGAAAAATTGACCTCTGACTTAAGTACCACCTTAAGCTGTGTTATTATTTTATTGTTAAGTAAGATGTTTTGAAAAATCAACCTTTGACTTAAGTACCACCTTAAGCTGTGCTATTATTTTATTATTAAATTAGATTTTTTGAAAAATTTACCTCTGACTTAAGTACCACCTTAAGCTGTGATATTATTTTATTATTAAGTAAGATTTTTTGAAAAATCGACCTCTGACTTTAGTACCACCTTAAGCTGTGTTATTGTTTTATTGTTAAGTAAGATTTTTTTAAAAATCAACCTTTGACTTAAGTACCCCCTTAAGCTGTGCTATTATTTTATTATTAAATTAGATTTTTTGAAAAATCTACCTCTGACAAGTACCACCTTAAGCTGTGTTATTATTTTATTGTTAAGTAAGATTTTTTGAAAAATCGACCTCTGACTTTAGTACCACCTTAAGCTGTGTTATTATTTCATTGTTAAGTAAGATTTTTTGAAAAATCAACCTCTGACTTAAGTACCACCTTAAGCTGTGCTATTATTTTATTATTAAATTAGATTTTTTGAAAAATTTACCTCTGACAAGTACCACCTTAAGCTGTGCTATTATTTTATTGCTAAGTAAGATTTTTTGAAAAATTGACCTCTGACTTAAGTACCACCTTAAGCTGTGCTATTATTTTATTATTAAGTAAGATTTTTTGAAAAATCGACCTCTGACTTTAGTACCACCTTAAGCTGTGTTATTATTTCATTGTTAAGTAAGATTTTTTGAAAAATCAACCTCTGACTTAAGTACCACCTTAAGCTGTGCTATTATTTTATTATTAAATTAGATTTTTTGAAAAATTTACCTCTGACTTTAGTACCACCTTAAGCTGTGTTATTATTTTATTGTTAAGTAAGATTTTTTGAAAAATCGACCTCTGACTTTAGTACCACCTTAAGCTATGTTATTATTTTATTGTTAAGTAAGATTTTTTGAAAAATCGACCTCTGACTTTAGTACCACCTTAAGCTGTGTTATTATTTCATTGTTAAGTAAGATTTTTTGAAAAATCAACCTCTGACTTAAGTACCACCTTAAGCTGTGCTATTATTTTATTATTAAATTAGATTTTTTGAAAAATCTACCTCTGACAAGTACCACCTTAAGCTGTGCTATCATTTTATTATTAAGTAAGATTTTTTGAAAAATTGACCTCTGACTTAAGTACCACCTTAAGCTGTGTTATTATTTTATTGTTAAGTAAGATTTTTTGAAAAATCGACCTCTGACTTTAGTACCACCTTAAGCTGTACTATTATCCGAAACCATGCAATAATAAACCATGCTATAAAGAGGTTCTTATGTATTATATTCATTACAAAGAAACATGAATGCAAGATTCTATTTACAATATAACCCAAAACATGCAATTTGTGTGTAGTTTCTGAAAATTTATTAGTAAGTAATGTGTTGTTTCAGACATTATCCTATAATATTACATGCCATAACTGAATGTTATAACACTAGTGTTTGTTTGTGTTGAGGTTTTACGGCCCAGTCAACCCAATGGGGTCATGTCAAGCACGGTCAGTTTGCCTAACCACACCTTTACTGGGCAGGCTTAGTCCTCTAAGCGGTTAACCAGTATTGTGCACATTCTTTCGCCAGAAACTGACAACTGCCCTTCTTGAATCAGCGGAAGGGAGAGAATGACCGTAGAAAATATTTCATGATCAATCTCCACGAAAGAGTGTTGCCGACCTCGTGTAATATGATTTTTATGTATCAGCATTACAACACTGACAGATGCAAAGTTTGTTTGTTTGCATGTGTTCAGGTTTTACAGCCCAGCTAGCCCAATGGGGTCATGTCGAGCATGGTCACTTTACCTAACCACACTTTGACTGGGCAGGTTAAGTCCTCTAAGCAGTTAACCAATATTGTGCTCATTCTTTCGCCAGAAACTGACAATTGCCCTTCTTAATCAGTGGAAGGGAGAGAATGACTGCACAAAATATTTCATGTATTTCATGATCAATCTCCACAAAAGAATGTTGTCGACCAGAAATGGGTCAACCCGCAACCTCCTGATCACCAGTCAGACACGCATCCAACTGAGCTACCAAGGCTGGTCAGAAGCAAAGTTATATAATAATACAGTTTTCTAGTAAATTTATAACATTAGTAGCATTTTAGTTTGTTTAATGCTATAGTTATGCAACCTGCAGCTGACAGTAACTTTTGATGCTGACTTAAATATCATACTGTAAAAAGAATACTATAATTGTGCCCTTAGTTCTTCATATTTTGAAGGGATTAAAAATAAGAAATTATCAAGATAAATTTAATTTCAATATCAGAAAAAATATCAAGTATTTCACATTAAAACTTACATTAAATATTTCATTTGAGAATTAACATGAAACAATTTTACACAAATTTATGTAAAAAATACAATAGGTTATCTATATCTCTTTCAACATCCAAGCAGATTAAAATCAGCATCTAGACTAATGAATAACTTGTCTAAATTTCAACCTAAACTATAGCTAGAGAACAAGCTAGCCTTTTCTATTTTTTTATCCTCGCGCTTTTCGAAGAAAAAGCGAGGATATTGTAATACCCCATGTCCATCCATACGTATGTACGTCTGTCTGTAATGTCACATCACTGCTCCTAGACCATTTAAGATAGATTCTCGAAACTTTCACAGGCAATAGCCCTATGGTTGAGGACTGGAGGAACACATTTGGAATCTTAATGTGACCCCTGGGGGCAGGGCCTGGGGGGGTGTGGCTCCAAAGGGTCCAAAATTCATTTTGTACCAATATAGTCATGTTATATATCAAATCGAAGATTATGAAGAGTAGAATACAATGGTGCAAAACTTTTGCCCAGGAGGCATGTCTAGGGGTCACTAGAGGTCAAAAAGTAGGATTTTGGGTCCTTTTTATTGATTGTCACCCAACTCCTATTAGGGCTTTTATAGCTAGAACCTTGAAACACTGTCACAGGTAATAGCCCTATGGATGAGGACTGGAGGAACACATTCGGAACTTTGATGTGATCCCTGTGGGCAGGGCCAGGGGGGTTTGCCCTGAAAGGTCCAAAATCCATAGTCATGTTGCATATCAAATTGAAGGTAATGAAGAGTAGAAAAAGTGGTGCAAAAAATTTGCCCCGAGGGCATGTCTGGAGGTCACTAGCCATCAAAAAGTAGGATTTTGGGTCTGATTTTTGATTGTCAACCAACTCCTCAGGCTTTTTCAGCTAGAACCTTGAAACTGTCACAGGTAATATCCCTATGGATGAGGACTGGAGGAACGCATTCGGAACTTTGATGGGACCCCTGGAAGGGTCCAAAATTCATTTTGTACAAACATAGTCATGTTGCATATCAAATTTAAGGTAATGTAGAGCAGAATATGGTGGTGCAAAATTTTGCCCCGGGGGCATGTCTGGGGGTCACTAGCCATCAAAAAGTAGGATTTTGGGTCCGATTTTTTTATTGTCACCCAACTTCTCTTAGGCTTTTTTAGCTAGTACCTTAAAACTGTCACAGGTAATAGCCCTACGGATGAGGACTGGAGGAACGCATTTGGGAATTTTGATGTGCAGGAGATATGCGATGATGCTGGCGTGGGGATATGCAATGGCGCGCCATCGACTTGCTCTAATTGTTATTGTTATTATTTTATTATTTCTGCATGTTATTAGAATCACAGTATAGGTGTTCAAGAAAAACAAAACTATATGTTTTCATCAGTTTAGATTTTGTTTTGCTTTTTGTCTGGAATTCCAATAATTGCTATTGTTTTCATTATCTAGCTACTTTCCAAAGTATTCTCTCTTCACCACATGTAAGGCTTTTGTTTGTTTGTGTTGAGGTTTTACGGCCCAGTCAACCCAATGGGATCATGTCGAGCGCGGTCAGTTTACCTAGCCACACGTTTACTGGGCAGGCTTAGTCCTCTAAGCGGTTAACCAGTATTGTGCACATTCTTTCGCCAGAAATAAGGCTTTTGTACTCAGTCAATTAAAGTATAATACAAGAAAGCCAAATTTAACTTTATCATTCTGGGCCCAGTTGTTCAAAGGGTCATTAGCTTAACGAGCTCATTAAGGGTCATTTCGTTAACTGTTTTAGTGGATTCAATACACAATATTCTGATATTTTTTGCTGAAACAAATGTGAAAAGCTACTCACATTTTTTCAGCAAAACATTTCAGCATATTTGCGTATCACTCGATGTAAATTTTAACGAATCATTAACTAAGGATGTCATTAGTTTTGAACAAATGGGCGCTGATTAATAACTTGAATATCAGCAGATGTCAGCTTTTCATGGCGGCAGGTGTACATTTTCATTAAATCATATAATTTCGCACCAAAACTCAATAAACTAATGATGATTTGGAGTTTTACATCCCTTTCAACATTTTTAAGTCATAATGACACATTGGAAGGGTGATAATGAAATGCTCTGTGCAATGAAGTGCCTTACAGACAAGTTGAATTCCACTTCTAACTGTCGAAGTTGGGAACACTTACCAATCTGCCACTGGACGCTTCCCAATCTCAATGAAACGGGATTTTTTTTTTTTTTTTCTCAAGATAATATCAGTACAATAAATCATTATTTATCATTTGCTGAATGTTTCTTTCAGAGGGTCAAGGTTAACACAAGCCAAGCTGAAGCTAAGGAACCTGTACCAAACAAAGCTCCACCACAACCAAACCAATTAACCATGTTAGCCCTAGTCCTGCTGGACCCGGATATGTCCTGCCTTTGCTTTTGCAAACAGTGTAGATCCAGATCAGTTGGCTTCTTCAGAAGCCAACTGATCTGGATCTGCACTGTTTGCCATTAAGTATATGAATTCATATCAACAATCTAGAGCAATCTGATTGGCTGAACATTAGAAGTGGGCATAGCATCTTAATTGATTCAGCATGACAAGGGCTAATTAGTAAAGTAGGCTATGTAGGTTACCTAGCTTAGTTAAGTAGGCTATGTAGGTTACCTAGCTTAGTTAAGTAGGCTATGTAGGTTACCTAGCTTAGTTAAGTAGGCTATGTAGGTTACCTAGCTTAGTTAAGTAGGCTATGTAGGTTACCTAGCTTAGTTAAGTAGGCTATGTAGGTTATCTAGCTTAGTTAAGTAGGCTATGTAGGTTAGCTAGCTTTGTTAAGTAGGCTATGTAGGTTATCTAGCTGAGATTAGTGATTATGCATATACATAATATGATCTAACATTACGAAAACCTGCCTATTCAAATATATAGAAAATTTCACCTCCAAAAACTGAAAATTTTCAGATAAAAAAAACTCTGATATTTTTCATATTTCTGCTCAAAACATAGATTGTGGGTACTCGTTAGAACTGCCTCTGCGAGGCAGTTCTAACGAGTACCCACAATCTATATTTTTGAGTAGAAATAAGAAAAATAATGTATACCCCGGTAAACCCCAGTTTTACTACCCCGGTAAACCCCCGTTTTACTATCTAAAAGTGGGGTTTAAGGGGGTCAAAATTATATAGGCATGTTTTCATGATGAAAGGTGCCAAAAGAGATCTTATGCCACATTTGGATAACAAAGGACTCAGTTAGCCTGTAAAGTCCAATCAGGGTCTTCAATGTCTTCTTACAGAATCAGCAGATACAGCATAATACAGTCAACTCTCGTTATCTCGACTTCACTTAACTTGAATAACCGCTTATCTCGAAGTGAAAATTTGGTCCATGTTTTAACCCTAGTCCTGCTGAACCAGGAAATCTCCTATCTTTGCAAACACTGTAGATCCAGATCAGTTGGTTTCAGAAGCCAACTGATCTGGATCTGCACTGTTTGCCATTCAGTATGTGAATTTGTATCAACAACCTGGATCAAGTAATCTGATTGGTTGTACATTAGAAGTGGGTGTGGCATCTTAATTTATTCAGCATGACAAAGGTTAACACGGAAATCTAACAACAGGTAACAAAATATTGTGGAGCAATTTCTCCACTTTTCCACGATATCTTTTTAATATATTTCTTACTTCAAACTACATATACATTTGAGAAATGTGGTTGTTCAAATTAATTTTTTTCTCATTTATGATAATCTGATATGTTGAGGTATTGATATCTTGAAGTTTTCGTTGAGTCCCTTTGACTACGAGACAAAGAGAGTCGACTATATACTGACCATTCTAACACTCCTCGCCTATATAGCCAATGGTTAAACTCAGTGATATATTATGCAATAAATCACTGGGCGGAAATGCGCGACACTATCTGGCGCCTTTCCGACGTCATTTCGACACGCTGCTGACGTCAGTCTTAGTTTCTAAGACGCTAGACTGTGTAACGTTGTTTTTCTCACTTCAGCAACGTAAGAAATGCATGTAAACGTCAGCGTTACAGTCAAAACTTTTTGCGGGATTTCTTTATTCGATGGCAGAAAGTTTGAAAAATCTAAAGGATACAATTACATTTTCGTCGTTTTCTATGTGTTAGAATCGAAATAGATCAGCTCTTGTGCGTGATTTGTTGAGTAATAAATCACGGTTTGTCGGTCAGTTGTAAGAAGATAAATCACTCGCGCTCCGCGCTCGTGATTTGATCTACTTTACAACTGACCTCCAAACAGTGATTTATTACTCAACAAATCACTGCTAGAGCTGATCTATTTCTTAAATATACAAGGTGCTGATCAGACTGTGTGGGCCTTTCACTGGTTCATATGGCATAGGGGTCATTTTTCATATGTAAAGCATCAATTATAAGTAAACTGTATACATCTATGCAAATAAAGATGCACTCTTTTTTGTGCTAAGCAAGGAAATAAGGCAAAATAGCAGTGCATAAATGCAGTACCATATTTACCCTAAGTATTCGGACACCTCAACTCCTTACCATATATGTTCTAAAATTTGAACCAGTGCAATTCACTACCCGATGTTGTGTCTAGAAATTGCTGGATGAGTGGCAAACAGTGTAAACCCAGATGAGACGCCGCGTTCTGCGGCGTCTCATCTGGGTCTATAGCGTTTGCTCAGGCCTGTCTGTCCGAATATATATGGTAAATACGGTACCTTCATTAATAAATAACAGTGATGATAATATAATATAACTTCAACAATTGGAACACTAATAACTTAAATACCCTGGCTGACTAGATCTACTTCTGAGTACCTAATAGAAATCTACAGTCGAACTTCAATAGCTTGAACACGGATGGCTCGTTTACCATGACTGATTCTAACTTATTTTTGAGTCCCTACGAAATTCTTCCGATAGCTCTTCAAATATGACTTAGGGATAGTCTAGTAAGATCTTCTTATCATGAAATTGTATATTGTGTGTACTCATTAGAATTAGAGACATTCAACGTACCATTATTGTTTAGAAGATGGAAAAAAACCTCCCTAAATTATTCCCTTTGCCTCCTGACTACAGGCTATGATTAACTCTCAGTGGCTCGAACTATCCATGTCTTGAACAAACTTCAAATGTCTAAAAGATGCTCAAGCTGTGGAGATTCAATTTTATGTTGTACTTATTACAGAGCAAAGACTATTCCAATTTCATATACAGTCGAACTTCAATATCTCGAACATCTTTGGGACCATGGAAATTGTTCCAGACATAGGTAGTCTGAGCCACTGAGGGTTAATCATGGCACCAGGTCAGGAAGCAAATGGCAATATATTTTCAATCTTCTACACAAAAATTGTTTGTTGTGTGTATTCATTAGAATTGCCTCAATGAGGCAATTCTAATGAGTACAACACAACATACATTTTCATGATAAAACAAGAAAATTTCACTAAAACAGCCCTGAGTATTTGTTTTCTTGGTCTATCAGAAGAATTTCCCAGGGACTAAAAAACGAGTTTGAATTATCCATGGTAAACGAACCATCCGTGTTTGAGCCATCAAGGTTATACTGTAGATCCAGGACATGACGTTCCGGTCAAAAGAAGGTCAATATACCATATTTCTTCTAAGTAGTGAGATAAACAGGCCTGAGCAATTAGCACAAACCCAGATCACATGCCACAGAGTGTGGCATCTGATCAGTGTCTACACTGTTTGCCAATCATTCAGGGCCCAGTTGTTCAAAGCATCAATACATTGGGTAGTAAATTGTACTTGTTCAAACTTTAGATAAAGTATGGTTAAGGAGTTGAGGTGTCTGAATACTAAGGCTAAATACGGTAAAGTAACAGGCACAGAAATCAAATGATCAATTAATAGCAAATCTGTAAAGATAATCATTTTTGTGGACTCTATCGATCAATTAATTGATTATCTGATTAACTGTGCCAGCCTTAATGAACTGTATCCCTAACTCAGTAATTAGCAAGCACTAACCACTTATACGTGGCTGACGGCATGACAAGCATGAGTACACCTCAACCTCTTAATAACACGGTTCGCTATAACACGATTTCGGATATAACACGGTTCAAAGACGGATCCCAAAGATGTATAGATTATATTGAAAAATGACCATAAATGGTCATTTTTCAATATAATCTATACATTTTTGTTTGGATATAACACGGTTGTTTAACTAACACGGTTTATGCTATGGACCCCAACAATAGTGTTATAAAGAGGTTGTAGTGTACATTATTAACTGTGCCAGCCTTAATGATCTGTATCCCTAACTCTGTAATTAGCAAGCACTAACCACTTATACGTGGCTGATGGCATGACAAGCATTAAGTACATTATATTTCTTATTTCTTCATGAAGATAAACACTTCTATCGATCCATGAAAACATACTGCCTGTTGTGGCATTCTCATCAGATGTCAAAATACAGTCAACTCTCATTATCTCGAAGTCCAAGGGACTCTCTGAAATACTTCGAGATATCCATATCTCGACATATCAGATTTGCAGAACTGAGGAAAAAAGATAAATCAAACAACCACATTTCACAAATGAATATGTAATTTGAATCCTTAAAATAGAGATATACTGAAAATATTGTGGAAAAGAGGAGAAATTGCTCCTTTTTTCCACATTATTTTGTTACCTGTTGTCATAGTTTCATGTTAAAACAGGGACCGAATTTTTACTTCGAGATAAGCGGTAATTCGAAATAAGCGAGTTCGAGATAACGAGGTTCGACTGTATATGTGAAAAATATGAATGTATGAGCCATTTCAAGAGAAAAATATGCCTGCTTCTGTACACGTGTGTATTTATATAATCCTGTGTATTCATAGACCATTTGATACAGAGAATTTGATACTTTCAATGATTACATAAGAGGAAAGGAAAAGCACCGATCAGACTGGACAAATGTACAGGTAGATCTGGGTTCTAACTGTGTACATATGCCCAAGGACACCTTTTTGGTTGGCTTGACAAATTTAATTATCATGAAGAAATAAGAATATCGATCTAAAAACAATGCTAACCTATAAACTAGCTAGCTCATGGAGATATGAAACCAACTTAACTTGTATATTGGCTCTAGATAAGAGTGGATATCCCCAAAATATTTTTCTTATTTCCGCATGAAAACATATATTATGGATACTCATTAGAAGTGCCGCAGGGTTGCGCATCAAATGAGTACCCACAACTTATGTTCTCATGCAGAAGTAAGAAAAATATCAGTACTTTTTTGGCTGTAAAAAGCACCTTATCTGGAGTTACGCTGTATTATAAAACAAACTACCTTTTAACCCTGGTCCTGCTGATCCCACATTTACCCTGCCTTTGCAAACAGTGAAGATCCAGATCAGTTTGCTTCTGAAGAAGCCAAATGATCTGGATCTGCACTGTTTGTCATTTAAAATGTAAATTTGTATCAACAACCTGGATCAAGTAATCTGATTGGCTGAAAATTAGAAGTGGGTGTGGCATCTTAATTTATTCAGCATGACAAGGGTTAATTGTTATGATGCCTACTAGCAGGCTTACCCTGTTTTTCTCCGGCTGGGGCTGGTGGACGTTCAAAGAGTGAAATCTGGGCAGAGCTAAAGAAAAGGACGTTGACACACCCCCCGACATCACCCCACACAATTATAGCTTCATTTGGATTCATGGGGTTGGACCTGAAATGTTATTATTATTATCATTATTATTATTATTATCATCATTACACAAATACATTACCTATGGCAGTTTGTTTGTTTGTGTTGAGGTTTTACAGCCCAGTCAACCCAATGGGGTCATGTTTACCTAACCACACATTTACTGGGCAGGCTTAGTCCTCAAAGCGGTTAACCAGTATTGTGCACATTCTTTCGCCAGAAACTGACAACTGCCCTTCTTGAATCGGCAGAAGGGAGAGAATGACCGTAGAAAATATTTCATGATCAATCTCCATGAAAGAATGTTGCCGACCTCAGTGGGGGTTGAACCTGCGACCTCCTGGTCTCCAGTCAGACAGCGCACCCAACTGAGCCACCGAGGCCAGCTTACCTATGGCAGAAGCAGTAAAATGTTTGAAGATAAGCTCAAATTGAGATAGCAATGTCCTTTTTTAAAACGAAAACTTATTTTCTTATCCTTAGAACTGCCCCACCAAGGCACTAATAATTAGCGTTAAGTTTTTATAGCAGAAAGAAAGAAACTATTTATTATATACCTATCAGGAATACAGATTTCTAATTATATCATCGTTTGTAAGGGTACAAGGTTGGTATTTCTGCATCTTTGCAGTTCAATATGTAGCAAACTCTCCACACCTTTCACATAATGTAGCTCATTGCCCCTATGTGGAGCGCTGTGGTGCAGTGGTAAAGCGTCGGACTCGAGATCAAGAGGTACCGGGTTCGATCCCCACTAACTGCAAGTGTTGTTTCCTTGAGCAAGAGACTTTATCCACATTGCTTAGTACTGGTTTCTACCCAGGAAAAAAAAGGGCCACATGGAAGATTAGTACTAGATTACTAAATGTGTTACCCTCCATTGCTTAGTACTGGTTTCTACCCAGGAAAAAAGAGGGCCACATGGAAGATTAGTATTAGATTACTAAATGTGTTACCCTCTATAAATAAAGTCGATTATTATTATGATTATTATTATTATAGCTGCAAGGCTGTAAGGAGCCTTTTCCTTTTATTACACATTAACCTCTTTATAACACGATTCGTTATAACATGGTTTTGGATACAACACAGTTCAAAGAAGGATCCCAAAAATGTATATATCATATAGAAAAATGACCATAAATGGTCATTTTTCTATATAATCTATACATTTTTGTTCGGATATAACATGGTTGTATAACTAACACGGTTTATGCTTTGGACGCCAACAATAGTGTTATAAAGAGGTTGTGGTGTATTTGAAGAGGATGATGTACAAAAAGACAGTTACTTACCAGTAATCAAGTACAAAAAGACATTCTAATGCACTTGCTTATGTAACGCGACATCTGATTGGATAACGTCAAAAATTTGCGACGGTATATTCTGCGATATACTGTCGGAAATCCGTCATCACGTAACATCGTTTCTCATTGGCTGGAAGTTGGTTTTAAGCAGCTCACAGCACTTGTCGTTTTGTGCAAATAGTGCATTTTTTTTCAACAGAAAAATGAATAAATGCATTAGAATGGGGATAACTGCATTCAAATTAGTCATTTGGGGAAGTAAATCGGCGGTTTTACGGTCGCAAATTACATTTTACGGCTCCGCTGACGCGTCGCCGTAAAACGAAATTTCCGACTGTAAAACCACCGATTTACCTCCCCAAAGGACAAATTTGAATGCAGTTATCCCCTAAGTTACTTACCAGTAATCCAGTGAGAGTGGTGTATACTCCAGGTTCTGTACTTTATACTGACAGCTGAACTCAACTTTTGAACTCAGGTCATATATTGCTGAAAAGAGTAAACGAAGATTTTCATGAAAAAAAATATGAAACATCTGATAGAAACAGTTCTGTTTCAAGATACATCACAACCTCTTTATAACACTATTGTTGGCGTCCATAGCATAAACCATGCTAGTTAAACAACTGTATTATATCCAAACAAAAATGTATAGATTATATTGAAAAATTACCATATATGGTCATTTTTCAATATAATCTATACATTTTTGGGATCTATCTTTGAACCGTGTTATATCCAAAATCATGTAGTGTATTAAGCCTTACGATTTGGAAATGAGTTGTTGAAATAAATCAAAGAAACCATCTCTGCTGAAAATGGATGAAAAAAGCCATGTTACCATCCCATCCTATGACATGTTATCAGCTTGTCATAAGGACTTCTTTGAATTCTATGATAAACACAGGCTGTCCAAATATTTAGGTTAAATATACTGGTACAATTTCAAATGTACAGAGTCTGTCACAAGACCTGGCTGGAATTAAACCCATCTCCTATTTACAAAGTGGACACTCTATCTATAATATTGTGGCAGTCTCTCTCTTTGGAAGTAATTTTGATTTGAGTTTGAAGCAGGGGTCATCCTTGAGCTTTCAAATAGGGAGAAGTTTTGTTACAAGTTCAAGATTTCAGGGAGAAGTTTTGGTCCAAATTTTAGATTTCCCTATACATTCTATACATTTTCGCTTCTTCCTCAGCTCAAGACAGGGAGAAGTCAGCCAGCTTAGGGAGACTTTTTCTCCCAAATTCCCCTGTAGCATGACCCCTGGTTTGAAGCTGTACAAACATTTCAGGTAAATATGATATCATAGGACTAAATAAAAGTGGGTATCAGGTAAATATTTTTCTTATTTCTCCACAAAAACATATGTTGTGGGTACTCATTAGAAGTGCCTCACTGAGGCGCTTCTAATGAGTACCCACAACATATGTTTTTGTGGAGAAATAAGAAAAATATCAATACTTTTGGATTGAAAAAAGCATCTTATCAAGGGCTATAAATTGATATTCACCTATTTCTTTGCTGGTAAAGGCTAATGCTATCTTATTAACATTCTGCAGCACAACAAAATGGGTGACCCACAGGTCTCTGGCCTTACAGGAATCAGTTCCTGTCTTAAGAAATCTCTGTAGTTTCAGATCCACACCCCAACTTGATATAGTCCCTTCCTAGAAAAAAGAAAAAAAAAGTAACATAGCAAGGCAAAAAGGAAAATCATAAAATCAAAGCTCGATGAGACAAAAAAAAAATTGAGGCTTTTCAGCATAAAGTATACATTAAAAACCTAGCCGCCATAAAGAACAGAAATTACACATAAAAAAACAAAACACATACCCTATTCGACCTAATTACCACACCATGCCGTTAGGTTTTTCAAAATTATTGGGAAAGATTGTGGTAAAATAGGTATCCATCTATACTATGGGTACACTTAAAAAAAAACAACAGATCAGCAAAGGACTTAAGTAATGATGCTTCTGCAATGTTTTTGTGTGTGTTTGTTTTCTTTAATTTTCTTTATAAAAGTATATTTTATGGGTACTCATTCAAACTGCATCAACAAGTTGATACAATTCGATTCAAATGGGTACAAGCCGGCGTCGGTGGCTCAGTTGGATATGCCGTCTGACTGGAGACCAGGAGGTCGCGGGTTCAACCCCCGCCGAGGTCGGCAACATTCTTTCGTGGAGATTGATCATGAAATATTTTCTACGGTCATTCTCTCCCTTCCGCTGATTCAAGAAGGACAGTAAACGTGCGGTTAGGTAAACTGACCGCGCTCGACATGACCCCATTGGGTTGACTGGGCCGTAAAACCTCAACACAAATCAAATGGGTACCCATAACATATGCCTTTATAAAGAAGACAAAAAGTACACTGTAATCTGAAGACTAAGGAATTACTTGACTGGGGGCTTATAGGGGTATGTACAGTAATTAGATTGAATACGGTAACTAAAGAAAGCTCTTTTAGCAAATATATAACTGAGATTTACAAACAAGCAAGTTTAATAGCATTTGCCTCCCTTTGAAGTATTTAACCAACTGTAGACTGAATAAACTCCCCCACACTACATATTGGAAGATTCTAATTTGTATTTTAGGTATGTCATGCTAAGTGATTTAAATATTCCTAGAGAAACATGACTGAACTATTTGCAAACAGTGGAGACCCTGGTCAGATGCTGCATTCTGCGGCATCTGATCTAGGTCTGCACTTTTTGCCAATTATCCTTTTAGGGGTCTCCAGACTACAATAGGTTAAGACATAATGACAATTTAGCACAATAACTGTCAAGCTGGAAAGCAGACATTCACCTAAGCATGCAAAAATGAGATTTTTTATTTCTATTCTGTAATAATGAAAAGATCATTCATTGAAGTCCATGAACACTGATTTGTAAGGCAGACAGTCTCTAAATACATGTCATTATGAACACAGTGCTCTAGATAATTATTTTTCTAATCAGCATCGTACTGGTCAAATTTAAGGCCAGTCAGTAACGGCGAACACCAGGATTCTGGAATCAGTATCCATCATACTGAGGATATTCTTAGTTATATTTTTTGGCCAAGGGGCTGGTGTGGAGGGGGTGCACTGTGATTTACATAATTTGCTTTAAAGTATGTCTTTTAATGCTTTGATTTTTGTTTGAGTCTCCTCCTGTATATCTCCATTAATATTTTTTTTTTCTGTGCAGTACAAAACGGCTGATCATTTTTCTGTTTTCATAACTAAACAATAAAAGTTCTGAAATGGGTGCTATCTGCCACATCCCCTTGTTTTAATAACAGAACTAATCACCTAGCCTAGTATTTGGGTGATCTTCTTTGGATTTTTTCTTTGTTCACCTGGTCTAGCAATGATCAGCTTTCTAGTACTGGTCTTATCAGTGACTTTAAAACATGTATGTTGTGAGCAACTTTCACTTCAGATGCTGTTTATACAGATTGGTCACAATCGTAGATGCAATTCTGTACGCATTTGTCACATGCATCAATGACTTCATCAGTTATTGTACAAACTAAATAAAGACACTGGATCAATTGACAATGACTGTCTAAAATATTCCATAATTTTATTTGATGCAGTTTTGCAATGTTTCCTCATTCCTCATTTTCTGAAGGTCATGTTTCTGCAATCTTGCAAAACACCAATGCGGAATGGTTACCAGCGATATTTTGTCGTTTGCACTTATCTAGACAATGACATAGAAAACCAGTCTCTCTTATGTTCAGAAATAATGAGCGGACGTTTAGCGTGGGAAATAGTCAAATTGAGTATCAGGGGAAACTTTTGTGGCGTCCACAGTGGGAATACACATACAAATATCATTTTGCATACAACAGACTTTATTTATGTTGTGATGCGCTATAAATTGATTTTAATTGTTTTCTTTATTAAATATATTTTGGTATTTACGGAAAATATGCTGCTTATCTAAGCCACTGAGCATCTCCTGATTCAGGCTAGTTTATCTGAAAACAGACAAGATGTTGCACTATAACCGGACACCTGAACAGGAGCAACGGATTGGTAAAATGCGTCCATATTCTGTACTGGCTATTTTTCAAACTGACACATATTTAATGCAAAAAGATCCATAATTTATGACTGTACATACGCTATTTGGAGCACTGTGAACACAATACACTACAACCTCTTTATAACACGCTTCGTTATAACATGGTTTTGGATATAACATGGTTCAAAGATGGACCCAAAAATGTATAGATTATATTGAAAAATGACCATTTCTGGTCATTTTTCAATATTTCTGGTCATTCTTCATTATAATATAAACATTTTTGTTTGGAAATAACACGGTTGTTTAACTAACATGGTTTATGCTATGGACTCCAACAATCGTGTTATATAGAGGTCGTGGTGTATAATTGTTCAGGCATGTTTTCACTTCAGCTGACAGGTTGTCTTACCTTACTAATACTAATGTATCTGTTAGTGTTCTTCAGAAATGAAACCCTCTGTACAACATCTTTGTGTGGACTGAAAAAGAAAACAAAAAATATTATCATTTTGCATACAACACTTTGTTTACGTTGCGATGCGCTATAAATTGATTTTGTTTTCTATTTTATATATAATTAATTTATTGACCACAAATCTAGAATGATCCAAACAGACAGCCTTGAAATTCATTTGTTTATAACTTGCCTATAAAATAAAATGTGAGGAAAATATATTTCTAAAACTAGAATTTTCCTATTAGTCCACTAAAAAAATCTTTCCGATCATCAGTCACAAGAGGCGAAAGTCACTAATGATCAATTATAATGGATCATCAGTGGCAACAACACCATACACAAAGCTCCGCATAATTCACATAAAATTTTACCAAATCTGTTTGACTATCCTTAGATGTGTTTAAAAGTACTGCCAAAATGCCAAACAGAGGGTCTACACTGTTTGCTCAGACCTTCTTGTCTTAATACTTAGCATAAATATTTTATCCCAGTACCACCTACTGTTAATTTTAATTAAAATGTTCAACAGATTGTTTCCATTTTTTGTACATGATAGAAATGGCTATGTTCAAAGAATGCAACGCCAAAAGAAGGTTAACCAGATTTACCTTTTTTGTGTTTTGCACATTGTCTTATAGTGCTTTACATTTGTGAGAAATTTCATAATAATATCTCAAACGGTTTTCAACTTACAGAGTAGACACAAGTACATGGTAGAAATGGCAGTACATGGTAGAGATGGCTATGTTCAATGTTCAAAGGGCAATAACTCCAAAAAAAGGCAAACCAGATTTGTGGTTCATTAATGCTGCATGTCATCTCATAGTGCTTTACATTTGTGTGAAGTTTCTTGAAAAGAACAACATAGTTACCTCACTTAGATTAAAAGTGCTTTAAGAGTGCTTTAAAAGTGAATTTTCATCGAAAAAAAAAAATAGATCACTTTTAACCGTTGAAAAATCTCCCTATTTACAACCCCAATTTCCCTATCTGAAAATCAAAATCTCCCTATATGGGACCAAGAAACTATCACAGGTATGATCTCGGATGGTATCATAGTTATGGAACGGACACAAATGATGGAAGTGCTGATGGATGGACGGACAGACAGACTTTCTAACAAATTGGGTTTATGTGGTTATTTTTGATACAGATAGTAAATATGTGGCTACTGATAGTCACACAAGCCCGAAAAATTAGCCACACAAACCCATTTGGCAACATAAATCTTCAAACATTTAAGTGTATATGGAATGAATCCCATTCAAATACATTAGAGATCTGTCCATAGAGTGTCCAAACCTTGTAAGCCCCCTAAACACATTTCATTGGCTTGGACAGACGGACAGACACTCAAACTTTTGGAGGGTATAACATAATACCCTTGCCACTTTTTGTGGCAAGGCATAAAAAGTGTGTATTCAAAGAAGCACCATTTAAGACAAAATTGAATAAATGAGCAAATTACCTGGGTAACTGTTTTAAGTCTTTCCACTGAGGAACTTGTGTTGATTTTACCCTGTCATCCTTCTCATAGAACTCTAGTAACATGTGTGATGCAAACTTGTCCCAATCAACAGTTCCTTCACGAGTGACATCTATCTTATCAAACAATTCTGCATACTGGAATAAGACAGTTATGACAAAAAAACGTGTACTACAAGAACCCAGACTTCCAATCTTTTGTCTGACTGGTCAAAAAGTATGAGAGCACAATTGCTTAAGGTCACTACTAGTACCAGTAATGATACCATATTCGACCTAATTACCGCACATACTCCTATAAGCGCACAGTCAAGCAATTCCTTAGTCTTCAGATGACAAAAAGTGTACTTTTTGTCTACTTCTCATAAAGACATATGTCGTGGGAACTCATTTGAATTGCATCGACTTGTCGATGCAATTCAAATGAGTACCCACAACATATGCCTTTACAAAGAAAATCGGAAAAAAAAATCACGTGATCATTTTCAAATAAGTCCTTTCCTGATCTTTTTTACAATGTACCCTTAGTAGGTAGGTACATATTTTACCACAACTGAGAGTTTCCAGTAATTTTGAAAAACCTAAGTGCACATTGCGGTTATTAGGTCGAATTTGGTAATTCTTGCAAGACAAAATCACACATTTTGTCTTATAAGTTGACAATCTATTATCCTATTCATCTGAAACTTGCAAATATACATTAATTTGACATTTGAAAAGTAATCATACTTAAATATTGACTAGACATTTGAAAAGCAATTATACTAAGATATAAATGTTTATTCGTTCTAACATGGGTTATTGCCTCTGAATTATAGCATTTATGTGGAAAAATAGGTAAAACACATGTTTTAATTTAATAATTTTCAGACTGGAGATCAGATTGCAATAAAATTTGTATGGTAGTTTGTGATAAACCTTCACAACTAGTGCACGAGTTTACATAAAGCAGTGTATATGGCAAGCATCATTGCCCTTGATTTTGCAATTTTAGGTGGTAAAATTACCAAAATATGCCCTTTAAACTCACCCAGTTGCCCAAATGTGCACCGCATCCATATACATGTAATTCAGTATAAATTTTGATTTATTAGATGAGCCCTGCAATATGATGTATTTATTACACATAATAATTATATTTATGTGGCTATTTGAACCATTAATCACGTTTTATCATGTTGCGTGTTTGTTCCTAGTAAACAGGGGGTGGGGTTACAATTCATAACTATTTGCTAAGACAAATTATTATTTTAGTGTGCATTATTATTCAGAAAGTCTCTACATAAGTAGAATATGACAACATACCATTTTGAAGCAATACTGACCTTTTGATATCAATTGAGTTTATCAAAACTGTTCAATTATATAGAAAATAGAACTTTGCTTTTTCGGGGGTAGAGTTCATTTTCAAATATGATCTCATTTCACAAGTGGTGAAATTTTGTGTTATTTCAGAATAACATTACATAATAAGTAATGATCATCCATCTGAAAGTAAAACTACAGTGAATTTTCACCATTTTGGTGGACAAATATGGGCCCAGGTGTTCAAAGCTAACGACGTCGTTAGTTAACGATTCGTTAAAATTTACATCGAGTGATACGCAAATATGCTGAAATTTTTTGCTGAAAAAATGTGAGTAGCTTTTGCAGTGCAAAAGCTATTCACATTTTTTCAGCAAAAAATATCAGAATATTGTATATTGAATTTGCTAAAACAGTTAACGAAATGACCCTTAACGTGCTCGTTAAGCTAACGACGCTTTGAACAACTGGGCCCTGATTATTAGGTATATTTAAGTTCGCTCTACATCCTTATGGCTTTTCCACACTTTGATTATTCTAATGGCATTCTATTGCAAGAACTGAAAGTATATCATAGTTCGAGTGAAGGAAGGAAGCAACAGAACTAACAACCAACAACAGTGCCTGTAACTTTTTATTATTTAGATCGACGCGTTTCGGTCTTTTCAGACCTTTATCAAGATAATTGAGATATCGAAAATGACCCCTGATGTACAAAAAAACGGTCGTGTTTGATCACGTGGTCTGATTGTTCTAAAAATAGATTTGATATCTCTTAGAAATGGTTGTCAATAATGCATGGTGAATAAAATTGAGGTACATGTACCGGTATATAGTTAAAAGAGTTAGATAGAGATTTTCAAGTAGTTAGTGAAAATGATTAGTTAGAAGTATATCATAGTTGTTACTTGCTGCGATATAATGATTTTCTCAATATTACTAGGGCCTAGAACAATTGAGTTCTCCGTGAAATCACCTGACCAGTAAATGACTCCAAAATCTGACCAACCAAAATAGCTTACCAGTTAACGGTTAATGTTATTGCTTAGACAAACAATATTACCTATGTACTTTTTCATTGATAAATACAGGTACGAATGCAGTTTTCATTGACAAATACAGGTATCACGATATTGTTTGTCTAAGGATTTACGCATGGGCGTGGTTATAGCCTTCTGACGGAGGAGGCAACTTTGAAGGAAAACACCTAAGGGGGTACACTTTTGAAGCACCAGAACTCTGATACCAGGTGGTGACTTCAACATTTTATTGTTTTAGAACTTTTACTATGAAACAAGAATGCAAAGTGCAAAAAATCTATTGTTGGGATAAAAAGTTGCACCAGGTGTCAATAGTGACCTTAAATGAATTGAGCTGAGTTAAAGTTCAACATCCCAGAACAAAACTTCAGCCATGTGGAGACCTTATTTCCAAACTTGTGGATATTTCACCCAAACCAAGACAAGTGAAAAATTCAGGTCCTGCATTAACCCTTAAAGCGCCAGTCACAACTATTGTCGCCTGCTTTGTCTTCTGCTGGTTACTTTAAAAGTCATTTGTGCAAACAGTGTGGACCCAGATCAGTCTGATCAGGGTCCACACTGTTTGCCTGTATGCAAAAATAGGTTGGAAAAGTCTGCAAGAATATTTAGCAGACGACATAAACAGACGACATTTTCAGATGCAGTTTTTCTTGGCACTTTAAGGGTTAAGTTACTAGCAGCTATGCTGGCACTAGGCAAAGGGCTGCTCTGTTACATAAAAGAAATCTGATTCAGCAGGTAAAAAATAAACAGTCAGTTTCATACTGCAAGGAAAGGTTTTGTTATTTTTGCAAAATATATCATGTACTACTCATTGGAATCTTCTTAGTAAGGTGATTTCAGCAAGCATCCATAAGATATGTTTTGCTGTACATAATAAAATTAGGGCTGTGGAAATACCATGCCGCACTTATCCAACTTGTCTCATTTCCCTGAGGACAAGAAAGAGATTTCAATTTACTGATACTTGTCCTGGGATAAGGATTTCATAGCTCTAGCTAAGACAAGGATCCAGATTATGATATATAATTTTCTTGGTTCTTGAAGAATACATGTTGTGGCTACTCATTAGAAGTACCTCAATGAGCCTTACTACATGTATTACCAATGCCCCCAAATTCTCTAACAGTAGGAGTAGGTGGCTTGGGTGGTGGGGGGAGGGGATATAGATTTAAGTACTTACCTCTTCTCTTGATCCCTTGTTCAGGAGAATAGAAAGTGCCTCACAGAACTGGTCTTTGTTTAAACTCAGTTTATTATCATAACCATCACCTTCATTCTGTAAATAACATAATATTAATCCTAAAATAAATCAAGTTCAATAGCATATTCTATGATCCTATATGACAAGAACAAAGTGAGAAGTATGACCATACAATAACTATTCCTGTCAAGTTTTATATGAAGCCTCTATATTTTGATCATATAAATTTTTGCTCTAAAATTATACCTCACCTTAGAAAAACGCATAGCCTCGAGCTCCTTTACCCTTCTCATGCTAAATAAATTAAGATGCCATGCCCACTTCTAATTTCCAGCCAATAAGATGACTTGATCGGAGTTTTTGATAGAAATTTACATATTTAATGACAAACAGTGCAGATCCAATTCAGTTGGCTTCTTCAGAAGCCAACAGATCTGGATCTACACTAACTGCTAAGACAGGGCATGTCGTGTTTAGCAAGAGAAGGGTTAATATGAGTGCATAGTGCATTCATAGAGGTTAATGCATCCTGACTTTAACACAAGAAGAATTTGCAGCTCCCCCACCCCCCTCCCACTCCCCCCCTCAGCCCTCACCCCCCCCCCCCACACCCCCCCCCCCCCCCCCACACACCCCCCCCCCCCCCCCCCCGAGAGATTTGCAAATCCGATAAACAAACAAGTGCTTAGCATGAGTTTGTTTATAAGCTTTGCAAGTCTGGAGGGAACTATTTCCTGTATGTGTAACAGCTTACCTATCAGATATCATAAAAATGATATTTTTTCTTCGGATACTGTTTTACACTCACGTCAATAATTTTTGGGATGTTTCATTCTCTATACTTGTCGAGTGGCGTGATAGCATTCTATAGGAAACAGAATGACTTCTAGAAATTTTGGGAAGGGGGCCATCCACTTTCAAAAAGGGGGCCAAACGATCTTTCTTCAAGGGATTAAAACATGAGTAAGTACCATATAAACTGAAAACCTACCCAATTTTGGTATTTACAAAATATTTCCTCTGGGGAATTATATATTATATTTCCTGCAGAAATTATTAAAAATAATATCAGATATGTAATACACAGTCATACTCCATTAAGACCCCTTTTCCTAAAGATGATATTAAACAGGGCCCAGTTGTTCAAAGCTTCATTGGCTTAACGAGCTTGTTAGTGGTCAAAATGTTAACTGTTCTAGTAAGTACAATATCTAATTCAAAGGTATTTTTGCTGAAAAAAATGTGAGTAGCTTTTGCAAATGCAAAAGCTAGTCACATTTTTTCAGCAAAAATATTAGCATATATGCTGTATTTAATAATCAAAGTTTTAACAATAAGTTGACTAATAACATCATTAGTTTTGAACGACTGGCCCAGGTAAATTATAAGTACTAGAGGTAAACAACCTTTCATGTGTGAAACAATACTGATTGGAACCGTTAACTTAATTATGTTGACACATTTTCAGTGACTCACAATACACATTTTTTTGTAGTTTGACATAGGAATCAAAGAATGACAGAATGGAATCACTGACAAGAGAAATCCAGTAAAAGCCCATTTTTTTTTTATTTTTATTTAACTATTTTTTCTTTAAATGTGGGATATAATTTAAAAAGATATTAAATTGCCTTGTACACAAGCAAGAACATCAGTGCCCAGTTGTTCAAAACTAACAATGTCGTAAGTTAACATATCATTAAATCTTTAATCATTAAATATGCCATACGCCAATATTTTTGCTGAAAAAATGTGAGTAGCTTTTGCATTTGCAAAAGCTACTCACATTTTTTCAGCAAAAATAGCTGTGAATTAGATATCGTACTTACTAGAACAGTTAACATTTTGACCACTAACGAGCTCGTTAAGCTAATAACCCTTTGAACAACTGGGCCCTGATAATTACAGTAAAGAAAAATAAAATAGCAGTGATCTAAAAATGCAAAGTACCAAATAATACATGTAATAATAAAGATAACAAAATAACAATGACTAAAGTTGCAAACTCTTGTCTAGTTTAACTCTTTCACTGTGAGTGGCAATTTTTGTTGTCTGCTGATAACTTTTGCTAACAGTTTGGACCCAGATCAGGCCTGCCCGACAAAATGTCGAGCCTGATCTGGATCCAAACTGTTTGACACTCTAATGGTATTCCTGAAAGATCTTTTTCAAAAAAGTAAATTTTAGAAAAAATCCACAGACGATAAAAAGACAGGCAAAATTACCCAGCATGCAAAGAGTTAAACCATGACACCACCTAAGTACCAATAATCATACGTAAATAAAAAGCTACATTTACAAAGAGTTTTCATTATTTGGCTGCACAAAAATATTATATCATCTGAAATAGCAAGTTAGGATTAAGGTTATGAGAGATAGCAGCAGTATATCTACTATCTCCCTTGACAGGTAAAGTCCAAAGTAGATAAAATACTAACCAGGTCCTTCTAATTGGAATCCTTTGCATTTACCATAGATCATCAGTGGAATTTAACAAATTCTTAACTTTACATTTCTCCATATCCACATAGATGATTAATTAATATTATATATTTCATTGCACAGATTAATTAATATTATATATTTCATTGCACAGAAAATGTTTCTTTTAAATATTTTGGAAGCTGTATTGGCATATGACCTTGTTAAAATTAGATTTATGAAGGAAAAGGAAGTGATACTTAATGGAAACACTAACGATAAAAGCAGAGGAATCCAATTAATTGGACCTGGTTATTTACAGGAAGTAATCAAGTGAGTTAGCTGACTGCTTTCTCCAATTGTTTTCTCTCCCCTTTGTTTGCTTTTTGTTGTTTAGATACTCATTGTCCTCATTTGTTCAGCTTATGGAAACCACATTTTGTGGAAGCAAGTAATGTAGTTATGATTTCAGGACATTAACCCTTAAAGCGCCAAGAAAAACTGCATCTGAAAATGTCGTCTGTTTATGTCGTCTGCAGAATATTCTTGCAGACTTTTCAAACCTATTTTTGCATACAGGCAAACAGTGTGGACCCTGATCAGACTGCTCCTAAAGGAGCAGTCTGATCTGGGTCCACACTGTTTGCAAAAATGACTTTTAAAATCACAAGCAGATGATAAAGCAGACGACAATAGTTGTGATTGGCGCTTTAAGGGTTAAAATTGCATAATTGCATAATTCCTTATCACATTTCCCAGAATACAGTGGGTTTAATTAAAACAAAATCTTATACAAAATCCTTTAACCCTTAAAACGCCAAGAAAACTGGCATCTGAAAATGTTGTCTGTTTATGTCATCTGCCGAATATTCTTGCAAACTTTTCAAACCTATTTTTGCATACAGGCAAATAGTGAGGACCCAGATCAGACTGCTTCTAGAGACAAAGCAGACGACGATTGTTGTGATTGGCAGTTTAAGGGTTAAGACTGATCTTGACAAGATGCTTTTTTCAATTCAAAGCATTGACATTTTTCCTATTTCTCCATGAAAACATATGTTGTGGGTACTCACTAGAAGTGTCTCAGAGAGGTGCTTCTAATGAGTACCCACGACATATGTTTCTGAGGAGAAATAAGAAAAATATTTACCTGATACTAACTCTTATCTAGACCTATGTTATATTACAGCCATAGCCAAGAAAATATATATATATAGCTTCACCATAAGAAAAAGTGCCTTTGCAGGCTAATTATGCAAACAGTGAAGGTCACTGATGAGGCATAATATTGGCCAAAACTAGCTAGTATGGCCTAGAAAATTTCGACATTTCAACTATTTTCAATTTTTGTCTGTGTGATCATTATTCTCAAAAGTGATTCTTTTTAGAATCCATCTATTGTATTAAACATGTATTATCCATGTCCATACTGTATACAAGTTGCATCATGAAAAAATGTGCAGCATATGCGAAAATTGAGAGCTTAAATCAGTCTGCAAAACCAAACTGTCCTTGGGTAGTTGTCATTATAATCTGAAATATCCAACAATTCTGTAGACAGCCAAAGCCCTGATCACACTGCAGAGAATCACAGGCTGATCTTTGCTAGTGACACATATTCTGTCTTCGAGTGAAAGATGAGGACCCTTTCATGTCTTAACCCTTAAACTGCCAATCACAAAAAATATTGTCGTCTGCTTTGTCATCTGCTTGTGATTTTAAAAGTCATTTCTGCAAACAGTGTGGCCCCAGATCAGATGGCTCCTCCAGGAGCATTCTGATCTGGGTCCACACTGTTTGCCGGCATGCAAAAAAAAGTTTGAAAAGTTTGCAAGAATATTCAGCAGACGACATTTTCAGATGTAGGTTTTCTTGGTGTTTTAAGGGTTAACATTTATTGGAATAATTTTCTCTACTGTGAATTATCGCGACTAACACACAATGTTTTTGGGCAGATATGAATATTAATTCACTCCGGCTTCCCCGTTTAGAATTAATACTTTGCAATCTGCCCTCCATTACCATGCATTATGCACAATATTTCGCAGTAGAGAAGAATTATTTCTTAAATTGTCATTTGCATCAGAAAGAATTGTTAACATTGTATACTACATGAGTCTAATGGACAGGTGATTGGTATGAGGGTGATACAAAAGGAAGAAAGTGAAAGTAAAAGTTATATGAAAGAAAGAAGGGACCCTTCAATTAGGCCAAATAAAAAAATCTATGTTTAGGGTAACCCTACCCTACCTAATTTTCCTGGTGAAACCTAGCAGTGTTACTGGGATAAAATATTTATGCTAAATATTCAGACAAGTAGGTATGAGAAAACATTGTAGACCCAGATCAAACTGCTCCTATAGGAGCAGTTTGATCAGGGTTTACACTGTTTGCCATTTGCCATTCTATCACACTGAGATACATCAAAGGACAGTCAAACAGACTTGCTAAAATTTTATGTAAATTAAGGAGCTAAGTCCAAATATATCTGGTAATTATGGTATAATCCTACAATAAAAAAAAAAAACAACAAAAAAAAAACAGTTCCTACCTACCCTACCTATTTTTTCTAGCATCTTACATTTAACACACATATTTTTTTTTTATTTGGCCTGAGCTATCACCACAGGTGAAAGGAACAGTCCCAAAAAATGTAAGTCCCTAAATGAAAGTTGATCCCCAGAGTCACATCTAGAGAGAAATGATATATACTGAATCACAGTTTTGAAATTCATACACAGGGTAAATTTTTATTTTTTCTACACCTATCCCAAAGTAAAACTATTTTTCATGAAATGACAATTACGTGTACACCACAACCTCTTTATAACACTATTGTTGGGGTCCATAACATAAACCGTGTTAGTTATACAACAGTGTTATATCCAAACAAAAATGTATAGATTATATTGAAAAATGACCATTTATGGTCATTTTTCAGTATAATCTTTACATTTTTGGGATCCATTTTTAACTGTGTTATATCCAAAACCGTGTTATAACGAACCGTGTTATACAGAGGTTGTAGTGTATATATATATACAAATTGGGAAAGGACAGAATTATAAAATTATAGCTCAAGTTAGATAAAAGAGAGATAGCTTATTTTCATTTTTTCTCCATGAAAATACAAATGTACAATGTTGGTACTCATTAGAAAAGCTCCTGTAAGGTGCCCTGATGAATATTCGTATTTTCATAGAGAAATAAGAGTTGAGAAAAGTGTCACTTTGAAAATAGAACACAGATTAACCCAATGCTATGGGGGCGTATGCAGTCTCACAAACTACATTATATGAAGAAACTTAACAAAACCGAGTCTCCAGTTTTCATTCTTTTGTGTGTTCTTTGTTTCCAAAGGCAACTTTTTTCTGATTTTTTATTAAAAAGTGTTTTATTCACAAACCATGAGTCATTAGCTCTAAAGTCTGCTCAGGACCTGTTTTAAAAGGACCCAAGCAATATGCTTTTGCACAAAAAATAAGAAAAGATTCTATCTAGAGGTATGTTTAATGCTACAAGAATAGAACAAGTTAGAGGGCACAATGTAAGAATAAAGTTCTTCCTACCTGTCATAGCTACAGATAAGGTGCTTTTTAACCAAAAAGTACTGATCAGGGCTGTGGAAACACCATGCCTGACTTGTCCAACACCCCATTCCCCTGAGGACAAGTAAGAAATTTTTAATTTACTTGTCCTAGGTCAAGGTCTTCATTGCTCTACCTTTGTAGCTGAGAAGACTATCCAGATTATGACATATTTTTTTCTAATTTCTCGAAGAAAACTTATGTTGTGGGAACTCATTAGAAGTGCCTCATGAAGGCACTTCTAATGAGTACCCATAAAGTATTTTCTTTGAGAAATAAGAAAAAATGTCAATTTTCAGGCAAGTAAATCTTGGCTGGACAAGTGGATTTTGACCATTTACTTGTTACTTATTACTTATTAGTAATAAAATTTAATAATTCTACAGCCCTGAATTGATAGTTTTCATAGCTTGACAAAAACATAAGCTCTGGGATCTCAGCAAAGGTGGTTCTAATGAGTACCAACAACAAATGTTTTCGTCAAAGAATGAGTAAAATATTATGTGAATACCCTCTCTTATCTGTAGTTATATACAAGTGCATCTAGCCAAGTCACAGTTTGGATGGGCATCCACAAAGTCAAACTAAGTCTTTGCTGGGAGCACATGTCAAAAGATTGTCTCACATTGCTTCTCATTTATACATGATGATCAAGTTCCTCTCCCATCTTACCCAGTATACTGTTTCCCGTCTTAATTCTGGAGCTGGTGTCTTTGACTGAAACCAGTCATCATTTAAAGTTTGATATATACCTAAGCTACTGTAGTTTTAACAAATCCCAAACTTCTTGTTTGAGAATTCTCCTTAACCCTTCTCATGCTAAACATGTCATGCCGTGTCTTAGCAAACAGTGTAGATCCAGATCAGTTGGCTTCTGAAGAAGCCAACTGATCTGGATCTGCACTGTTTGTCATTTAAAATGTGAATTTCTGACAAAAACCCAGATCAAGTAATTTGATTGGCTGGAAATTAGAAGTGGGCCTGGCATCTTATTCTATTCAGCATGAAAAGGGTTAATATTAATTAGAAAGGTATTCTGATAATTTACATTTCATACTATACATGTATGCTCTCAATGCAATTCTGAAGCATCTGCAAGTATCACTGTGATATAAATTAAAATGCATACAAACATGAATATATATATGTATCAAAAAAGGCCTGCATAAGACAGGACAGCTCGTCTGAGCTTGCGATTGTTTATCAGATCCTAAAAGCTTTGACGCCAAACTTTAATATACAATTTCTAAGTCCATGACCTTGACCTCTTCTCCAGTCACCATGTCACCTTTCTTGCTCTGAGGGAAATGGCGAGTGTCCGTTTTAAGAGGGCTGACTGTACTGCAAAAAAAATTTGTAGGCTTTTGATTGGATAGCGCAAGGGCAATTATTTTCCATGTACCCCGTGAGCAGAATGTTGCCCTCCAGTGCTCACCTGCAGCTGTCCACCATCTTGGATTTGTTGCACAGTTGATGAGAAATAAAACTAAATAATTCCATGCACCACAATAATTTTCAGCTAATAATTATCTAAAAACAAAACTTTTGATTGTTTTAATCCATTCAGTATTTTATTTCATTGTTTTTCATTATTAAACTCTCATTCTAATATGATGTATATGTTTTCCAGTTGAGCCTAATGGAAATGTCACCGTGATCACACTACAATAGTTCACATCACGAAAACATACCTGTATAATTTTGACCCCTTAAACCCCACTTTTATATAGTAAAACTGGGGTTTACAGGGGTATACATTATTTTTCTTATTTCTGCTCAAAACATAGATTGTGGGTACTCGTTTGAACTGCCTCAGCGAGGCAGTTCTAACGAGTACCCACAATCTATGTTTTGAGCAGAAATAGGAAAAATATCGGAGTTTTTTATCTTAAAATTTTCAGTTTTTGGAGATGAAATTTTCTATATATTTGAATAGGCGTGTTTTCCTAATGATGCCATCAACCCAGTGCATGCAAAAGGGCACGTTTGATGGTATTGTATGTAAACATTTACCTCTCAGGCTGCAAAAGAATTCTTTGTAAACATTGCAACAATGTACAAATTGTGGTGAAAATGCTTTGCTGCATTATAAATTCATTATTTTGATTCCTGACAGGGATCATGGGATCACATTCCCTGCCTGAGTTATCTGCCCTTCCCCTGCGACAAGGGCAAATATCATTCTTAGGCAGGGATTTTTTGTTACCCATGTTCTCATTCCCGCCTGAGAATGGTATTTGCCATTGCCACTGTTAGGCAAGGGCAACTAGAGCAAGTCGATGGCATATCCCTGTGCCAGCACCATCGCATATCTCCCTGCACATCAAAATTCTAAATAGATTCCTCCAGTCCCCATCCATATAGCTATTACCTGTGACAGTTTCAAGGTTCTAGCTAAGAGAAGTTGGGTGACAATCTAAACATAGGACCCAAAATCCTACTTTTTGACCTCTAGTGACCCCCAGACATGCCCCTGGGGCAAAATTTTGTACCAATGTATTCTACTTTTCATTACCTTCGATTTGATATGCAAATAAAAGGGATTTTGGACCCTTCGGGCCACACCCCCTGGCCCTGCCCCCCTGGGGTTCCATCAAAATTCCAAATGTGTTCCTCCAGTTTTCATCCTTCGGGCTATTACATGTGACAGTTTCTAGGTTCTAGCTAAAAAAGCCTAAGAGGAGTTGGGTAATCAAAAAAAAAAAAAAAAAAAGACCCAAAATCCTACTTTTTGACCTCTTGCAGACAGGCCCACCCGGGCAAAATTTTTGCATCACCATATTCTACTCTTCATAACCTTTGATCTGATATGTAACATGACTATGTACAAAATGGATTTTGAACCCTTTGCAGGGGGGGCACACCCCTGGCCCGGCTCCCAGGGCTCACATCAAAATTCTGAATGTGTTGCTCTAGTCCTCATCCATAGAGCTATCCCCTGTGAAAATTTTGAGATTCTAGCTTAAATGGTCTAGGAGCGATGGTGTGACTTTACAGATGGACATACAGACGGACAGACAGACAGTGGGTATCACAATATCCCTGCAGGGATAAATATCACTCTCAGGGGGGGGAATATGATCCCATGTTCCCTGTCAAGAATCAAAATATCTAATAATATTTCTTGGTAAGAAAGTTATCCAGATAAATAGTTTTCTTTATTTCTCAATGAAAATATACTTTCTTGGTATAAAATTAATGCATCTTAATTCTTGTACATATGTGTAAGCCACTACATATACAAATCAACTTCTTGACATATACACCAGCACAGACCCAGATCACCGGCACATCTGCTAAAAGTTTCATTAGCAAACAGTGTCAACCATGATCAGACTGGGCAGATGGGCGAACTGGGTTTATACTGACCGTCTATATCATAAGTTTGTTTTCTGTTCCGAGGGGCTCAGACACATCATGAAAACACACCTATATAATTTTGACCCCCTCAAACCCCACTTTTATATACATGTAGTAAAACTGGGGTTTACAGGGGTATATATTATTTTTCTTATTTCTGTACAAAAACATAGATTGTGGGTACTCATTAGAACCGCCTTGTTGAGGCAGTTCTAACGGGTACCCACAATCTACGTTTTGAGAAGAAATATGAAAAATATCAGATCTGAAAATTTTCCTTTTTTGGTTGTAAATTATTCAATATATTTGAATAGGCGTGTTTTTGTAATGGTTTGTTTTCTGTTCCAAGGGGCTCAGACATAAGCTTTTGAGGAGAAATTATCAAATTAAAAAAAAATCAGTACATTTTAGATGATAAAAGTGTCTTGTTTAGAGCAATAAGTGGTGCTATTTTTGTTTTCACGGTGAGCTTGATAATTATTCAAACAAACAATACAATCAGCATAACGCAGTTGTTCAAAACATTCTTAACTTAACAAAGCTGTTAAATTAATATGAAATTAAATATTTGCAGCCCAATTTTTTTTTAAATTTCTGATATATTTTGATGAAAAACTTTTGCAATACAAAAATACTCTCTTTTACTTTCATCAAAAATATTAGACATTGGTGTATTTTTGTGAAAAAGTATCTATGAAAATGTTGTTTAAAGACTTTGTTAAGCTGACAATGTTTTAAACAAATGGGCCCAGGGCAAACTCTGTAACAGCTAGCTGAAAGCAATATGCATGCAACATGCTTTTAAATGCTAACATCTGTAAATTAACAATGACACATTCTGAAAACAAGTGAAAACATGCACAATACTCTAATGAAATTCTGACATTGCCTTAATTGCTTCCGTTATTGCAACTTACCTATGTAGCAGCAGACCCAGATCAGATGCCACAGAGTTTAGTGTCTGAACTGGATCTACACTGTTTCCTTAGTTCTAGTTTTGGATGCACCAAGCATTAATAAATGAAACACCATGCAGACTGATAAAGCAATCAGGGCCCGGTTGTTCAAAGCGTCGTTAGCTCAACGAGCTCGTTAAGGGTCATTTCGTTAACTGTTTTAGTGGATTCAATATACAATATTCTGATATTTTTTGCTGCAAAAATGTGAGTAGCTTTTGCAATGCAAAAGCTACTCACATTTTTTCTGCAAAAAATATCAGCATATTCGCGTATCACTAGATGTAAATTTTAACGATTCGTTAACTAACGACATCGTTAGCTTTGAACAAATGGGCCCAGGATTTTTGCGGTTGTAAGTATGGTTTATGCTAAAGTTATCAAGCCTTTCCTGTGATGATATGATTTATGCTGAAATTATTCACTTTTGCTGTGACAGGTATGATGTACAATGAAAACTTATTAAGTCATCCTTGTGGTAAATATTTCAGCTGATGTTATCAGGTCTGTTCTGTGATGATAAGTATGATTAATGCTGAAAATGTATCAAGTTATTCCTATGATATGATTAATGCTGAAAGATACCAAGTCTAGCTGATGTATTTATGCTGAAAAGTTATCAAGATAGTCCTGTGATATGTGTGATTTATGCTGAAAACTTATAGTCTTTCATGTGATAAGCATGATTTATGCTGAAAAGTTATCAAATTCTTCCTTTGATAAGCATGATTTATGCTTATGTCATCAAGTCTTTCCTGTGGTATGTACGATTTATGCTAAACAGTTATAAAGTCTGTCCTGTGGTAAGAATGATTTATGCTGAAAAGTTAGGTATTTCTGAAGTTTTCATGCTGAAAAGTTATCAAGTTAGTCCTGTGGTATTTATGATGTATGATTCATGCTGTAAACTTCTTGTCTTTCATGTGATAAGCATAAATTATGCTGAAAAGTTACCAAATTCTTCCTGTGATAAGCATGATTTATGCTGATGTTATAAAGTCTTTTCTGTAGTATGTCTGATTTATGCTGAACAGTTATAAAGTCTTTCCTGTGCTAAGAATGATTTATGCTGAAAAGTTATTGTCTTTCCTGTGGTAAATATGATTTATGCTTAAAAGCTACAAAGTCTTTTATGAAGTTAGTATTATTTATGCTGAAATCAAGTCTTCCCAGTGATAAGTATGATTCATGCTGAAAAACTATCAGAACTTTCCTGTTGCAGGTATGATTTATGCTAGAAAGTTATCAATATTTCCTGTTCTAGGTATGAGTTATGCTGAAACAAGTATGCTAGATTATTATTATCTGGCAAACAAAACAGCATTCTTAAGCATGATTTATGCTGAAAATGTATCAATTCTTTCCTGTTGTAAGTATGATTTATGCTGAAAAAAAAAAACAGAATTTAATGACATGCTGAGTTAGCCATATCCTGCAAACAAAACATCATCCTAAAGCATGATTTATGCTGAAAATGTATCAATTCTTTCCTGTTATAAGTATGATTTATGCTTATAAAAACAGAATGGTAATGACATGCTGAGTTAGCTTTATCTTGCAAACAAAACAGCATTCTTGAACACTTACTCTTCTATTCACCTACATACAAGAAAAAAAAAACACAAAAAAAAAAAAACAGAAATAAAACAAAAACATCTTTATTGTAATTCATGCATCAGACAAGCTTAATTTAAACCATAGCTCCATATAAGTTGGGTATCAGGAGCAGGGGTTTCCTGCATTTTGGCAGTTTTTACCCTCAAAACCTTGTTCTGGACTCTCAAAAGTTAAAGACAAGAGTCCTTAGTGATACATATATGATCAATCCAAAATTATTTTTATTTATCTACTGCTCTGTATTTTAACCTATTTGTGAGCTGGAGGGCAAGAATTATCAATATTTGGGCAACAGTTAACCCTTAGAACACTAATAAAGCAAATTGTAGCAGACAACATTCTAAAATTGATTTTATTTTTTCAGAAAAAATAAGACTTGACATTTAATGTGAATTGTCTGCCTAGCAGACAATTCACATGAAATGTCAAGTCTTACTTTTTCTGAAAAATAAAAACAAGTACTTCAATGTGTCGTCTGCTGTAGTTGTAATTAGCACTTTCATGTTTAACTGCTTTAAATGACAAACCCCTAAATCTTATTAAAGGACCCTTTAATTCCAGAAAAGGGAGTCCCTGGGACCCTCAGTTTAAAGCCCTGAGGGAAAACCCTGCAGGATAATGTTTTTATTTCTCCATGGAAACATATATTGTGGGTACTTATTAGAAATAGAAACAAGGCACTTCTAATAAGTACCCACAACATTTGCCACGTGTTTATTGTGTGCATTCTTTCGCCAGAAACTGACAACTGCCCTTCTTGAATCAGCGGAAGGGAGAGAATGACCGTAGAAAATATTTCATGATCAAACTCCACGAAAGAAAGTTGCCAACCTCGGCGGGGGTTGGACCCGCGACCTCCTGGTCTCGTCGGATGGCGCATCCAACTGAGCCACCGAGGCCAGCTAAGAATATCATATCACTAACTCTTATTATATCACTAACTCTTATAACATCTAAAGCAAAAAAAAATATCTGCTTTACTTAAGATTCACAATGTCACCATAAACACACCCTGAAAACATGTAACAAAAATGTTTCTTGTGTCTTTACAAAATCACATATTTTCAATAGAACTGTCTCCCTAGAATGACTCTAAGAGACTATCAGAGAACATATTTAAGCCTTATCCTGCTGTTCACGACAACCCCTACCTTTGCAAACAGTGCAGATCCAGATCAGATGGCTTCTTCAGAAGCCATCTGATCAGGATCTACACTGTTTGTCATTCACTTTGTGAATTTGAATAAAAACATTATATGATGTAATCTGATTGGCTAATAGTCAGAAATGGGTGTGGCTAATTAATTTATTCAACAGGATAAGGGTTAAGTAGCATCGTGAGTGAAAAGCCTCTTCAGACTTTCCATCAAATCAACATCTTAGAGTACACTACATACTGGCCCCTTCACAAAGCCCCTTCATCTTATGCTTTGTCACAGGCTTTCAAGTGCCCTCTGTCAAAAAAGTAGGGATAAAGTAGGGCTCAAAATTTTGAAAAAGTAGGGCAAAAGTAGGAATTTCAAACTTGAAAAGTAGGGATAGTAGGGATGCTCTGAGTGTTTTCAGACTTAGAAAAAGGTATAATAAGCAAACAAAGTTTTCTCTGAACAATAACACTACATTACCATGGAAAGAAAACACTAAAATAAATGTTCCTATAAAGGAGATACAACTGAAGTAAAAAGTAAAAAAAAATATATACTTTTGCATTATGGCTACTTACAATGATCTGATTTTTCAACTCCAAACGAGGGAAGCGAGTGAGGAAAAAAATACAATTTTTGGTCGCTTCTAACATTTTTGGACATAATAGTAGGGTAGAAGGGCATTTTCAGAAAATAGTAGGGAAAAGTAGGAGCACAAAAAAAAAGTAGGAAAAAGTAGGGCACGCTTGAAAGCCTGAAAAAAGCTGAAGTTTCCCCTTGCATCCATTATTGCTAACAAGAGCAAACAGCATAGGATCTGGTTGGACTACCCAAATGTGAGGCTCACCTGAACCTTTCCTGTTTGTTTGTTTGCATTGAGGTTTTACGGCCCAGTCAACCCAATGGGGTCATGTCAAGCACGGTCAGTTTACCTAATCACACGTTTACTGGGCAGGCTTAGTCCTCTAAGAGGTTAACCAGTATTGTGCACATTCTTTCGCCAGAAACTGACAACTGCCCTTCTTGAATCAGCAGAAGGGAGACAATGATCGTAGAAAATATTTCATGATCAATCTCCATGAAAGAATGTTGCCGACTTCAGCGGGGGCTGAACCCGTGACCTCCTGGTCTCCAGTCGGACGGCGCATCTTTCCTGAGCCACCGAGGCCGGCTGAACCTTTCCTGTTCACATAAGCTATTATGACTTTTTTCCCATGAGAGACCTCATAGGTTTAGGCAAGTGGGTATCAGGTAATTTTTTTCTTATTTCTCGGTGAAAACATATGTTTTGGGGACTAATTAGAGGCACCTCCCCTAGGCACTATTAATGAGTACCAACAACATACAGTCCATTCTCGTTATCTCGAATTCAAAAGGACTCTCTGAAATACTTCGAGATATCCGTATCTCAACATATCAGATTTGCAGAATTGAGGAAAAAAATAATTCGAACAACCACATCCAACAAATATATATGTAATTGGACTCTTGAAGTTAGAGGTATATTGAAAATATTGAGGAAAAGAGGAGAAATTGCTCCTAATAGGAGCAATTTCTCCTCTTTTCCACAATATTTTCTTTTACCTGTTGTTAGATTTTCATGTTTAGGTAGGGACCAAATTTTCACTTTGAGATAAGGGGTTATTCGAGATAAAGCGAGGTCGAGATAACGAGAGTCAAATGTATGTTTTCGTCAGAGAAATAAGAAAAATTTAGATACTTTTTGGTTGAAAAAAGCAGCTTATGAACACCTATGAACCTTACCATAAAAGCATCCTGAAGTCTATCCAAATCCTTAATGTTCAGTCTGTTTTCTATCTTCATGTCCAAGGACACCAGTTTCCTGAGAAAAGACATACAGTCAAACTTCAATGGCTCGAACATCTTTGGAACCATAGAAATTTGTTCGAGAGATGGGTAGTTCAAGCCAAAGAGATTTAATCATGGCGTCAGATCAGGAAGCAAATGACGATAATAGATGGAAATGTTTTCGATCTTCAACAAAATAATTGTATGCTGCGTGCACTCATTAGAATCACCTCAATGAGGCAATTCTAATGAGTACACACAACATACAATTTCATAATAAAATAAGAAAATTCCCTTCCATATTTGTTTTCTTGAGCTATCGGAAAAATTCTGTAGGGACTCAAAAATGAATTTGAACAAGCCATGATAAATGAACCATCAGTGTTCAAGTCATTGAAGTTCGACTGTAAAAGGTTAAATTTAATGGCTATGATTACATTATCAGAAGAACTGTTAACCCGTACCACTCTATGAGCAATTTCATGAGACAATTTCATATTTTTTTCCTTTTACACAGAAAACAGACTTTGACATTTCATACTGTCTCCTCAGGGGACTTTCATAAAATGTCAAAACCTATTTTCTGTAACTCTTACAGTTATGACCCTTCACAGATTTTCAATTTAGTGCGAGACTGTGGCTAAGTCCAATAAAACTTGGATTTAGCCACGTTCTTGCACTAATTCATTTTAGAAATGAATGATTATCTGCGATATACTCAGAACTGTTTGTATGATTTTTATGACATTTCATATAATAGAATAACACATCAGAAGCAATATTTTAATATCAGGTATAAAAAACAAGAAAATTTTGCTAAGTTTTACGTTTTTTGCGTTTTTCTCGAAATTATAAAAATGTGACTTAGCCCTGTTCCTGCACTAACCCCTTCAATTGCTGTTGCAAAATGGCATGAAAGATTGAAAAATCTATAAAAAAAAAATATACGACAACATATTCCTGAGTGTTTTGAGTGCTTTTAACCCTTAAAACGCCAAGAAAATCCGCATCTGAAAATGTCGTCTGTTTTATGTCGTCAGCTGAATATTCTTGCAAACTTTTCAAACCTATTTTTGCATACAGGAAAACAGTGTGGACCTAGATCAGACTGCTCCTAAAGGAGTAGTCTGATCTTGGTCCACACTGTTTGCAGAAATGACTTCTAAAGTCACAAGCAGACGAGAAAGCAGACGACAATTGTTGTGATTGGCATGTTAAAGGGTTAATATTCATAACAATGTTTATTGACTTAATGTTTTTTCAGGAAGTTTCGGAAGTCGCAAAAACTAGTGATTAGTAAATTTTACGGCTATTAGTACATGCTTTATTTGGTTACAGTCATTATAAACTTGCTTAAAATAGTCATGCAGCAGTACAACTATCCTAAATTGAATAAAGAAAATATTTCTTTTGCTGCAGTAATTACTGATCTAATTGGAAGCTACTTGACAACTTTTGTTTACATTTGAGTGAACAGGACAGTATCAAACTTTGGAGAAAAAGCACTGTGAACCCAATCATGACCACTGAACCACAATGCATCGTTAATTCGGTGAATTGTTTCACCTCTAGTGGACCCTGATCAGACTGTTGCTAAAGAAGCCATTTGATCCGGGTCTCACCGTTTGCATATACCATTTAGTAAAAAACCTTGATGTATAAAATTTTAGGACATTTACTTTAATAAGATAACATTTACAAAAACTGGAGTCGCAGATCTTAACCCTTGTCCTGCTGAACCCGGATATACCCTATCTTTGCAAACAGTGTAGATCCAGATCAATTGGCTTCTGAATAAGCCAACTGACCTGGATCTGCACTGTTTGCCATTAAGTACAGTCGACTCTCGTTATCTCGAATTCCAAGGGACTCACTGAAATACTTCGAGATATCCGTACCTCGACATATCAGAGTTGAGAGAGTGAGGAAAACAACAAATTGAACAATCACATTTAACAAATGAATATGTATTTTGTCTCCTGAAGTTAGAAATATATATATATGAAATAATGTGGAAAAGAGGAGAAATTGGAGCAATTTCTCCTCTTTTCCACATTATTTTGTTACCTGTTGTCATAGTTTCATGTTAAAACAGGGACCAGATTTTCACTTCGAGATAAGCGGTAATTCGAAATAAGCGAGTTCGAGATAACGAGGTTCGACTGTATGTGAATTTATAGCAACAATCTGGATCTAGTGATATGATTGGCTGAAAATTAGAAATGGACGTGGCATCTTAGTTTATTCAGCAGGAACAAGGGTTGAGTGGTCTTAACCCTTAAAATGCAAAGCAAAATTTGCAGCAGACGACATTCTTTTTTTTTTTTTTCATTTTTTAGAGAAAACAAGTCTTGACATTTCATGTGAATTGACTGCTTGTCAAGACTTACTTTCTCTGAAAAATAAAAAAACAAAAAAACAAAGATTGTTGTCTGCTGCAGTTGTGATTGGCGCTTTAAGGGTTAATAGAGGAATTTTACTGTGTACTTATAAGAAAATAACAAACAACAAACATATTGCAGGTCCAGAGTGGCCCAGCACCAGAGATACACACAAATCAGTGATAAATGCAAAAACTGAGGATGGTGTGTGTGTGTGTGTGTGTGCCATTTAATTGCTAAATATTCAGATATTAGATAGCCAAGTAATGTGTCTTAAGGGTGTAGAATGAATGGCAAACAGTACAAATACTTGCTCAGGTAAGTACGTCTGCTAAATATTTAGAGTAGAATATGGGCTTAATAGTTCCTGATAATGTAAGTACACCACAACCTCTTTAGAACACTATTTTTGGGGTCAAAAAACGCTGATTTACCTCCCCAAATGATAAATTTGAATGTAGTTATCCCCATTCTAATGCATTTACATGTATTCATTTTTTCTGTTAGAAAAAATGTACTATTTGCACAAAGTGACAAGTGTTGTGAGCTGCATAAAACCAAATGCCAGCCAATGAGAAGCGATGTAACGTGACGATGGCAGATTAGTATTTAAATGAGGTCCTACCAGGGGTTTGGGGGAACAGGGGAATAAGGCCATTTATATCAGGGGAAGAAGGAAACAAAAGTCTAAAACCGAAGGGAACAGGGGAACAAAGGCAATTTTGGGGAACAGGGAACATAGAAAATAAAGATTTGGATTTGGGGGAACAAGGGAACTGGGAAGGCCTCTAAAATGTTTGATAAAATCAGGGCCCAGTTGTTCAAAACTAATGATAATAAGGTACTGTTAAAACTTTGATCATTAAATATGGCAAATAAGTTGCTATTTTTGCTGAAAAATGTGAGTCAGAGTTCTTGCATTTGCAAAAGCTACTCACATTTTTCAGAAAAATACCTGTGAAAGTTAGATACTGTATTTACTAGAACAACTACTTGTTTTGACTACTAATGAGTTTGTTAAGCTAACGATACTTTGAACAAAAGGATCAGTATGCAATGGTTATTGACTTTTACTCTTTGATTTTCACACACAGTCATTTTCATTGGTTATCAGCCATTTCTGCAGATGAGTCAGTCGAAAGGTTGGCTTAAAACTGCAATATTTTGAAAATCTCCATTATTATGTAGCACTGCATATGTATATGTCCCGGTTTTCACTATATATTATGGGAGAACATGGGGAATGCATTACATAGACTTGTTATGGTATTGAAGCAAACAGATCATTTGAATCATTCGTTACATGTGTTAATATAATCTTATTAGTACATCATATGTAATTCCTGAAAAAGCTGAACTTGCAACTTCAGTAAATTCTGCACAGGTAACTTACTTAAGAAATAATTTTTCGTACTGTGAATTAGTGTTGAATAACACATGGTGCTGGAGAGCAGATAGCAAAGTGAATTCATGAAGGTAAAGCCAGAGTGAAATTATATTTACATCTGCCCGACAACACAATGCGTTATTCAACAATAATTCACAGCAGAGAAGAAATATTTCGATTTTAACATGACACATGGATGAAAATCCACAGACATTGTTGCAATGTTTTCCAAAGAACTCTTTAGCAGTGGACGTCAACTGCAGTAAAAATGTTAACAAGAGACATCATTTTGCAGACACTATGTTGACGATGTGAATTAATGTACATTGATCACGGTGACATTTCCATAAGGAACAAGGGAAGAATGTTAACGTCATGTTAGAATACACTACAACCTCTTTATAACACGGTTTGTTATAACACAGTTTTGGATATAACACGGCACAAAGATGGATCCCAATAATGTATAGATTATATTGAAAAATGACCATAAATAATCTATACATTTTTGTTTGGATATAACACGGTTGTATAACCAACACGGTTTATGCTATGGACCCCAACAATAGTGTTATAAAGAGGTTGTGGTGTAATAATTATCAATCAGTTAAAAGATTTAACTTAAGAGTATGAAGAATTTGACTGGCTGAACATACTGTACTCCCTGTAATCCACGCCCATTTCTAATTTCCAGCCAATCAGATATCTTGATTCAGGTTTTTGATAGAAATTCACATATTTAATGACAAACAGTGCAGATTCAGATCAGTTGGCTTCTTCGAAGCCAACTGATCTGGATCTACACTGTTTGTTAAGACAGGGCATGTCGTGTTTAGCAAGAGAAGGGTTAAGAATATGAAGAATCTGATTGGTTGAACAGATATTTACTGTATTCCCTGTAATACTCCCTATTAGAGCAGGCATCACAAAAGCAGTGTTCCCTTTGTCCCCATATTGTAAGGCCGGCACAATTAATCGGATAATCCATTAATCGATCGATAAATTCCTCAAAATTGATTATCGTTACTGATTTGCAAATAATCGATATTACCAAAGTTGTTCTAAAATTTGAACAAGTACAATTTACTACCCAATATCGTGTCTTAAAGAGGGTATATGAGTGGCAAACAGTGTACACCCTGATGAGACGACGTGTTCTGCAGTGTCTCATCTGGGACTACACTGTTTGCTCAGGCCTCTCGGGTCAAATACAAGTATAACACATTAAACCATGCTCAGATACTAAGCCGAAAGGTAAGATTATGACTAAATCTTAAATGATTACTAATCGATTATCAACCAAAGTGGCAGGATTATCTTTTTAGCCCTGATTAGCCCCTACCATATTGTGTATTGTTTTTTTAGGATATCAATGAGATTTTAACACTGTGTAAGTCACTGTGGGAAGAAATTTTCAAAAGCAGGTCATCTTTTTTGTGCAAAGGAAAACCCAGCAAAATAATGCCCAAGTTTTTGAAAACACATTTTCCAATTTTACCATGTGCACGCCTATCCTTTTATTTTCTTACCCTTTATTTACAAATGGTTTGTAGTCTGAGGACCTTCGCCTGCTGATAAACGTGAAATCTGTATAACAATCTGTACATCAACAGCACAGTTAACATAAAACAATACTTTTTTTTGGACTTGTTGGGCAGTTGTTTAGCCCTTAAAGTGCCAGTTGGTGCTGCTGTTGCGATAAGCATCCTAAGATTTAAGTTGAGACCACAATATACTGTATTTGACCTTGTTTGTGTTGAGGTTTTATGGCCCAGTCAACCCAATGGGGTCATGTCGAGCGCGGTCAGTTTACCTAACCACACGTTTACTGGGCAGGCTTAGTCCTCTAAGGGGTTAACCAGTATTGTGCACATTCTTTCGCCAGAAACTGACAACTGCCCTTCTTGAATCAGCAGAAGGGAGAGAATGACCGTAGAAAATATTTCATGATCAATCTCCACGAAAGAATGTTGCTGACCTCGGCGGGGGTTGAACCGGCAACCTCCTGGTCTCCAGTCGGACGGCGCATCCAACTGAGCCACCGAGTATTTGACCTAATTACGGTACATACCGCACACAGTCAATGTTTGAAACAATTTTGTAGGCTTCTTTTTAATAGCATATGTTGTAGGTACTCATTTGAATTGCCTCAGCAATTTAAATGAGTACCCACAACATAATTAAATTTTTTTAAAAAGAAAATCAGAACATATACCACATAAGCGTCTTTAAATAATTGCACCTCTGCTCATATTTCTTTTAAGTGTGCCCTTATTAGATATAAAGCAGATGTTTTACTACATTTTTTCAGTAATTTTAAAAACTTCAGTGCACAGTGCAGTAATAAGGTCAAAGTTCATCTGTTCAGCATTGAGTACTGTATTTTGGTTGTTAAAAGGGTAAATGTCCAATGATTATAGATTATACAGGGCCTGACAAATCCAAGTTTCAGCCACTTGCCCGGCATTCCACAGCATCTTGAAAATGGCTCAGAATTACAATATTCCCTATATATTCTATACATTTTTCTGGGCAAGTGAAATAAAAAATCACTTGCCCAGCCAAAATTTGGACTTGTCCCCAGCAGCTGGGCAATGGATTTGCCAGGCCCTACAGATACATGTACTTCTTATAACACAGTTCATTACAACATGTATGGTTTTGGATACAACATGGTTTACAGATGGGCCCTATAAATGCTGCATCAAAAATGGTCATTTTCAAAATAATCTATACATATTTTTGGATATAAAACATTTTTTTTTTATCCCAGCAATAGTGCTATAAAGAGATTGGTTTATCAGTAGAATCATTAGTCTTTGATTCTTCCTGAACATTCTGGTGTTATTTAAAATTTGTCTTAAGTATCAATAAAATCCTAAGGTCACCATAAAATGTCCAGTTCCAATTACTGACTAATGATTATAAAACTATGAGTAAATTAATCTTTCATCAAGTAGATTAATCCTAGTCCTAGTGAACCCGGCTATACCCTGCCTTTGCAAACATTGCAGATCCAGATCAGTAACTGTTGGCTTCTTCAGAAGCCCACTGATCTGGATCCGCACTGTTTATCAATGAGAATGTGAATTTGTATCAATAAACTGGATCAAGTAATCTGATTGGCTGAAAATTAGAAGTGGGCTGGCATCTTAATTTATTCAGCATGACAAGGGTTAAAAAACATATTCTATACAGATATTTACCTAAGCATTGGGACAGAGAAGCCTGAGCAAACAGTGCAAACACCAATCAGATGCCACAAAATGGAGTCTGATCAGGGTCTACACTGTTTTCCACTCATCCAGCAGTTCATTGATAAATAAACCAATTGTATTCTGAATAGACTCTCCCACACTATTTATCGAAAGAGTCCAATTTCAATTTTAGGTACATCCAGCTACGAGATTTACATATTCCTAGAGAAAAATGGTTACACTATATGCAAACAGTGGAGATCCTGATCAGATGCCACATTCTGCGACATCTGATCTGGGTCTGCACTGTTTGCCCATTATCCTTTTATGGGTCTCCCGACTACAATGGATTAATGTATAGTAAAACTGACTTGGTCAAATTTTAGGATAAATTTAGTAAAGAGAGATGGTGTCCCAATACTTAGCATAGTACTAGTTAAGGCACTTTTTTCACTCCAAAAGTATTGATATTTTTCTTATTTCTCCACAAAAACATAATATGTTGTGGGTACTCATTAGAAGTGCCTCAGCAAGGCACTTCTAATGAATACCCACAACATGTTTTCATGGAGAAATAAGAAAAATATTTAACGGATACCCTCCCTTATCTAGTCCAGCATACTCACTTCTCAGACTTCTCCTGTTTCTCTGGAGTCTTGCTGGTCTCCAATGGGGTCTTTCTCTGACTTGAGTCTAATGGAGTTTTCCCTGGACCAGTCTCTGGCTCCTTGGAGGAACGTGATGGACTGACAGTCTTTACTGATGACATGTTTTCCTTGTTAGATCCTGCACTGTTAATGTTAAGGATGCATACATGTACATAAAGATGTCTTCAAAAGCCTCTTTTGAGCGTTGAATTGTCATGTTAGAAATTTCACATCACGAAAACATGCCTATACAATACTGACCCCCTTAAACCCCACTTTTATATAGTAAAACTGGGGTTTACAGGGGTATACATTAATTTTCGTATTTTTGCTCAAAACATAGATTGTGGGCACTTGTTAGAACCGCCTCGCTGAGGCAGTTCTAACGAGTACCAACAATCTATGTTTTGAGCAAAAACATGAAAAATATCAGATCTTTTTATCTGAAAATTTTCATTTTTTTGATGGTAAAATTCTCAATGTATTTGAATAGGCGTGTTTTCGTAATGACGATTTCTGCTCATCTTGAGGCCTCTGAGCATGAGCAGCTTCCCATAATGGCTACACTTTAGAATCTGCCCATCATTACTTACTTCAGCTTGAAAGTCTGCATAACTATTAACCACACAAAGAGTTGGAGAAAACAGATCGAGCCAGGTCACTGATGGTTAGGGTTAGGTTAGTTAAAGGGGAACGTAATATGAGTTGTAAGTATATCTTGGAGTAAAGTGCTTAATAAGTCATTCATTTTGATGCAAGATTTTTCAAAATCGACCTAGAAATAAGGAAGTTATGGTGGTTTGAATATATTTAAAATGGCTCTCACAGACGCCGCATGACGTCACACAGCCCAAATTAAATATGCAAAACAAAATTATAAAGGTTTTTAAGAATAATTTTGTTACAGATTTTTTGATTATCTTTTAATTCTAGTGACAAGCAATCATTTCCCCAAAAATAAACCAACTTTATGAGAATAACTACCTTTAGGAAACGATTTTTAATTTTTATGAAACCTCATTTGATATTCAAAATGGCGGCTCCCATTACACTAATGTCAAAATTTTCAATTGTCTATCTTACTTAATTTTCCACTGATTTTGATCAAATTTGTGTCAAAATTCTCTTTAACTTTGACCAACATTAATGAAGTAGTCAAGAATAAATAATAATAATTTTTTTTAAAAAACGTTTTATGTAGCTTTGAAATTTCTGCAGTTGCTTCAATGAAATTGCAGTTTAATGAGTGAAGAAAAAAAAATTGAGTATGAACATGATTTCTGTAATACAGTGTCAAAATCTGACAGGTTCTATAGCATTATGATTATCAGTAGACGCTTTGAGTCATAGTAACTGATATGCTTCTGACGAACCAAGATGAAAGCCTGGTCAATTATTCAAAATTAGTTGTCAGTTTATTTCACTTTTGCATTTTTTTATTGAATATAATTCTTGCTATGCAAAAACATAATTAAAGATTCAGAAAAAGAAAAAAATCATTTTAAGAAAATAACTTTCAATTCGCGAGGCTGGTAACTTTGACATGGACCAGCCAAGTGACATGGCAGGAAACTGTGACGAGTTACATGTGTTTTTACTATAGGCGTGCAGGCCAACCCTGCCTGCTGCCAGCGTCAAAGTAGCGTTCGGCAACATTAGGGGTGCCTTATAATTCATTATACATGATTGGGTAGCATGTTTGATGGGTAATTTCGTTTATTTTTGCAACATAAACGTTAGACCGTCAGACGACGGTGAAAAACGGGTGGTTTTCTTTCAGACAATGTGAAAGGATACACGGAAAATGTCTAGAGAAGTGAAAATCCGAATACATGCATGTATTTATAAAGGAGTCTAGTAATATCACATTTTAGCAGGTTAGTCGTCCATTTTCAAGCGAAAAGTTGCTAAGGTTATTAGAAAGACTGAAAACGCTGATCTTCATTGTTAACGAATTTTTTGTGTCACCGAAAAAGATTGCCATGCGGTCTTCAAAACTTAAATTAGTTAAATAACGAAAATGTTGAACTTTAAGTGCTTCAATTAGTGCTTGAAATACAAAAAAAGTTGTTTTACTCGACAGTCAAATGATTTCATTGACTATCTGCGGAACATGCCATTTAAATAAATCGTCCATAAACGCATTCCAGCAGATTGTCATAACAGCAGGTGCGCGGAACTTTGTTGCTAGCCGCATAGTGGTCGTGCCACCTTCAGCGGATGAAATTAAAGGGGAACGCAACATTAAAAAGTATTGTGCATTAAAGTAAAGAACTATGCAAAAAATGGATTTTGACACAAATTTGATGAAAATTGGTCGAAAATTAAGTAAGTTGTAGAACACTGAATATTTTAATATTGGTGGAATGGACGCCGCCATTTTGAATATTTAATGAATTTTCATAAAAACTAAAATTCGTTTTATAAGGGTAGTTTAGCTCATAAAGTTGGTTTATTTTGCAGGAAATGATTGCTTATCACTAAAATTAAAAGATTATAAAAATCTGTAGCAAAATTACTCTTTTAAACCCTTTATAATTGGTTTTGCATATTTAATTTGGGCTGAGTGACGTCACATCCATGACAGCCATTTTGAATATACTCAAACCACCATAACTTCCTTATTTCTTGGCCAGTTTTGAAAACTCTTGCATCAAAACGAATGGCTTCTTAAGCGCTTTACTCAAAGATATACTTACAATTTATATTGCGTTCCCCTTTAACGAATCTGGAGGGACATTCCAATCTCTAATGGTCTCTAATTGTAAATATCAGTTCTGGTCGTTGGGATCTGAAACCTGATCTGCGTGATGATTTCTGCAGCTCCTAATTGGTGGAATAAGGTCATCTGTTGGAATTCTGGCAGCACCACCTTTGTACAAGAGTATAAGCCTATCATTTTCTTGAGACTCCCATCTTAACTTTTTCAGTATTCCAGTCATACTTCCAGTTTCAAAGCAATAACTGCTCGTTATAAATCTAGCTGCCCTATTCTGAACTTTATTTTTCGATTTCTTTCTGAAGGACCACTCCCAGGGGGTCCCAGACACAAATACCATATTCCAAGATTGGACGAACAAGTTCTTTATATGCTGCCTCTTTCACATCCTGGGGGCACTGATAAATTAAAGATTTCGTCTCAAGAAGCCAAGTGCTCTATTAGCCTTTATACACACGTTGCTAATATGAGAATCTTCCCGCCAGTGTCATAACAAAATAATTTGCTTTTAAGTAGTTCACGAGTGGGTGGGTGGGGGGTTCGGGGTCAAAAGCCTTTTCAAAATCTAGAATAAATGTGGCCACCTCTCCTCCTTTGTCCAAGATTTTTACCTAACCATTTATTACCGTGTTCAGCTGTTTCACAACTGTGTCTTTTCCTAAATGCACGTTGCCTGTCTGACAAAGTTGGTGTTCATCCAAGTGAGCCATAATGTTAGAGCAAACAATATGTTCAAGCACCTTACATGGTGATGTACGTCTGTCATTACTGACAATGACCAATCCTAATCAACTGTGTGATGTGTTATTATTTGTGTGTTCTAAGATGGCTGATGAGACCAGTCTTAGATCTAAACTGCCTGTTGCAGATAGAACAAGAGAGGTCTGAAGAGGAAAGCTCTGTTGTTGGTGCCTTAGCTCTGGCTTTCCGCTGTGCACGTTTCTGTTCGGCTTCGCTGATTCTTTTTGCTTCGTATTCACCAGCTCCCCTTCTTATGAGGCCTCGCCACTTTGTACGATCCTGTGCAATCTTTTCCCATGACTCTGTTGGTATGCTGAAGTCTTTAAGAAAGGCTTTGAGGGTGTCCTTTTATCGCTTCTTCTGACCACCATGGGGGCGTTTTCCAACTTGTAGTTCTCCATAGAGGATTTTCTTTGGCAAACGTTCATCAGGTATGCTTATGAAGAGTCTCAACAAAACCGAGACTCCCATTTTCTTATCTGCAGTGTGTTCTCTGTTTCCAAAGGCAATCTTTTTTATGCTTATTCTGGTAACATGGCCTGTCCATCTTAACTGTGCCAGTTTCAGAAGAGTATGTAGACTCTGCATCCCTGCCCTTTTCAGGTTTTCTGTGTCTGGAATCCTGTCTTGCCACTTGATCTTTAGAAGTTTTCTAAGACAGCGTGTATGGAAGTGGTTCAGTCTTTTGGCATGCCGTTGGTAAACTATCCAAGTTTTGCATGCGTATAATAGTGTTGGCAGCACCACTGATCTATATACTTTCAGCTTTGTGTCAAATCTGACTCCACTTCGGTCCCAAATACTTCCACGTAGCCGGCCAAATGTTGCACTAGCTTTGGCAATTCTAGCATTGACTTCATCAAATCTAGACAATGTGCTTCCAAGGAAGGTGAACTTGTCTACCACTTGCAGTCGTTGACCTTTCACTGTGATGATAGGCTCCTTGTAAGGCTTTCCAGGTGCTGGCTATATACTACCTCAGTCTTTCTGATGCTGATTGTGAGATCATAGCTGTCACATGAATCAGATACTTGATCCACACCTTTTAGCATTTTCTCTTCCGTTGGAGCACCCTATGCCATGTCATCAGCAAAGAGGAACTCATCTAGCACCTCTGTCTGCACCTTAGATTTAGCTTGCAACCTTCTAGGTTGAAAAGTTTCCCATCAAAGCGATACCTAATAGGTATACCATTGTCACCATCCTGGAAAGCATCTGTAAGCATGGCAGAAAACATCATGCTGAACAGTGTTGAAGCTAGTGCTGATTAAGATGACATGCGCTGTGAATTGGATTATAGTGAGGGAGAGGCGCGCAGAGTCAACCTCACTCTCTCATCCTGACATAGCTGGATCCAGAGGCAAGACAGTGTCAGGACATCTGGAATGCAGTAGATGACCATGACTTCTGTTGTGCCTTGTCATGCTTTCCATGCTCCACAACATGCTGCTGCATTGCCATTTGGGCCGTTGAATCATAGTAATGATTTCTTCCGCCCAGCTGCCGAAACAGACTTTAAATAACTGGAGCAGGCAAATCCAGATATGCAGGTTTTTGTTTGGAGTTGCTAACTCCTAGATGGATTGACGACCAGGTCTACCCAAGATATTGCTACAAAGATTCTGTTAACAGCTATATAGAAGCAGTAACTTAAATGTCTTGTGTAGCAACATGGTACGCATGTCTGTGACACAGGGCGATAGGTGCGAGCAAGAGTTCTATCTCCTTTCTTAAAGAGGGGACAAATGTTTGCAAGAAGCCATTCTTTTGGGATTTAATCAGTATCAAGAGATTGCTGAAACAAATATGAAAATACTGGGCCCAGTTCGTTTGCTAAAAAAAGCTCAGGCGAAAATATAATTTCTGATTGAAGTTAACATGCTTCTAGATAAAACATGCACAGTAAGGTGAAAGCAATTTGCAACTGAGATATAAAGACAGAACTGTGATGATCTGTTTATAATAATCTACGTTTCTGAGTAGAAATAAGAAAAAAATATCAGAGATTTTTATCTGAAAATTTTCAGTTTTTGGAGGTAAAATTTTCTATATAGTTGTAAACGCGTGCTTTCGTAATGGGTTCATTTGACAAATTAAAGCTGTTACTTTAACACTCACTATGCTGAGTAAAAAATTAAGAAGATAATTTTGTTCTCTTTTGAAACTTTTTTAACACATGTATCGCTATTGTACATTCAATGAATATTTCGTGTAAGTTTTAGGCATCAGACAAGTTTCAATAACGATAATAATAATATGTTCTTTTCTTTTCAAAAATAACTTCGAAATAATGAAGAATTTAACTGAAATGTCAACCTATTTTCTCGGAAAATGAGGAAATCATCAATAATTTTTCATGTGTCCAGTGTGCTAAAGGTAGACTAGAAACCATTAAGGCTCATATCAGTTGACAAATCTGTTTGTCTTCTTTGACTTGTCTCCTAAGGGGATGATCTACAAGGTCGTCTTATAATGAAATCAGAATTTCACAAGAAACTAGATGACATTTACTGAATACGCTGCAAGTGCATATAGGCAGAAGTCTAATTTATTAGTTGGATTTATTAGTTGGATTCAACCTTTACCTCTCTCTAGGCTAATTCAGCTGACAACAATTTAATGGTATTTTTCTTATCTTCCCCAGAAAACAGGATTTGACATTTCATGCAAACTAGTTTGCATGAAATGTCAAAACCTGTTTTGTTTTCTGGGAAAAATAAGAAAAACATTTCAATATGTCTCTGCTGAAAATTTTACCCACATTATCTAAGCATTAACCCTTAAAGCGCCAAGAAAAACTGCATCTAATGAAATAAACACACATCGTTTCAAGCATCGTTTGTCGCTTAACGAACTGATTATTTGTTAATGATGAGTATTAACTTCATTAACTTCAATAATGACTGCCACGTGCGAATAATAAGCATGAATGTCTCTTTCCAAAGTCTCTATTTTCATTACTATAAAATTTATGTATATTTTTACTCGAACTTGCCGATGCAATTCAATGTTGTTGTTAATTGTATTTTGTTTAATTCTTTTCATCGATCTAACATGATGTGATATTTTTCGGAAGATTTGTGCCGATGAATTCCTCATTACAAGTCCTATATAATATTTATTTTGGGTAATCGTTAGATCCGTCTTGACGAAAACACATGTTTGGTTACTCATTAGAATGATTCCGTCGAGAGAAACAAAATATTATGAGCTTACTCGTAGTTCTGGAAATTAAAAAAAAAAAGTCCATAGATTAAAAAAGCCTCTTTCGTGGAGACTGATCATAAAATATTTTATGCTATCATTTTCGCTCTTCTGCTGAATGAATGTAAAATTGCTGGATGCGTAACAAATATGGTAGACCCTGATCAGACGCCGCGTTTTTGTACTTTGGTCCCTTCGCAGTTTGGCCCATATCTTTTTTATTTCTGCTCAAAAACATAGATTGTGGGTACCCGTTAGAATCGCCTCGGCGAGGCGGTTCTAACGAGTACCCACAATCTATGTTTTGAGCAGGTATACGAAAAATATCAGAATTTTTTAGCTGAAAAATTTCCTTTTTTTGGTTGATAATTTTTCAATATATTTGAATATGCGTGTTTTCGTAATGGCTATGTCACATACGGAGGCCGCAATGAATGCTGGGAAATGTGAACATCGAACCCGGGACTTTGACAGAATGCTACAACATCAGCAACAGACTTTTTTTTTCTTTTTTTTTTACAAATTTATAATTTTGTATAGATTGGAGTATTGCCTTTTACAAGGTATTTAATTTAGTAAAATTAATCAAGAAATTTTGATGCTATGTCATAGAAGTATTCCTCTATGGATACCGGAACAATTGAATCTCGATACCGGGACTTTGACATCATCCGACAACATCAGCAACCAATATATATATATATATATATATATATATATATATATATATATATATATATATATATATATATATATATATATATATATATATATATATATATGTCCTTATTTTGTAGATTAGACTAATGCCTTTAATTTGGTGTTTAAATTATTAAAATCGGTCCAGTACTTTTGATGTTATGCTTTGCCTAACACAAAGATCTCTATGAATACCGGGATATGGATACCGGAAATACCGTAGATTAGTATGCACCCCGTTGTTGTTCGCTGTCTAGACTATACAGCCTAGAGACTAGCTAATTCGGCGCTGTGGCTGAGTTAGCCAGTCTATGGCTGAGTAGGCCGGTCTGAGCCTAACTTGGTTGAAAACCTCGACGACAGGGCTTCTCGTGTCGTCGCTTATATATTATCTGCACTTTGACGAAGTACGGGGAAACTTTGTAGGGGCATCACACGGCACTAAACACTAGCTACAATTGGATTTATTAACACATAGTTTTACTGCAAGCTTATTTTATTTTCGTGCTACAGAAGGGGTAAAATAGGACCGTATGCGCATACTCCTTTCAATTCTTAAACCTCGCTGAAATATTTTTATATTCATTACGAAAACACGCCTATTCAAATATATAGAAAATTTCACCTCCAAAATCTGAAAATTTTTTAGATAAATATCTCTGATATTTTTTCATATTTCTGTTCAAAACATAGATTGTGGGTACTCGTTAGAACCGCCTCGGCGAGGCGGTTCTAACGAGTACTTACAATCTATGTTTTGATTAGAAATAAGAAAAATAATGTATACCCCTGTAACCCCCAGTTTTACTATATAAAAGTGGGGTTTAAGGGGGTCAAAATTACATAGGCGTGTTTTTGTGATGAGAAAGATTATTAAATCCAGAAAATAGGAGCTAAATCTTGCAGTAAGGAGGGTGTACATGCCGAAAATTTCTTGAGCATTTTTTTATTTGGTTGTTTATTTTTGTTTTGTTATTGTTTGGTCCGATATTGAAGTATAAAAAAAAACAAATCAGCCAAAGACTCATATGAGCTTATAATAATATAGCCATGCTTCTGTGGTGTGTCCTCCGTCAGAAAGCACTAATCTCCCTAGACGCAGCAAACTTCTCCCTATTTCCCAGGAGGGAGATGTCACTTCTCCCTTAATTTCTGGGCCAGTTTGAACCCTTAGGTTACAGTTCACCAAATATCAGCAGAGCTATGCCCAAATGAAATTTTTATTATTTTTTTTCTTTTTTGTAATTCCACTTACAGTTTAAATCCGGAGCACTGAATTATACAGGAGCCAGTTTATGGGCTACATCTTATTCATTACGAAAACACGCCTATTCAAATATACTGAAAATTTTACTACCAAAAAATTAAAATTTTCAAATAAAAAAATCTGATATTTCTCAAGTTTCTGCTCAAAACATAGATTGCGGGTACTCGTTTAAACCGCCTCGCCGAGTCGGTTCTAACGAGTACCCACAATCAATGTTTTGAGCAGAAATAAGAAAAATAATGTATACCCCTGTAAACCCCAGTTTTACTATATAAAAGTGGGGTTTCAGGGGTCAAAATTATATAGGTATGTTTTCGTGATGACTTGCCACGGGCGTATAATGCCGTGCTTGGCGGAGTTCTTGTTGTTACTATTTCCACATTGTGAACTTAGTCATTTTTGCCTCAATAGTGTATATGTAGGGACAGTGAGTGTCTTCTATTTATAAGTTTGTGACCAGTCTTTTTGAAACTTTGCATGCATTTTCTGCAATGTCTGAAGCTGTGCATATGGTTGGACATTATCCTCAGATTAATTTTTTTCACTCTGTAACTTAGACACCTATTGACTTGGTAACGTTTGGAGGATTTGTAACAGGAAGTGGACATAACATTACGAAAACACGCCTATTCAAATATATAGAAAATTTTACCTCCAAAAACTTAAAATTTTCAGATAAAAATCTCTGATATTTTTCTTATTCTGCTCAAAACATAGATTGTGGGTACTCGTTAGAACCGCCTCGGCGAGGCGGTTCTAACGAGTACCCACAATCTATGTTTTTGAGCAGAAATAAGAAAAATAATGTATACCCCTGTAAACCCCAGTTTTACTGTATAAAAGTGGGGTTTAAGGGGGTCAAAATTATATAGGTATGTTTTCGTGATGTGCTGATTCTTTTTGGTTTACTTTCTTGAACCTGCATTTCCCAAAGTACTATCCCCAGAATTATAGTTTTGCACAACCACAATGTTATGGAACATCCTTAATCCACAATTTCCTTTCTGGAACAGCAATAACTAACATTATCCTTAATCATTTGTTAAAATGTTCAGTTTAGATGATAAAAAATCAGCTTGATGGCAGCTAGGTTCCAGGGATCGCAGAACCTCATGAAAATGAACAAGCCTTATATTTTGTTATTGAAGTTCATCTAAAGTGCCCATACTTTAAAACTGTGGGTAACTGAGAGATCTGGTGCTAAGTTCATGTTCATTACCTCCTACTTTTTATTATCGGATTCCTACTTTTTTCCTACCTTTCTCCTACTAAAATATATTTGAGGCTCCTACTTTTCTCCTACTTTTTCTCCAAGAGTCACTTGAAAGCCTGTGTGCACCCAGATCAGACCGCTCTTGGAGGAACAGTCTGATCTGGGTCCACACTGTTTGCAGAAATGACTTTTAAAATCACAAGCAGATCACAAAGCAGACGACAATTGTTGTGACTGGCAGTTTAAGGGTTAAGAACAATATCAACTAAGACGTGAGAAAGTTTAATCGCGCAGGCTGATCTGAGCTTTCGCTGGCTTCACTAATCTGACGGTACGTTTCTCACTTCACGGTTCATATGATACTTGATAAGGGATCATGTCTATACTTCCTAAAATAATCATTGATGACCATTTCTGACTATTTTTACATATTTTTCATTTTTGATGCTCTGACGCGCGAAAGAGTAGATAGCGCTAAAAAAATCATTGAGTGATTTTAGCTTTTTTGCCTCTAAACAACATTGAATTGAGATACTTTAGAGTTAAGCCATAAAATTTGAAATCCCTGAAAAGAATGGGAGAATATTAAATGATCATTTTCTTCCTTGACACAGATCATATGGTGTTTACTGCGAAAGCGATACGGACAAAACTGATTCAGCGAAATCAGACACCAATTTGTAAACACTTAAATATTTCAGAAATTTATATGTGACTTTGCACGTCGTGACAACAATATCCATTTGACCAGGTATAGACTAATAACAAAATGCAAATGAATAAAAAATAATACTACTACCTTTACTTCTATTTCTTCTTCTACTACTACTATTACTACTACTACTACTACTACTTCAACTACTACAACTACAACTATTACTACTACTACTACTACTACTTCAACTACTACAACTACAACTATTACTACTACTACTACTACTACTTCAACTACTACAACTACAACTATTACTACTACAACAACAACATCTACTACTACAACTACTTTTACTACTTCTACTACTACTTCTACAACAACTACTACTACTACTACAACAACAACTACTACAACTACTACTACTCGGGTTGGTCGGATGGTGCAAAGGTGTCGTGTATCTTACGTCACTGGGGCATCCAACTGATATTGACTTACAGCTGGGCAAGGCCTGCTATCCTTGTAGCAGGTAAGGATAGAGGGGAAATGTTTTTCTTTCCTCTGTTTCTTCACTTTCATTCCTGTTCCTCTTTCTTCTCTGTCCGTCTCTTTAATCTCCTATACTACCTCTTCTATCTTTATTCTCCCTTTTTCAGGGACGATATAAAATGACTATAAGTGTTGATGTGTCGTTAAACCCCAACACAACAACAACAACAACTATTACTACTACTACTACCACTACTACTACTACTACTAGTACTACTACTTCTATTGCTACTATTACTACTACTACTACTTCTACTACTACTACTGCAAAAACTTCTACTACTACTACTACTACTACTGCTGCTGCTAAAGCCATTCCACAGGGTGATATTACTATCATAACGAAAACATGCCTATTCAAATATGCTGAAAATTTTACCACCAAAAAGTAAAAATTTCAGATAAAAATTTGTGATATTTTTCATATTTCTGCTCAAAACATAGATTGTGGGTACTAGTTAGAACCGCCTCATCGAGGCGGTTCTAACGAGTACCCACAATCTATGTTTTTGAGCAGAAATAAGAAAAATAATATACACCCCTGTAAACCCCAGTTTTACTATATTAAAGTGGGGTTTACGGGGGTCAAAATTATATAGGCATGTTTTCTTGAGGTAATGCTAGTTTGACTGCTACATGTATCGCTACTAATATGAATGTCACTTCCACAAGTTTTGCAACAACAGATATCCCTGTTATTATTTCTGTAGCTGCAGTTTCTACTGTTCCAACATCAACTACTTCTACTACCTCCAAAAGGCAAATAGCGTTGCACAACACCGTTCAAATGTTGACTCTTGTTAAAGGGAGGCAACAACACTCCGGGGTGACAATTCTGTCAAAATTGATTTTTCTCCCTTCTGTAAAAGGATCTTCCCTAAAACTAAAGAAGTGTAGCAGGTTCTTTCCTTTTATAGTAGATCCCTTTTCAGAAGGGCTTGGTGTGCATGAAAATAGACTGTGAATCAGAAAAGTTGTCTCCCTTTTAACAAATGGCCCTAAATCTACCACATGTATAAAGTCTCTCTAGATATGGACATTGTATACAGGGTAATATAACGTCAGATCTAGATACATTATATAGGATAACCCTTAAAGCGCCATGAAAAACTGCATCTGAAAATGTCGTCTGTTTATGTCGTCTGCTGAATATTCTTGCAGACTTTTCAAACCTATTTTTGCATACAGGCAAACAGTGTGGACCCTGATCAGACTGCTCCTAAAGGAACAGTCTGATCTGGGTCCACACTGTTTGCAAAAATGACTTTTAAAATCACAAGCAGATGACAAAGCAGACGACAATAGTTGTGATTGGCGCTTTAAGGGTTAAGGTAAGGTATCAGGTTTAACACACTTTTGACAGTGAGGTGGACATTTTCTAAAAATACTCTCTGACTTCAGGTACTAAAATTGCCAATATTGATGACACAATATTTGCTCTTGTAGCTACTGATTCTACTTTGGCAATTCTGACGTATAAAACCTTTCATCACGAAAACAGGCCTATATAATTTTGACCCTCTTAAACCCAACTTCTATATAGTAAAAATAGTAAAACTTGGGTTTACAGGGGTACACATTATTTTTTAGCTCAAAAACATAGATTGTTGGTACTCGTTAGAATCGCCTCGTCGAGGCGGTTCTAACGAGTACCCACAATCTATGTTTTGAGCAGAAATATGAAAAATATCAGAATTTTTTATCTGAAAATTTTCAGTGTTTGGTGGTAAAATTGTAAATATATTTGTAAGTATATGTGAATTCCTAATTCTGCTAGGAACTAATCTAGTGCTGCAGAAGCCAAGTCCCGTGGCATCAGCAGGTCAAGCATATCACATTCAGAAGACAAAAGAAAGGTCATTCGCAAGCAAGAAACAAGTCAGAGAAACAGACATTACGAAAAAAAGCCTATTCAAATAAACGGAAAATTTTCAGATAAAAAAAAAATCTGATATTTTTTCATATTTCTGCTCAAAACATAGATTTTGGGTAATCCACAATCTATGTTTTTGAGCAGAAATAAGAAAAATAATGTATACCCCTGTAAACCCCAGTTTTACTATATAAAAGTGGGGTTTAAGGGGGTCAAAATTATATAGGTATGTTTTCGTGATGAATAACTGACTGTGCTTTGTTACGTCTGTTCATGAACGCGCAACACTGCTCACGCCTCCTGTTTTGTTACATTTATATAAATTTATACAAACACCCTTCATCGTTTTACCCTTTTACCTTTCTTGTGGAAATGCTGTTCTAGTGTGTGGAATGTTAATGGAATCATTGTCAATTTTTACGGACTCATTGTGATGTAGTTTTGACTACTAATGGACCGCTGTGAACCTTTCATGGTGGACTACTTTGTCAAAACTGATTAATTTCCTTCTGAAATTGGGTCTAAAATGAAAGAATTTGCTCCCCGTTGGAGCAGGTTTTTTTTTTACCTTTAGCGTAGACCCCTTTCCAGAAGGGGATTGGTATATCGGCAGTCTGATTGGATTCTACATTGTCCCCATCATGAAAACATACCTATATAATATTGACCCCCTTAAACCCCAGTTTTTTATAGTAAAACTGGGGTTTACAGGGGTATACATTATTTTTCTTGTTTCTGCCAAAAACATAGATTGTTGGTACTCGTTAGAACCGCCTCGGCGAGGCGGTTCTAACCAGTACCCACAATCTATATTTTGACCAGAAATATGAGAAATATTCGAATTTTTTAATTGATAATTTTCATTTTTTGATGGTTAAAATGTTCAGTATATTTGAATAGGCTCGTTTTCGTAATGACCTGTAGAAACCGTGGCTAACGAGCACAGAGTGGACTGTTCAGACTGTGTAGATGCACAGACTGATCTGAGTCATGGCTGGTTACATATGTCACATGATGCAGGTGTCATGTTGTCGCTCACATAATCAAGGGGGAACCTACATCATACAAAAAAGTGAAAGAGTATAGACTTTTGCGAAGAGGGCCAGTTCAAATCGGTAATTTGCTTTCGTTTTCAATTTTGTGCTCGAAAGATGTAGCAAGAACAAGGCATTTATATTAGTAAACTTGATGCATAGCCGTATTGTCATTGTTGAGAACACTCGCGCACAACCACTCATAAGGTTATCAAAATGTTATGCCTGAGAGTTCTCAGCGATGACAATACGATAGTACATGAAATCTGCAAATATAAGCTCTTTCATTCTTGGTACAGACTCTGAGCGGATTCTATTTTACTTCAAAACAATGAAAATAAAAGTAAAAACAGATTTGAAGGGATCCTTTTTTCAAACATTTGTTGTCATTTGAACTGGTTTGTATAATCTTGGCTTCGCCCTTGTAAAAAAATCAAAACAAAACAGGAAAAACAGTACCACATTTTCATAAATAACAAGTACGTGATACCTTTAAAACAATGAATCGAAAGTAAATATTTTTTTCATATCATCCATTCAGTACGTTAACAAGTCAGTTGTATGCGTGTGCATATGTTCTTCCGTAACACATATCAATCAGAAAAAGAAATGCAACACTTCTAAACTGCAAAGAACAGTAAGATTAATAGTTTATATTTTTGTCCCTTTCAATTGAAAATTACCAGTTCGTTCTGGTCTACGATTTCTTGTTTATAGACTTTTTATTGAGGAACAAATGATTCCAATATACCCTCAAACGTTAATTTACATACCCACACAAGACTAGCTATACAATAATAATGCATTAGTCTTCATTTCATTTGTCATTTAGTAATGTTGCGTTTCTTTCTGGCCGTTTTTTTTTTTTTTTTTTTTTTTTTTTTTGTCAGTATAAATAAAGAAAAGAGTATACATTATTTATGAGAATGTTTTGGATAAATTTCAAATTATATTTATATCAAACAAATAGACCAGTGCTTCAGAAAAGAAAAATTCTTATATTATCTGTATTATATGATGACATAGGCTCAATACGAAAACACGCCTATTCAAATATATTGAAAATTGTACAACCAAAAACGGGAAAATTTCCAGACAAAAATTATGATATTTTTTCATATTTCTGCTCAAAGCATAGATTGTGGGTACTCGTTAGAACCGCCTCGTCGAGGCAGTTCTAACGAGTACCCACAATCTATGTTTTGAGCAGAAATAAGAAAAATAATGTATACCCCTGTAAACCCCAGTTTTACTATATAAAAGTGGGGTTTCAGGGGTCATAATTATATAGGCGTGTTTTCGTGATGTGTGGGTACTCATTAGAAAAAAAGGTAAGAGAAAAGTCCAGGGAGCACCACAATCACAAACCGCAGCCCTTCCCAGACCCCAAGAAACCCCCGTGTTTTCACGGAGGAATAAGAAAATCATAGCATATTTGCCGCCGGTTGTAAAGGCACCTTATTAGTTGATTTGGTTAAGCGACATTCATTCCACATAGACAGGTTACTGTAATGTTTTCCACAATATTTGTTATGATTGAGACTCAACGCAAGAATATTATCACGTAATCCGTAAGCTGATCTGCATCTTCGCTAGACGCTTATATCATAAGTTACAGTTTCTCACATCGGTTCTCTTATATGCTTATTTTGGCCGTAATATTTTCATTCAGCATAAACTTCAACAGTTACACGTATACCTTGTAATATAAAACAGATGAGAAATGATGAACAGTCTGTATTTCGTAGCATTATATTATGTCACATTTTAGCTTGAAGTATCATTATTTGCTTGAATATTTGTTTTGTTGGGCCTTAGACCAGTAAAGTTTGATCTCAGAAGTTCCTATCTATTCATCACGAAAACATGCCAATATAATTTTGACCCCCTTAAACCCCACTTTTATAGAGTAAAACGGGTTTAGAGGGTATACATTATTTTTCTTATTTCTGCTCAAAAACATACATTGTGGGTACTCGTTATCTGTTTTTCGCAACTGGGTAAAAAGGTTACAAAAATGTGTTTCAGTAAAGGGGGATTACTTTGAAGGTTTGTAATAAAAATATGTTGATAAAACGTAGCACTGAAGTAATCCGAACCCAGTGACAAAACGTTTTGCAGGACTCTCGTATACCCAGTCTGTTAAATTTGAACTGCACGGTCTTAAACACAGCATAGCTTGAGCCACCCTCCATATCTGTGTTGCCACTTCTCTCTGGGCTGTACACTCTTTCGTCTGAAAACAAAAACAAACAGAATGTAAGTTTTCTCGTTTTTGCGACTGATTGCAGTTCCCAGTTAGCATTCTTTATAAATCTATAGCGGGCCGTTATCGGCCCGTCAGGGTAGCTGACGGGCCGATAACGGACCGCTATAGATTTATAAGGAATGCTTACTGGGTTCTCAGTTTTAGCATTTTCGTATTTAAGGGTGAAAACCATGGATTAGATTAACTGTTTATATAGGTGTATTCATATAATCTTTTACAGTACGTATTTTGCTTTTTTGTTATCACGCAATGAGCTACAGAAACACTTGTGTTATTATTAAAGAAAATATACACTGTTTACTATTTAATGCAATTATGGATGGACATACTGGACCTTTCTTGAATGTTCGCTATACATTAAATAAGGCGAATTAATATACTAATCACAATGAATGAATCAGGACTTACATCTAATCATCCATGCCATTTACCAATGTAGTTGTAGAATATTCATTCACGTGGGTAGCTACCAGGTGGTCTTCTCAAATCGAATATACTCTTCGGCATATTATTAGGTGTTTCCTGTATGGCAGGTGGAGGGACATTTTGTTTTGATTCCGGGTTCCTAGATATGTCAGGTCGCTTCCTCAGATCTTGTATGTGAGCTGGTATTTTAACATTCCCAGCAGCTCCTGCGCCAGGAACATTCTTAGGAACAAATTCTTGAAACCTGTATTGTGGAAACCTGAAGCTGTTGAAATCTCTGGGTCTGGGGGTAAACTTTGTCAGCAGTTTCTGCGAACCCTTTATAACTGTCGGTATCCATGCCTCTGTACCTAGCAGAACTGTTCAGAAAATAAGACGGAAATACATATAATATTCAACAACATTAAAAGAATTTGGGGTTATATTACCCTTCACTATTACTCCGTACATTTTGTTCTATTAATAAATATTCTAATCTTTGATGCACCAAATAGTGTGGAAAAAAAATAATAAAACCGCAACCAGAGTCATATAAAAATACAAGGAATAAACAAGAAGTTGCATTCTATTATTTTTGTGCAGTTTGGCATACAAGGAATTACCGATACGTTGCACCATTTTATTAGCTTAATGCAGTTTGAGATACAAGGATTAACCAATATGTTCCATTCTTTTATCAACTTCATGCAGTTTGATATTTAAGAAATAACCAATTAATTACATTCTTTTATTGATTTAATGCAGTTTGACAAACATAGAATTAATCAATAAGTTGCATTCTGCTTTTAACTTTACGCAGTTTGATAGGCAAGAAATAAACAAAAAGTTGCGTTCTATTATTAATTTTATGCAGTTTGAGATACAAGGAATAGCCAATAAGTTGCATTCTGTTATTTATTTCGTGTAGTTTCGTTCGTCTGTCATTACTGACAATGACCAATTCTAACCAACTGTGTGATGTGTTATTATTTGTGTGTTCTAAGATGGCTTACAAGACCAATCTTAGCTCTAAACTGCCTGTTGCAGATAGAACAAGAGAGGTCTGAGGAAAAAAGCTCTGTTGGTGATGCCTTAGCTCTGGCTTTCCGCTGTGCACGTTTCTGCTCGTCTTCGCTGATTCTTTTTGCTTCGTATTCACCAACTCCCCTTTTTATGAGGCCTCGACACTTTGTACGATCCTGTGCAATCTGTTCCCATGACTGTTGGTATGTTAAAGTCTTTAAGGGAGACTTTGAGGATGTCCTTGTATCGCTTTTTCTGACCACCATGGGAGCGTTTTCCTACTTGAAGTTCTCCATAGAGTATGTAGTTTAAGATACAAGGAATAACCAATAAGCTGCATTTTGTTATCAACTTAAAAGTAAATAGGAGAACTCAGGAAATGATACAGTCAGATCCTCATCAAACCCCCATCAACAAAGGAAAGGACAGACAAATGCAATAATGCAGCCACAAAATGAATAAACGGCAAGCAGAGTAGGCAACTTCTAAGCAGTTTGAGGTACAGGGAATGACTAATAAGTTGCATTTTGTTATTGACTTAATGCAGTTTGAGATACAAGGAATAATTAATAATTAAGTTGCTTTCTGTAATTAGCGTGATGCAGTTTGAGGTTATCATCGATGAGATGTTTTGAAAATAAAGAAATAGGAACCAGCATTTATTGCTAATACAATGAGTAAGGCAGTGTACGGAAATGACACCGTGCACATGAGTCAACGTGGAGCAAGAGGTAGCTGAGGTTATTGCAGTTTAAGTACAGTATTTTCTTTATCGTTTAAAATATCATGAACAATAACGAAACAAAATCGCAAAATCCAACTAAACTAATATGTCTAATAAGCACTAGGGTATATACAGTTGACTCCTGTTATCTCGACTTCGTTTATCTTCGTTTATCTCGAATAACCGCTTATCTTGAAGTGAAACTCTTGTCGTTTAAAATATCATGAACAATAACGAAACAAAATCGCAAAATCCAACTTAACTAATATGTCTAATAAGCACTAGGGTATACACAGTTGACTCCCGTTATCTCGACTTCGTTTATCTTCGTTTATCTCGAATAACCGCTTATCTCGAAGTGAAACTCTTATCGTTTAAAATATAATGAACAATAACGAAACAAAATCGCAAAATCCAACTTAATTAATATGTCTAATAAGCACTAGGGTATATACAGTTGTCTCCCGTTATCTCGACTTCGTTTATCTCGAATAACCGCTTATCTCGAAGTGAAACTCTTGTCCCTGTTTTCACATGGAAATCTATCAACAGGAAACAAAATATAATGGAAAAGAGGGGAAATTTATCTTTTCCACAATATTTTCAATATATCTCTAACTTCAGGAGTAACAATTACGTATTCATTTGTAAACTATGGCTGTTCGTTTTATGTTTTCCTCAATTCTGCAAATCTGATATATCGAGGTACGGATATCTCGAAGAATTTCCGACAGTCCCTTGGACTGCGAGATAACGAGTCAACTGTATCACTGTACCATAATACCTGCAGTTGTTTTCGTTTGCTTGTTTTTGCAATGTATTTGTGTTGTGTTGTGCTGGCTTTGTTACCTGGACGTAATTTGATTGACACATAGAAAGGAAAGCAATGATCAGGAATCAATATAATTGCCTAACACCTTCGGTTCCAAGACACCAAATGGAAAGAAGGACGCAATTAAAATAATGGCACAACAATCAAAACACTACAAGCAGAAAGCCAAAAGGACAGTTTCTTTCCAAACAATGGCTAAACGGCTATCCAAAATAAAAAAAAATCACCAAGACATACATGCTAAGACATATAAAATGACAGATATAGTAAACCACAGCAGAAACACCGTCTTGGAACGGTCAGTAAAATATTACTGGGGAAGGGCGGGGGCTTAAATCGATTTAACGTGGCCACAATAATCGCCCTTAGTTCTGCCGTGGTATACACAAGACATTTGTTCAGTTCGCGTGAAGGGTTCCTAACTCATCAGTGCAACATCTCCGAGGACTCGACAACAAGAAAAGGCAACAACAACAAAAAAAAAACAAAAAAACAACCGAAATGCTGAAGCAAAAGAAAACCAACCGTAGGACTCCGGTGGGCCCGATCAGAGCCAGCGCATCAGGCACCAACGACTTTAAAGTCTTTAGGCCGGAGACGTCATAGAGTCTGAGGCTCTACCCGCCGGGTGCAACCAAAGAGGGAAGCAAAGTGATTGGGTTAACTACCATGAATGCAGTCTGTCATATTACATTTATGTTGTGCCCAATCTTTATATATCGAAGAATGATTTTACGAAATTGAGTGCTAAATCATTGCAATATTTTTCTGAATTGATATATACTGTCACCATAAAATTCAGGTTCCGATAGGCCTTGTTTCAGGATCGATTAAAGTCCAACATTGAAGTTTGAAACTAAATCGAAATGACGTCTATAAAATTTAGAAAAGGCCTTGCGGAGTTTATGGTAACAATAACCCTGATTTAGAAGTTTAGCAGAACAATTTATTTCGAGTGTTGAAACCAGAAACATGACTAGACACTCTGGCCTGAGTTCACTCCACTAATCTAGATCAAACAGAAATCTATTTTCAAGAGTGCTGAACTGAATGAAATGTCTCGACTTTATTATTCTGCAGAACATTATTTTATAAACTATACATGAACAATATAGTTGGCCTCGTTTCACGTTATACTTCGATCAATGTAAATAACGAAAACACGCCTATTCAAATATATTGAAAATTTCACAACCAACAACTGACAGTTTTCTGATAAAAAATTCTAATATTTTTCATATTTCTGCTAAAAACGTAGATTGTCGGTACTCATTAGAACCGCCTCGACGAGGCGGTTTTAACGAGTACCCACAATCTACGTTTTTGAGCAGAAATAAGAAAAATAATGTATACCCCTGTAAACCCCAGTTTTACCATATAAAAGTGGGGTTTAAGAGGATCAAAATTATATAGGCATGTTTTCGTGATGAAATCAGAGAAAATTAAGTAGTATTTGAAGAATTAACATGAGCTATAGGGATTAAAATAACGAAATTAGCTTCCTGGTAAACGGCTGCCGTATTAGGCAGTAGAATTGTCTAAGACAGTACATCCAGCCCTTATTTACCTTTAGCATACAGTTATCGCTACATTTTGTATAGACAATGATTTGTGAGGTAGCATGAAATAAATAGAGGATATTTACTCTTTTGCTGTTAATACCATAAATATTGTAATCGAGTGTAATGAAAACTTTAGTATTTTCACGAGTGCGTAGCACGAGTGAAAATTTGAATGTTTTCATTACATAAGATGAAAATATTTTTGGTATTCACTGAAAAATAGTAAATTTTCTTTTTATTTTATTGTTTACACGCCAATGCGCGTTTCTGACGTCATAACTAACGTCACGAAACAAAGCATGAATGTCACGGCGTCGACGTTCAGTGCTTAACACGCTGGAGGGACAAAAAACAAAAACGTTTCGGCAAAGCAAAATAATCTTGATACCAAAATGTTCCTTACATTCTAAGTAAGAAAATGCATGCCAACACTTGATAGTTTAGTTCAGAAGCAAAGAAGTTAGAGGTGTTCAAAAATCTTAAGTGGAGGTAACATCCACTTCTGAAACAAAGAAGAAAACCGAAGCCGTCCAGAGCGAGGAGTGAAAATATAAATCGTATCCGTCACAAGTGAAATGATACTATATCAATTCACTAGTGATTGATACCACTTTTATTTACACCAGCTATACACTGATTTCACCGCTAACAATAAAATAAAGCCAAACAGCAAGAGCCAAAAAGCTTTAGAAGAAAAACGAACAAAACTAGAACAACAGTCTAAGAACTAGTGGTGGAGTGGAGTGAGTAGGTTAAACTGGTTTCAGTGGCACCAAATCTTTATCATAGGTCCTATTATTGGTACAAATACAAATTAAATAAGTGAACTCAAGAACTGAAAAAATCAGATCCATTGCAAAGTTCTCAACATCAAAGGGAAAGACAGAACAGCCACAAAAAGAACAGGTGGCAAGCAATGTTGGCAAAGATGGCACCTCAGTTATGCGGAAATACAAAACCATTATTCGGTTCTAACGCCGTCAGTGAAACATCGCAGAAAACACACACACACACACACACACACACACACACACACACACACACACACACACACACACACACACACACACACACAAAAAAAAAAAAAAAAAAAAAAAAAAACAAACTTATATAGCCCATTAATGCCGCGTGGACTCTTCTACCTTAACTCTTTGGACAGACCAAACTTCTGTTAAAGGGGCGTCTAGTTAGTTTTTATTATTATCATGCTTTGTAAACATTTATGAACTGAATGCAAACAGTGTATACCCTGATCAGACGCCACGGTCTGCTTACCAGTTTAAGCCCATGTTCTACTACTCCTTATATTTTTTTCTAATGACCATTCCAGTGGTTTCTTTAACATGTTTATAGATTCCGATTTTTTTTTCATCGGTGAGTCATTGATTAGACCTAGTTGTCCGAAACTAACCAGTCATCCAAAATGTTGACACTTCATCTGATTTCAGATTGCAGAGTGTGTTCATTTCTCTGAAGGTTTCATTACTTTGTGCGTCTGTGTTTTCAAATGTGGCGTTTGTGTTGTCCCACCCCAACCCCCTTCCCCGCACCCACCATCCCACACACACAAGTGTGTTTCAACAGGCCGTTCCAGGGCAGTTTCTCTGCCGCAGATCTTCTTTGTTCGTGCGTCAATGGTTTCATATGTTACATTTGTTTTGTTATTATTTGCACCTTATCTCGCCTTCTTTTGGTGCCTCTGGGCTTGCTTCGTGATTTTGGCACTTCCTGGGTATCTTCCTTTATATTTCTGAAGAACCTTTCCTTTTAGAATATAATTATACATGTAATCTATTTGTAATAGGGAAACGAAAAAATACAAATCAACTCACACATAGGACCAGGATGAAGTGAAATGGTTCTTTGTTTCCAAAGGCAATCCCTTTTGACTTTTATTTTATATATTAGAAAACGAATACATATATGAAAAAAGTCCAACTTACACGCAAAACCAGAAAGAGGTGAACTAAATTTACTTATTAGAAAACAAATATAATTATGATAAAAAAAATCATTTCAAAAACACGCCTATTCAAATATACTGAAAATTTTACCAACAAAAAAATAAAATTTTCAGATAAAAAATTCTGATATTTTCCTTAGAGTGTGGGTAGTCGTTAGAACCGCCTCATCGAGGCGATTCTAACGAGTACCCACAATCTATATTTCGAGCAGAAATAAGAAAAATAATGCATACCCCTCTAAACCCCAGTTTTACTATATAAACGTGGGGTTTACAGGGGTCAAAATTATATATTTTCGTGATGTACACGCTGAATCAGAAAGAAGTGAAATGGTTTTAATTGTTAGTAAACGAATAAAATTATGATAAAAAGTTCAACTTACAGACAGAACCAGAAATAATACATAGAACAGACACTACTCGGGTGTTCATATCTGTTGAATAAATATATTGATAAAACTGTAAGTTAGAGATGATAATGGTTTTCCTCAGCGCTTCGGCCTTCAATTCAATTGCCCATTTAAATACTAAAGGTATTTGATACTAGATGTCCTTCACATCTTCTACTGTTGATATACAATACTAGGTGAACTATAAACAATCTATACGCACTTAAAGTATAGGAAAAGTACAGGTTAAACAGGAAAAACCGAGGATAAGGGAGGTGAAATTGGTAAAACACCAGGTTTATCATACTTAAATTGTCCTTGAACAACACTTGTGATATTTGACACTTGTGGCTAGAGACAGATATAAGATCGAGGGTGATGATTGTAGGAAGACACACAAATAGTGTCATTTGGTTTGCTGTTAGTCTATAAGAACACTTATTTACCATTGATTAGAAGATTTGTTTCACTGGCGGTAGTAACTAATGTCACTACTTTGCCTGCTTTAGTTTGATACAAACGTTAATTAGGTTACTAACCTTAAATTAACAGCTTTATAAATACACTGTTGATTTGGGATCACCAGGTCGTCTAGATATATAGCATGCTGAAAGGGAAGTAGCAGACGACAGACGACAAAAATACTTTTTTTCTTCTGATAATAGTTTTGTTAGGAGAGAGGAAGGCATCCATGAAACAGTGTTCAAAGGTTATGCTTCAAATGCAAATGGAAATGAAATAACAATCTCTATTTTAGGGTCAGAATACGAAATAAATAAATAAATAAATAAATAAATAAATTAATAAATGTCTGCTAAAAAGGTAAGAGAAAAGTCCAGGGAGTGCCACAATCACAAACCGCAGCCCTTCCCAGACCCCAAGAGGAAGAGGAAACCAACAAATCTAAACAAGCACAAACCGAACAAACGTACGAAAAGCACTAAGGTTAGCTCTCTCTTCCCCAAGCGAGGTAATCGCAACACTGAAAGGACTGAAAAACACAAGAACAAAAAGACACACGGAAAGACATACAACAAATCGCCTCGTAGAATAAACCACAAAGCAACAAAGTGTAAGACTAACACCGGGACCACCGCCTTAGAACGGTTTACAATAATTACAGTTTATCATACTAAGTACTCGCAGTCAGTGTAAAGGTGGTGAAATGAAATTGGTTTAGTTTCACTCAAATTTCTAGTTGTGTACATTTTCGTCATAGACACCTGATACTTGTTTGTACCACGACTCATTTATTGCACAAAAAAATACAACCGACTGACCGTTTCCACACTGATAACTCAAACCATTGCTCAAGTCAAACTAGAGGACATTAATTCTTTTTTTTTTATTATTTTTTTACTGTCTGAACATTACGATTAAGTTCAAACCAAGCCGGCCTGGTCCCTAGAAATTTGAGATAACGAGAACCTACTATATTTTGGAAACTATATTACACCGCGCCTGGTGTTAGTTCGTGCGGTGGCGGTAGAACGTCTCCCGTACATCATCATAGTGCAGATTATATTTCATTCCCTTTGGGATATTTGGGCCCTTTGTGGTATATATGAAAATGGAGTTCTGCTCATGTATACGCTGTTGCAAACTTCATTACTGCAATAAAACGGAGTCCCATTTTCTAATCCAAAGTGTGTTCTTTGTTATCCAAAGACATTCTTTTTGACGTTTTGACGTTTAGCTTAGTAAACTCGATGCATATACGAATAAGAATATGAAGTCATATTTAACCATGAATCATGATTTACAAAGATATTTGGAGAAGATAGGCATCATGGGAAACCGTATTTATCGATATAAAAGGATAAGGGATTATGTATACTTTATGCGAGACCGTAAGCTCAGTGGTTAACTCAATCAAACTTTATTTTGCTGCACGACAGTGGGTCGGGCCGCAGTCCCTATGACAACTCATACGTTTCTAGACGGTTGTGCCTGATCTTACTCGTCTGTGGGCTGGCTCACCATGGTTCTGCTATTAGTTTTGATTTATTCTGACGTTATAATAACCATTGTTTCATGTCAATACACTACAGCCTCTTTATAACACGATTCGTTAAAACACGGTTTTGGATATAACACGGTTCAAAGATGGATCCCAAAAATGTATAGGTTATATTGAAAAATGACCATAAATGGTCATTTTACAATATAATCTATACATTTTTGTTTGGATATACCACGGTTGTTTACTTAACAACGGTTTATGCTATGGACCCCAACAACAGTGATATAAAGAGGTTGTGGTGTATTTCTATTGCTGTTAATCTTAGTTAGTCAGTCTATCTGTGTGTCTTCTTTCTGTTTCCGACTAGGTGCTGTTTTGACTCGTAATTTTATGTAATTACATCCTTGGCAGGTGCCTTGAAAAGGGTGTGTTCTGTGATCGTGGCATTTTCTCAGTTTCTGTACAAACCTACACGATAATATGCATTGTCTGTTATAAAACGATGGGCATTATTCACTTTCACTGTGAATTATTGATGAGATGCATCAAATGTCAAGTCTCCCATGAGAGCAATATTCACCGATGCAAGGGAATGCTTCCAGCGAATCGTAATTTATAACTGTTAACGGAGTAAATGAGAGATAAAACAATGATATATCATTTCTAGTAAGTAAGTGTTTGATGTCTACAGTGATCAACTACTATTTTTTGCTTTATATCGGCCGCTACTATATTGAAATATAAGCATCCGTTTTCATCCATACAAACAATATATAAGGCCGAACATATCCGCGATAAGATCTACGTAAAGACAGTCCTTTTGGACTTTGTTGAATGTAAAATGTGCAATAAGTACGATATAAGTTAAAAAGAAAAAACAAAATTGGTATAAAGAAACTATATAAGAGGAAAACTTTCGACAAACCGTGCATTTTTATGCAAATTTGATCAAATTCAGACACATGTTAGGAAAGATAATAATATTTAAAGATTTTATTTCTATGGTTTAGGGGTGTCATTTGAATGATTAACGAGGTTCTAAACAGTTTAAATAAAATCTTCTATCTGACATAAAATGCATAATTCGTCAAAGAGCTTTTATTTGAATGACATTCTTTACAAACACTGTCTTTCTTTTTATTATTTATATAAAGTATTTAATATTAAAACTTAAACAATGCTGTCGTTAAGTGCTTGTGTTCATGTTTGCAAGTCGTAAGAAATCGCCAAATGCTTCGATATAGTGCTGACATTATTAATTTTCTGGTCCTTTGGGACAGTTTAGCTCATTTATTTCATGTGGCTGCTTGGGCGTCCTTGTGGTGAGGGTGGAAAAGGATTTGAGGACGTTGTAGGTTTTCAGTAGACAACAAACCGGGTCTGCTATTTTCTATCTTCTGCAAGTTTTGTCCTTCACTATTTGTTCTGTTTCATAATTTAATTCTTTGCACAAAATTATTGAAACTGAATCTCATGCACTTTTAGGTCGTTTTTGTTTCACAGTGGATTCTGTTGAATGCATCAAGACTTTTATAGATTTTATTTATCTTAAGAGGTCGACTGCCGACTTCAAAGCTGATGGCCCTACTTGTAGTACAAACTTGTTTGTATTCAATTAGTGGTAAGGAGGAAATAGCGAATCTAAGCTATTTATGAAATAATCGGAAAAGGCCGCATTCACGAAACACAATCTGACCAGGGAACCGATAGAAGAAATGTAGAACAAACAATGGCAAAAATAAACACCAAGTTTCCAGAAAGCCATATACATGCGAACGTTAAAGACCTGCAACAAAAATTAAAAAAAAAAACCCTTTTCATGGTCATCAGAAAAAAACCTACTGGGGTGTTTTCCGGATTTTTCGTTAATACATATTTAATCAAACATATAAAAATATATTTTAAGAACCACTTAATAAAAATATTTTATTCATGGAAATACGACGTACTTTACTTGTCATCCTAGAAAATATACTTGACTTTGTTTTCACACGTACTTGTTAGACGCAAGGTTTGAGATGAAAACAGTTGCCCGGTTTACTTGACGATACATTTCGTGGGACTTAGTCAATAGTGGAACTGAATGACAAGGACTAATCGCTCATCACCAAAACATGCCTATATAATTTTGACCCCTTAAACCCCACTTTTATATAGTAAAAAAAGGGTAAGTGAAAAGTCCAGGGAGTGCCACAATCACAAACCGCAGCCCTTCCCAGACCCCAAGAGGAAGAGGAAACCGACAAATCCAAACAAGCACAAAATCGAACAAACGTACGAAAAGCACTAAGATTAGCTCTCTCTTCCCCAAGCGAGGTAATCGCAATACTACAAGGACTAAAACCACAAGAACAAAATGACATGGAAAGACATACAACAAATCGCCTTGTAGAATAAACCACAAAGGAACAAAGAGTAAGACTAACACCGGGACCACCGCTTTAGAACGGTCAGTAGAGTAAACCACCGGGGGATTTAAAGCACTTTTACAGCTAGCTAACTTCACCCTGGGTCCCGATGCTACTCTTAATACAGAAACACATAAAAATTCGGTTCGCATAAAGGCTCCCAACTCAGTCAATGCATCAAAGCGAAAACACAAAAATCAAATAAATCACTATAATAAACAAAGACGAGCACTCATGGCTAATTCTACTGTATGCCAGAGTAAATGAAAACCAATAGTTGAACCATGGCGGGCCAAGCCAACGACATGTCGTCAAGCCCCAACCCACTGGTTCAAGTTTTACGAAGAGGCCGTCATTGGGTCTGCCCGAACCGCCGTCGTGCAATTAAAGAGTGAAGCATAGCCATCAACAATGATTGGGTTGACAACTAGGCATGCAGTCTGCCGCATAATATCCAGGCTATAGCCAATTCTTTTATAACGGTTAATAAGTTTTCTGAATTGCTCCGAAAAGTTAGATTTACCTTCAATTTTTCTAAATCTGTACACTAAGTCACCGTAAAATTCTGGTTCCGATATACCTTGTTGCAGAAGTGTGCACTGTAAACTGGGGTTTACAGTGGTATATATTATTTTTCTTCCCCATGGCGGTTCTTACGAGTACCCACAATCTATGTTTTGAGCAGAAATATGAAAATATCAGTTTTTTTATCTGAAAAATTTTCAGAGTTTGGGGATGTAATTTTCTACGTATTTGAATATGCGTGTTTTTTTGTAATGGCTACAAATAGTAGGAACTCAACCAAGTGTATTCAGCCACATACAATTAGATAACCGTGAATTCGAGGCACCGTGCCCAAGACGGAAAACCAAACAGCTATAGTTTCACTGCTCATACTTTTGAGAAACTGAGTTGTATGTAGCAATTGGGAACTATTCATTAATAAAGTCGCAATGCGTATCAATCTTAAAAGTGTTGTGTGTTGATCTGTATTAATTTGCTTCAGTGGCAAAAGAAGAAATAAAAGAAAAAAGAATCTCCCGATCCCTAATCCACAACACTTATAATAGCATAATACATTATCCTTTTTATTTTTTTTTCTTATATTTTCTGTTTATTTTTTTTTTCATAGATCCGTGTTTTATTTTGGGGGCTTATTATCATTATTGTACGGGCCAGCGGTAATTCTGATTGATAAGTTTCCTGCCTCTTTACATTAGAACCACGCGAGGCGCTATTTAACCCGTCATATTGATTGAAAATCAGCGGTGTAAGTCAATAATTACGCTAATTGAGTCTATGCTTTTATAATTCTCCTCTAGCTTTCAACTACAAAGATTGTTTCCTGGAAATGGAAAGTCATGCCATTTTACATGTGTTGCAATTGACATGTAAATTACAGCTGGTAGATTTTGAATTGTCATGTAGCACGAGGGTGAACATGCTTCTGCATAATATTACAATGTGTCAGTAACTCGTAGTAATTCGTATGGTGAATGACACATTAAAAGAATTGCCAACTGTCAGAAAAAAACAACAACAAACTAACATTGATCTATAAGGTTACAGTATGCATTAGTGGTAATACTTTAAAGACATATAACTGAACTATATTTGATACAAATTCGTGTTTTCCTGTGTAAAAAAGTATAGAAGGTGTCATAGAAATCTCCAATATCACAGAATATAGCCCAACAATGATACCAAATGAAGAAACAAAGAAAGCAAGACATACAGCACACAAAGCATAAGTGAAGATACTCACTCAGTCAGCATTCTACGTAAATCTATATCGGGCCGTCATCGGCCCGCCAGGGTAGCTGACGGGCCGATGACGGCCCGATGTAGATTTACGTAGAATGCTAGCTGGGTCAGTGAATGCCACAATCATGGAGCTCAGACCTCCTGTAACACCAAAAGAAGGAGAGTAAAACAGAAAGATCAAACAAATATACAGTCGACTCCCGTTATCTCGAATTCCAAGGGACTCACTGAAACATTTTTAGATATCCGTACTTCAACATATCAGAGTTGAGAGAGTGAGGAAAACAATAAATTGAACAACCACATTTAACAAATGAATATGTAATTTGACTCCTGAAGTTAGAAATATATATATAATAATGTGGAAAAGAGGAGAAATTGCTGAGGAGCAATTTCTCCTCTTTTCCACATTATTTTGTTACCTGTTGTCATAGTTTCATTTTAAAACAGGGACCAGATTTTCACTTCGAGATAAGCGGTAATTCGAAATAAGCGAGTTCGAGATAACGAGGTTCGACTGTATAACAATCGAACGAAGAGAGAAAGAACTGAAAAAATATTACTTACAACATGTTGTCCAAATTGATAAATTAATAAAAACAGGAGAGATAACAAACAAATAATGACAGAATAAACGCCACATATGAAAAAAGGTAGTGCCACAATCACAAACCACAGCCCTTCCCAGACTCCAAGAGGAAGAGGAAACCGACAAAACCAAACAAGCACAAATCGAACAAATGCACGAAAAGCACCAAGATTAGCTCTCTCTTCCCCAAGCGAGGTAATCGCAATGAAACCACCTATGCATGAACAAAGAAGAGCTGAAACAGAGGAACCACCATGGAACGGTCTGTAGAAAAACTATGAGGCAAAGAAAGGTAAGAGAAAAGTCCAGGGAGTGCCCACAATTACAAACCGCAGCCCTTCCCAGATACCAAGAGGAAACCGACAAATCCAAACAAGCACAAACCAAAAAACAAATCGCCTCGTAGAATAAAGCACAAAGCAACAAAGAGTAAGACTAACACCGGGACCACCGCAAGTTACAAAGCAAAAAAAAAAAAAAAAAAAAAAAAAAAAATTCAAACCAGCTCAGTCATCCACAACAAACGGACAGTGTAGTCCAAATGAAATTTGGCGCTTTACTTTGATGTAAAATGCTACAAATAACTCCTTATCAAAAGTAGATAAGGACCTACCTAGGACATGCCTTAGTCACCGAACACAGCCCGCCCACAGCACAAGATAAGGGTTTAGTTACATGAAATGCATCACGAAAACATACCTATATAGTTTTGACCCCCTTAAACCCTACTTTTATATAGTAAAACTACATTACGAAAACACGCCTATTCAAATATATTGAATATTTTACAACCAAAAACGGGAACATTTCGAGACAAAAATTATATTTTTCATATTTCTGCTCAAAACATAGATTGTGGGTACTCGTTAGAACCGCCTCATCGAGGCGGTTCTAACGAGTACTCACAATCTATGTTTTGAGCAGAAATGAGAAATATAGTGTATACCCCTGTAAACCCCAGTTTTACTATATAAAAGTGGGGTTTCAGGGGGGTCAAAATTATATAGGCGTGTTATCGTGATGAGACATTACAAGGGTATACGTTATTTTTCTTATTTCTGCTCTAAAACATAGATTGTGGGTACTCACAATCTATGTTTGAGCAGAAAATATGGAAAAAATATCAGAATTTTTATCTGAAAACTTTCAGTTTTTGGTGGTGAAATTTTCAATGAGTTTGAATAGGCTTGTTTTCGTAATGGACTACGCAAAACCGCACTTCGTCCAAAAATATAAGTGAAGATACCAGGAAATGTAACATTCACGAAGCACAGCGATCCCGAGGCACAAAAGAAGGACAGCAAAACAGAAAGATCAAATGAAGATACGACAGTCAAACGATGGGCAAGTGTCGGACAAAATAATACAGACAAAATATTGTCCAGATGGCTATTTTGATACCAAACATATAAAACTAGATACCCTGGAAATGCCACAATCACGAAGCACAGCCTTCCCGAGGCACAACACTAATACACCAAAATAGTAAAGAGAGACAACTATCACTCTTTAAGTCACCAGACCTAGGTAAAGTTGGTCTTGGTGTCTTGGAAGGGCTGCGGATTGTTATTGTGGCACTCCCTGGACTTTTCTCTTACTTTTTTTGCACCATAAAATGACTCTGTCAAACAGTACTTTATTTGTTTTTGTTTTTGTTTTTTTTTCTGAGCGTGTTCATTGCTCTCAAGGGTCATGTCATTTAGAATCTAAAAACAAAAATAATATACGAAGGGAACCGTAGCAAAAGTATTGACTTAGAACGGACTACGCTAAGTCATACTTCAATACAGTGTTTTTACCAAGAAAGTCTCTTTGACTATCCGTTTTGACAGTTCATCCGGTAATTAAAGGACTCCGTTAAAGGCGTTTAAGAGTAACTTGAGTGATGCTGCAAATTTCACTATCTCATAAACAGATCCTGAATCCATCAAACAGGGTCCGTTATTTTCCAAGCTTTGTTTGTGTTCCTTACTGCAAGAGAACCTTCGTTTACATATTAGAATCACCACATACAATCGTAAAACCGATTCAGCACGAAAACATACCTATATAATTTTGACCCCATTAAACCCCCACTTTTATAGAATAAAACTGGGATATACAGGGGTCTGCATTATTTTGCTTATTTCTACAAAAAAAATTAGATTGTGGTACTCTTTAAAATCGCCTCGGCGAGGCGGTTCTAACGAGTACCCACAATCTATATTTTGAGCAGAAATATAAAAAAAAATATCAGATTTTTTTTTGTCTGAAAACTTTGAGTTTTTTATGGTGAAAGCTTCAATATATTTGAATAGGCGTGTTTTCATAATGGGTGCTTCGATATTGTGTTCAAGTTACATTATTTTGTCCTTTGGGACAATCCTGTCTACACACTTAATTTGAAAACAGAGGAAATTTGCCGTTCTCACACAATGTATGTGTCTTATCATTAGGAAAACGTCTTAGTGAAGATACAACGGAAATGCCACAGTCATGAAGCACAGCCCTCCGGGGCACCACAGGAAGGGGAGATGAGGAGTAAATAATAACACAACAATTATCACATATAAAACCATTGACGCACGCATAAAGAAGAACTGCAACCATGGCAACAGAGGAACCGTCTGCGTGGAGTGGGTTGGAAAAGAGTGAGTAAATCAGTTTTACCTTTCTTCCCGGACCAACACAGCTTATAATTGAATTTTAATTGGGTTCAATGCACTAAATAATTGATAGACAATATTTATCTAGGCAATAGGTATCCGCACCTGACATATCTTTGTAATGTTCTAAATAGTTATCAATAACGGTGAAAATCTTCACGAAATGATCTTGTAAAGCGGCTTAGATAATTCTATGGAAGTCTAGATGTCTGTAATTAAAACATTATCAGCTTTGCATCAGACGTCTGTCAGACTTAAGCAGTAAGACTAGTATCGGATTGTACGGTGGTCTTGAATGTAAATACTTTCCAGAAATAGAACGTCTTTCTTAAAGTTAAGCTAAACATATTGAGTTTTTTAGGCTTATCTTTTATTGTAATTTATTTTGGCATAATTGCCACCGCAGTTAAATCATATTGGCTGACAGAATCGTGTTAAACTGTTTATGCCTATAAACACTCTTTATTCAGACTATTAGTTTAGTTTTGACAAACAAAATTTACTCGACAAGTCCGAATTGTCATCATTTGGGTAAATGTAATATAAGTTGTCAAACATCAATTTGTTAGTAATACTTTAAAAAAATTGTATTACTAAAAGAAAGAAAATCATAAAATGACTATGTTTAAAGCAAAAATAATGTTGTGAAAGGTACAAAAATGCAAATTATCAGAATAAGCAAACTCGTTTCCTATAATTTTACATATTTGATTTTCTTTCCGAGTTTTTCTCTCCCTTGAAGTACTTATCGTGGTAACAATATAACGCGAGGCATGGAATTGTTGAAAACTTAAAACTTGTAATGTATAATACAATATTCTAAAGTGAAACGCATCTCAACCTGTGTTTTTTTTTTAGACAAATATAATGTACCTGTACTTTATCTTTTTTCCGTGCCATGGGAAGACTGTGTTTTGTGATTGTGGCTTTTCCTGGGGAACAAAATTAATATTTAAGACTTGCTGTGTGGTTCGGATTCGCTATACCCATCATAAGAAACTATCTAATCTACACGCTTTCCTGGACTTACTTAACATCCGAAAGTTGTAATCTACATGTTTGTGAGTAAAAGCTGTTCCTTCTGTAATTTCGTTTATTTTGTTTTTTAAGATTTGTTGGTTTTTGTTTTATTTTTTACTTTCTTGTTGGCCGGCGCGCGAATCGCACCGGTCTCTTAATATGGCTTTGGATTTTTATGTATGGAGAAGTGTTTGAATAGCGCAGAGCGCAGTTTGGTAAGTTTGAATATGACCTGCAGTCAATTTATGGTAAGTTTGACTATGACCTGTGTTACAAACTTTAAAAGTTTAAAATATTCATATCTGACGCATGCTTCTAGATAAGATCTGGTAACTTATTTAAGTTTTGACATATTTCTTTTTAAATACGGGGCATATGTCTGCCTATACTACTACTATTGTACAAACTAAATCTCGTGGAGATCCTAATATGACTAGGATTCGCATATTGCTTGATAAAGGAAAATAAAAATAATCACATTGTTGTTCGTTTTTACCTATTACATTGAAAATTTATTAAACTTTAGTATACCCGTGTCCCATATTTCTAAGTAAACATGAACAAAAAGTTGCGCCGTACTTAGATGTTTACGTGTAAATATTTTGTCTTGTAATTACTAAATATATCCCTTGCCTTTGGAGAGCTGTATTCTGAGATTGTAGCCCTCCTTAGGTAGCCCAATATTTATATCTTTCTTGAAAAAAAGGTAAGAGAAAAGTCCAGGGAGTGCCACAATCACAAACCGCAGCCCTTCCCAGACCCAAGTGGGTCGTGTGGCTGTACCTTGATTAGAGCCATTTCTGGATATCACCAGTTCGTCTTTAAATTTGCCGGCATGTACGAGCTACATGTACAAAATTTATATTTATTAACCCATTGTATACTGAATGGACTCTCCCACACTATTTATTGAAAGAGTCCAATTTCATTTTTTAGGTACGTCCGGCCATGAGATTTACATATTCCTAGAGAAAAATAGCTAAAGTATTTGCAAACAGTGGAAAGCCTGATCAGACACCGCGGCGTCTGATCTGGGTCTGCACTGTTTGCCAATTACCCTTTTACGGTTCTCCCGCCTACAATGGATTAACTCATAAGAAGAGACAGTATCATGTAGGTCGTTTATCTGCACAAATGCTCCTAATCAAACAAGCAAGTTTAAACATTCGTATCTATTTGGCGTATTGATTTATAGTAAGATTGTCAGCCGAAATAACCTGTAGGTCATTGTCGACTGGCTGGGCGCACAGGTTGATCTTGAGTTACTCCTACTGGCGATAATGAGTATTATACAGATAGATAAGATAAAAGATTGCATGGCACAGTTTGGAAGTCGCACAGCGATTAAATGGCATCGCTTTCACTCCAAGCTATTGATTGTGAGGCTGGTGATAATAATGTTGGCGAATTGTAAACAGAGGATGGACAAAAGACTGATTAAATTGCTGGAAATAATTTCGTTTCATGTGGCAATAAATTGTCTTTCTGCACAATCTATCCAGTTGTGGAAAAAAGTTAATGAAACAATCATACATATTAAATAAAAGTAATAATAAACAAACGTCGTATTTAATTAAACGTAGCTTCATGCACATCTGAAATGATATACAGTCGACTCTCGTTATCTCGAATTCCAAGGGACTCTCTGAAATACTTCGAGATATCCGTACTTCGACATATCAGATATGCAGAATTGAGGAAAGACTAATTCGATTAACCACATTTAACAAATATACGTGTAACTGGACTCTTGAAGTTAGAGATATATTGAAAATATTGTGGAAAAGAGGAAAAATTGCTCCTGAGGAGCAATTTCTCTTCTTTTCTACAATATTTTTTTACGTATTAGATTTTCATGTTTAGGCAGGGAACAGATTTTCACTTCGAGATAAGCGGTTATTCGAGATAAGGGAGTTCAAGATAGCGAGTGTCAACTGTAAATACAATGTGGATTAAAATAACCAGTTGTGGAAAAAAGTTTATGAAACAATCATACATATTAAATACAAGTAATAATAAACAAACGTCGTATTTAATTAACCGTAGCCTCATGCACATCTGCAATGATATAAATACCATTACGAAAACAGGCCTATTCAAATATATTGCGAACTTTACCATCAAAAAATGAAAATTTTCAGATGAAAAACTCTGATTTTTTTCATGTTTCTGCTCAAAACATAGATTGTGGGTACTCGTTCTAACGAGTACCCACAATCTATTATTTTGATCAGAAATAAAACAATTAATGTTTACCCTTGTAAACCCCAGTTTTACAGTAAAAAAGTGGGGTTTAAGGAGTTCAAAACTATAATGGCATGTTTTCATGATGAATGTGGATTATAATATTCGCTAAATATTTACAATTTGATGAGTACGTATATATATATGGAGATGCACGTCAATCGATGAAGCACGTGCACTTTGAAAGTACTGAAATAATATTAAAAGCTAAATCTGTCAGTAAATCTGTCTGAAATTAAAATTAATCATTCTGAAGACTCGATGACAAGCTGACATCAGAGCCAATTTGTAACACAAACTGGACACAAGCAACTTTTAGTATTGCGATTACCTCGCTTGGGGAAGAGAGAGCTAATCTTAGTGCTTTTCGTACGTTTGTTTGATTTGTGCTTGTTTGGATTTGTCGGTTTCCTCTTCCTCTTGGGGTCTGGGAAGGGCTGCGTTTTGTGATTGTGGCACTCCCTGGACTTTTCTCTTATCTTTTTTTAGGTACAAAGCGTCAGATATCTATGAAGGAGTCGTCAGTTAGTCTGAGGTCCAATTTACCGTCATGCAATTTACCCTAGTGAACTCCAATTGATTAAAGCCAATGAGAGATAGCAGTAGCGTTTCTATTATCTCCCTTGATAGGTAAAGTGCAAGGTAGACCAAATACTAACTAGGTCCTACCAATTGGAATCCTCTTTTTTTTTTTTTATCATAGATCCTCTCTAGAATTTAACAAATATTTAACTTTAAAATTTTGCATACCCGTACAAAAGATTTACAAACATTATCTATCCATTTTAAGGCACAGAAAATATTTCTTTTTGATATTTGGGAAGCTTTTCGTGCATATAACCCCATTTAAGGTAGATTTTGCAAGGATAAAACTGCTAAACTTAATAGAGATGCTAATGATAAAAGCAGAGGAATCCAATTAACTGGACCTGGTTGTTTACAGAGACTACTCAGGGGAGTTAACTGACTGCTATCTCCCATTCTTCCAATACCGAGGTACCTTTTTTTATTTGAATCTATGTATATCTAATGGTACAGTTGCAATCAAAATTTATGATAAACGGGACGATTTTGATTTTGATATAGTCAATTTCCCTTTTCTGGATGGCGATGTCCCCCGTGTACATCATATGATGTATACATATCTCCACTTATTAGATTCGCCAGAGCTTCTTTAAATCTTAGTGACTTTAACTGCCGTAATAAAGCTCTTATTGCCAAACTTCTTGGAAAGGGCTATCGTTATTGTAAATTTCGTTTTCGAAATTTTATCGCAGACACAGTGCTTTAGTAGAAAAATATAACGTCGATCTGAAAACACTTCTGCAACAAGGTATATCGGAACCAGAATTTTACGGTGACTTAGTGTACAGATTTAGAAAAAATGTGGGAAAATCTGACTTTTCGGAGCAATTCAGAAAACTAATTCACCATTATAAAAGAATTGAATCTATTGATATTATGCGGCAGACTGTATGCCTAGTTTTACTCTTTAATTGCACGATGGCAGTTTGGGCCTCAGAATCAATGACGGACTCTTCGTAAACTTTAACCGGTGGGTTGGGGTTTGACGATATGTCTTTGGCTTGGCCCGCCGTGGTTCAACTATTGGTTTTCATTTATTCTGGCACACAGTAGAATTAGCCATGAGTACACGTCTTTGTTTATCATTGCGGTTAATTTGATTATTTTTGTTTTCGCTTTGAGCAAAGTCCAGGGAGTGCCACAAACCGCAGCCCTTCCTAGACACCAAGAGGAAGAGAAAACAGACAAAACCAAACAAGCGCAAATCGAACAAACGTACGAAAAGCACTAAGATTAGCTCTCTCTTCCCCAAGCGAGGTAATCGCAATGCTAAAAGGACGAAAAACTCAAGAACAAAATATCACAAGGTAAGACATAAAAAATTGCCTCGTAGAATAAACCACAAAGGAACAAAGAGTAAGCCTAACACCGGGACCACCGCCTTAGAACGGTCAGTAGAATAAACCACCGGCGGGGGGGGGGGGGGGGGGGATTAAAACACTTTTACAGCTAGCCATTTTCATTCTGGGTCCCGATGCTACTCTTAATACAGGAATACATAAAAATTCGGTTCGCATAAAGGCTCCCAACTCAGTCAATGCATCAAAGCGAAACATAAAAATCAAATTATGAAAAAGGATCTACTCTAAAAAAAAGATTTTGCTCCCAAGAGGCAGGGAGCAAGTACTTTCCTTTTGAAGTAGACCCCTTTTTAGATAAAGACAAAATTATTTTGAAATAGTCACCTCCCCTGAAAATGTATCTGTTCCTCTTAAACAAATTATTGTTACCGTTCGTATTCTTCCCAGTGTCTGTAGGTATAGTTATGCCTTTTATTTCTGCGTACAAGTTTTATATAGTTCGTATCTCTGTATGTGCATTCCCTTAGGTTATGTTTGCCAATAAAGAAATGAAAAATGTTTGTAATACATCCTTGAAGAGGCAATTAAAAGTTCTATACAGACACAGGAAATGAGATGAAACCTATATCTGAAAACAGATCTATTTGATGTTTTCTGATATATTGGAAGCAACAGTGTTAAAATATGAGAGAAGATACACAGGCTATGTAATAATCACGAAGCACAGCCCTCCCGAGGCACCAAAGAAGGAGAGATGAGGAAACAATGATAAAGAAAAAAAAAAAAAAAAGAACTACATATAAAATACAAAAACACTGACGCACAAAGAAGAACTGCAACAGAGAAACTGTCTTTACGTTTAGTGGATATTCTGACTTTAATGTACTGATATCAGGTGTACTGATACAATATTAAATGTACTGATATCAGGTGTACTGATACAATATTAAATGTACTGATATCAGGTGTACTGATACAATACAATATTAAATGTACTGATATTAAATCACATACATCTACTTTTGACAGAGTACATTTATATCTTATGACACCGTTTTATTTCTGCTAATTGAATACTTAGACGTGTGTCTGGTTGTAAAACTAATTTATATATTAAAAACGGAAAATCTTGCAGCTCTAATCCAAGAAGAGAACAGCTAGAGAAATTAATGCTATACAAGAAATGCAAGGTATAAAACGGTACTGACATCCGGTGGTACATACATCATTCGTCTAAAGGGCAAGGTTAAATGGTTAGCGTCAAGCGACAAAGTGCCTTCGAACATGCGCAAAATGTGCAGTCCAATCATTCTGCGCATGCGCAATATATCAATCTGGATTTTGCTCTTCATTCATACATTTTGTGAACACCTTGATTAGACTATGCGGATTCACAGGCAGATCTGGGTCTTCGCTGCCCGCATATGCCCGAAGACACATAGCGTTGCCCAAATTAGTTTGATAAATAACAAACATGGACGTTTAATAATGGACGGTGACATCAGGCGTCCAAGGATGTTCAGCTGGTTTTCAGTGGTCAAACTAGCACGAAGCTGATTATGAGATAACGAACTCCATTTATGAATCTTTTCAAGTTAACATCGACCTAATGACATATGTGAACAACCTGCGCAGTATACAATCCAATGACTTAGAATGGCTGTTGTTAATGTTATAGAACTTGTGATCGAACCAATTTGCCTGTATGATATCATGACAATAAAATATATTTAACCGAATCTGTTTTCTTTAAAGATTCTATTCTATTAGTGAACAGAGTAGACCCAAATTAGACTGCTGCGCGGGCTGATCAAGCTCTCTGCTGGTCGCATATGTCATAAATACGACTTTTAACTGGGCCCAGTTGTTCAAAGCATCGTAGCTTAACGAGCTCGTTAGTGGTCAAACTCTTACCTGTTCTAGTAAGTACAATACGTAGCTCACAGGTATTTTTGCTGAAAAAAAAATGTGAGTAGCTTTTGCAAACGCAAAAGCCTCACATTTTCCTCAACAAAAAGTTTAGCATATATGCCATATTTAATTATCAAAGTTTTAACGATACGTTAACTAACGACATCGTTAGTTTTGAACAACTGGGCCCTGGATTTTTTTTTTTTTTTTTTTTTTTTTTGTTTTTGTTTTTGTTTTGTTTTGTTAGGCAGTGCTAGAAAGTGGAAATGAAGATACCCTATGAATACAATCATATCGAGTCACCGAAAAGAGCAAAGAATAAAAAATATGTACTATTTAAGTGCGCTACATACATAGCACAGTACACCACTATAAACTATTATAGCTTGCGATAGGCTTACATTGACGCTTTTAGAACTCGATACAAGAACAATCTCTTATGAGCAGGAACAAATACGAAATGAAAACCCCATTCAACGGAAGAGGAAAGAATATTTCTAGTTACCCAATCCTTGCTTTTAGTCTTGATGGTGTTGCAACTTCATTACGAAAACACGTCTATTCAAATATATTGAAAATTTCTCCACCAAAAACTAAAAGTTTTCAGATAAAAATTCTGATATTTTTCTTCTTTCTGCTCAAAACATAGATTGTTTGTACTCGTTAGAACCGCCTCGGCGAGGCGGTTCTAACGAGAACCATAAGCTATATTTTGAGCAGAAATAAGAAAAATAATGTATACCCCTGTAAACCCCAGTTTTACTGTATAAAAGTGGGGTTTTGAGGGGGTCAAAATTATATAGGTATACTTCTTTCTTCCCCGACTCATGAAAACAAATGAAGATATACACAGTCCGTGAAGAAACAACAGACATGGGCTGGATTAAAACTATAGTCAGAGGTACGGAACATAACTAGTAGAACCAAGATGTGTCCGATTTCAGACGAGTAAGTTTGGGTAACAGCGTTTCCCCCAGAACCACTCAGCACACCGTTGTACCCTAGGACAAACACTCTGAAAAAAAGGTAACAGAAAAGTCCAGGGAGTGCCACAATCACAAACCGCAGCCCTTCCCAGACACCAAGAGGAAGAGGAAACCGACAAATCTAAACAAGCACAAACCGAACAAACGTATGAAAAGCACTAAGATTAGCTCTCTCTTCCTCAAGCGAGGTAATTGCAATACTAAATAGACTGAAAAACACTAGAACAAACTGACACACGGAAAGACATACAACAAATCGCCTCGTAGAATAAACCACAAAGCAACAAAGAGTAAGATTAACACCGGGACCACCGCCTTAGAACGGTCGGTAGAGCAAACCACCAGGGGTTTAAAGCACTTTTACAGCTAGCTAACTTCACCCTGGGTCCCGATTCTACTCTTAATACAGAAATACATAAAAATTCGGTTCGCTTTCCGCTGAAAAACGGAAACATTTAGACATGAAACAACGATTGAATCAAAGAGTTGTTTAAGCCCATCTTCCAATTCCGTGTTAAATACGAATTGGATTTCATGTCCTTCAAAACGCCATTTAAGCTCTTTTTCCTTTTTGAGTTTTTTCACTTCTGAAGAGACAGACACTGGTGTACCTCTAACTTCTTCTTTTAGGCTATTCAATTCTTGTTTTGTCCTTTAACTTTACTTAACAACTGTTTTAATGTTTCATTTATTTCCAATGTATTTAAGTTTTCCGCCAAATTGATGAAAAACAAAATGAAAGCATATAACGTAATTGCGTCTACAGTCGGCTGCACCGTGAGGCTGATTGAAACTTGGCATCACATCAAGTTCCCAGAACCTCGAACGAAAATCTCTGCATACATAAACGCCATCTATCTTAGTCAGGGGTGTGCTGACTAAACAGGGATAATTAATTTTCGTCTAATTCTTTGCAATCAACCGACGAAAATTACATTTTTTCTAGAACAAAATGCAATATTAATCCTATTTGATTCGATTTTCAAAAGACGCATCGGTTTCCGACTGACAAACTTTCGATACATTACGAAAACACTCCTATTCAAATATATAGAAAATTACACCTCCAAAAAAACTGTAAATTTTCAGTTAAAAACCTCTGATATTTTCATATTTCTGCTCAAAACATAGATTGTGGATACTCGTTAGAACCGCCTCGTCTATATCTATATTTTTGGGCAGAAATAAGAAAAAAATGTATACCCCTGTAAACCCCTGTTTTACTATATAAAAGTGGGGTTTAAGGGGACAAAATTATATAGGTATGTTTTCGTGATGTACACGCATGAAAATCATAGAGATGAGGAAAATATTTATATGTATAAAAAAAGGTAAGAGAAAAGTCCAGGGTGTACCACAATCACAAACCGCAGCCCTTCCCAGACATCAAGAGGAAGAGAAAACCGACAAATGCAAACAAGTACAAATCGATCAAACATACGAAAAGCACTAAGATTAGCTCTCTCTTCCCCAAGCGAGGTAATCGCTATGCTAAAAGAACTGAAAAACACAAGAACAAAATGGCACAAGGTAAGAAATAAAACAAATCGCCTCGCAGAATAAACCACAAAGCACCAAAGAGTAATACAAACACCGGGACCACCGCCTTAGAACGGTCAGTAGAGTAAACCACTGAGGGGTTTAAAGCACTTTTACAGCTAGCCAACTTCACCCTGGGTCCCGATGCTACTCTTAATACAGAAATACATAAAAATTCGGTTCGCATAAAGGCTCCCAACTCAGTCCATGCATCAAAGCGAAAACATAAAAATCAAATTAATCACTATAATAAACAAAGACGAGTACTCATGGCTAATTCTACTGTATGCCAGAGTAAATGAAAACCAATATATATGTATGTTAATTCTGAAATTATCAGAAACCTATATACACTATTTTTAATATCTAATTAATAAGTCACTATGTCTATGTCTTTTGAATCCTTCTCGTTTAATACGTTAGCGTGATAGTTAATTCAACCAGATAATTACACTGCACGCATATTCGTAGAGACTTTATAATTGCATATGTATCTACTACTCAATTTACTAGTCCGCTTTTGCTTTGCATACAAAATCTCTCAGGGGAACACATAATTGTTTAAGGTAACAAAGTGTATTTACATATTCTAAACTGTTATGAAATAGTATATTACATATGACCTGTAAACTGGAGCAAAGTGGCTTCAGTAGGCAGATTCAGATAAAAATTAGGTAAAGCAGAGTCTATATTTAAACTATTGCTTTAACTTCTCTAGACAATCTACTTCAGTAAGACATTGCACCTTTGTAAAGCCCCAATGGATGCTGTAATGTGAAGGGGTGTGAAATAATGCAAACACCCGCTTATTCGCCTGATTTGCACCTATTGATTAATTTTTGACACAAAGATTGGAGAATGGCATCTTCAACAGGGAGATGTAGATTAGGGGAAGCAGGATCTTTTTTTTTTTTTTTTCAACTAATACGAACTAATACAATGAAATTCACGATGCCCTCGGGTCATTGTGGACATTCAAGGCCCAGTAATTTACTTGACCAACTTTGAAAAATCGCGACAGTCTCTCTTAAGATTTCAATGGATGCTGTAGAAGAAAACGGGTATGGAATAATACCACATCCCGCTTGTTCCGAAACATCATCTATCTCCAGAACATAGTAAGAAAAATATTCATGGACGCCATTTCCGATCCGATTTACAATCAAGACAGCGGTTGAGTAGTTAACACAAATGGCGTGTTCTTCAAATCTTGTACACTGGAACAACACTGGGCCAAACCAGCCATGCTGGCGGGCAAATCCAACGAAGGCTACCCATTCACTGCTTGGTGAATACAGAGTTTTTCAGCCGATGGTCTGAGCTGGGTTCGAACACACAACCTCAAGTACCGCAGTCAAGCGTTATAACTATTTGACTACTGGACCTCTCTTGTACATAATATTTCTTCTTATTTAAGCCTGATTTCTTAGATTATATTGTTATTGTGCAGAATTTTAACGCACTTGAAAGGTCTACTGTAAAAAGAGGGATCGTGCGACCAAAAGAACTCTATTCTCACAATCTTATAAGAGCTCAACAGTCCTAAAGGACGAGATAATAGAACAATACCAGCACTAGATCATTGGACATTACGAAAACACGCCTTCTCAAATATATTGAAAAAAATTATAAAAAAAGGGAAAAATTTCAGACAAAAAATTCTGACATTTTTTTCATATTCTTGCTCAAAACATAGATTGTGGATTGAGGCGGTTCTAATGGGTACCCACGATCTATGCTTTATAGCAGAATAAAAAAAATAATGTATATTTTCGTAAGCTCCAGTTTTACTGTATAAAAGTGGGGTTTAACTGGGTCAAAATTACATAGCCGATGGTACGGGGTGACAAATTCAGACCTCCGAATAAGCGTTTAACAATGGCTAGTGCGGTCACAAAATAACCTAAAACGTGAGAATGCAACTGGACTATTATTTTAGTACTAGATAAAGACTTCATTTGTTGATAAAATTTCAGTTTGATTACGTGATAAGACTATGACATCAGTTTAAGTGATAAGCCATGACTTCAGTCTTCGGCATCAGTTTGTTCTATTACATGGCTTTATCATGAGGTGCGTGTAGTCAGAATACTCTCGTACTTACAATCTATAAGAGGAAGACCGTAACATTTAATTTTCTTTCGCTCCCCCTCGCTACCCAACCTCTGCTCCACCATTTGTACTTCCTGTTTGCATTTTATATTATTGCAATATTGAAATGCTGCTTAACACCCGCCTTCAGTGCCTTGATGATTTTGTGACTGTGAGAAATGAAATATGTCTTCTGTTACATTCTGTTCTGTTCGTAATAAGGAAAACTTCTGAAAGGAATGACTTGTGCAGTTAAACATATAGTTGACTCTCGTTATCTCGACCTCGCTTATCTCGAATAACCGCTTATCTCGAAGTGAAATTCTTGTCCCTGACTAAAAATGAAAATATTATACCAGGTGAAAAAATATTGTGGAAAAGAGCAAAATCTCCCCTTTTCCACAATATTTTCGATATATCTTTTAATTTCAATTACATATAAATTTGTTAAATGTGGTTGTTCGAATTATTTTTTCCACTTTTCTGCAAATCTGATATGTCGAGGTACGGATATCTCGAAGTATTTCAGAGAGTCATTAGAATTCGAGATAACGAGAGTCGACTGTACTCACAAAACTAAAAAGAGCTAAAGTGTTAAGTCTAGGCCAGATTAGCTTGTTTCCGCCAATTATACTTTAAGAAACCATTAAATTTGCGAAATATATGGATTATATTTGTACTGTATATTGCTAAGGGGTTTCCGACCAAACGTCCTTTTCAATCACATCAGCATATTGAATTAATAATATGCGCAACAAGTGCACAGACAAAATACACTATCACGACAAAAAGTGATCAAATATGAGCGTCACCGTGAAAAAAGGTCTTTGAAATCCAACTTTTATATTTATGTATTCGCAGAAACAGCAGCGCGCTGCTATTGATTTATTCTGTTTTATGAAATACATGAGAACCGCACCGAGTAACGTGTGGTATATGTGGACAGCAAGTGACCAGATCAGCCTTCGCATCCGCGCAATCTGATCAAAGTCTTCGGTATCCGCTTACATAATCATTGTGTAGCGTAGAATGCTGTACAGGAATATAGTGTTATTCACTGATTTGGAGGTTTACTGTTCGAATGATCCTCGAACACCTCTTTTTTGCATGGCTCATGTGTAAATTATTAGAGAAAAACCCGATTTCACCAAGTATCAACTTTTCCTTGATTTTCCAACATACCCTTTTCTCATGACGAGGCTCAGCCGTAATATCACTCATAGTCTCAGCTACCTAGGAAAATTACATGGAAAATCAATGGATGACAGAAACAATTATTTTAATCATGTTATGGACGTGTACTTATTGTATGGAAGTCTGATTGTCAGAATGACAAATGAAGTTTTAATGGTTTATTGTTATGATGTTCCTTTATTATTCAACCTAAAATATCCATTGGAAATACAAAAATAAAATAAAATAAAATATCTTTTTCTTTTGCGTCTGCCAATGGAACAAATTACACTAATTATTATGATTAATGAATGTTAGTACTCACATAGGTAACTGCGTCATTTGAGAGGGAGTAGTTGGGGTGGTCGGGTCTACATGCTATCTTTTCTGTTTTTATTTTATAATTAAGCCTAGTCAATACATACAGAAATAAACGTATAACTTATTGCAATGAGCCTTGTAATTTAAAACTTCTGTTAACAGAAGAATCGTAAACTGTTTAAGCACAGAAACGAATAATACCTGGTTAGAATAAGTAATGGGTTTTAACTATTTTATATTAGAGTTATACATTATAAGTTCACTGCGGTTGAGTTGTTTCAGTTAAAAGTCTCTATAACCATTAACACGTTTCCCGGATATTCTGTCTGTGACATCAGGAAACTTACAATTCAAATCCAATCAGAGTTGTTGTCTTGGAAGCCACAGTTAATATCAAGCTAATTCCGTCAAAATCAACAGGACTGTGAAGAGCACTTCTACCGTATATACCCTAATTATTCAGACAGAGCTTGAGAACGCAGCATCTAACCAGGGTCTATACGTTTTACCATTCAACGTGGAGTTTTAGTCACATAGATAGGTAGTAAATGGACTGGTTCAAATTTTAGGAGAAGTATGATAAGGTGTTCTAAAACTTAGAATAACTACAGTACAAAAGAGAAAAGAGTTCAGCTAAATGCTAACATACTAAGAATAAATCGAAAAAAGTTATTTGTCTGGAAAATTCATTTGTACAATTGGCTTCATGTCGGTCAGGAAGGCAATGAAAGAAACAGTAATAATAAATGACAATTTCGTGGACTGTGTTTTCGATTAGCTTGCGACTTGTCGGTAATAGGTTTGAATATGTACGAAGTATAAATTCAGTTCTTATTAAAATGTATCAAAGTAAAACAATATTAACATCGTATTTAGCTACTATATAGTTGAACTTCCGATACATGTGTATAGCCACTATACATAGAACTCCCGACCTAAAACCCAGCTAGCATTCTACGTAAATCTACATCGGGCCGTCATCGGCCCGTCAGCTACCCTGACGGGCCGATAACGGCCCGATATAGATTTACGTAGAATGCTGACTGGGAATATTGATATTGCAGCATCAATAGTTCAGACATATATACACTGATGTGCTACACTCCTCCACAACCGCTGAAACGAATTACGCTAAAATAACAAAAGTTATCTAGACTAGTCAGTTATCTTAATACGTATGTTTATGCCAGCCTGATTATTTTTATCATTATCACCCGTGAGACATGATCATCTGTGATCGTTGTTACCTTGAAATTGTTATAGTCTATGATTCTTTAAGTGATTATGTAAGTGTTGTTTACATTTTCAGACCCTTAGGGATAAATGAGCTTATTTGGATATATTGAAAACAGAAGAAAATAGATGATCATATCCGAGTCAAGCTTAGGCTACGAGATGTGAACCGGGGTGTAAACAAGTGCTGAATGTTACAGTACTACTCTTGGACAGACTCAATAAAACTGTTATTTACATTATTATATAGCTATAACTACTAAATAATTAGAAATGAACGATAAAATCTGAGGAACATTGATGCCGATATTTCTCAATACCAGCATGCTATTGATTACGTCATTTTACTTGACGTCGTAAAATATGACGTCACGCTAGACCAAAACATCTTATAAATTACTCCTAACGTTTGAAAGTAGCAAGTTAAACAACAAACTGCTTTTTGCTCAAATAATTAGTTTTTACAACTAGATTCGCTGCAAAACGGCAACAGTGCAAATATTACATCACGTTGATATTGCACTAGTGCAAAATGATATCACTTTCTGATATCAGTTTTGATCTGTTACAGAATACGCTATTTGCAGCGTTAAATTAAACAAAAATATAAAATAAGAAGCAAAACGAGAGAACAATATTTATAGCTGTATAATAAAAGGGTTATTGCACTGATATTGGGGAATATTGTCCCTCGCCTGGATATCGAAGGACGCTCGCAAGCTCGCGTCCTTCGATATCCCAACTCGGGACAATATTCACCAATATCAGTGCAATAACCCTATATTATTAGCTGTTTGTTTGTTGTTTATAATCTATATTCCTCTTTTAAGAAGTTATTTATCAGGCACGATTCATTACGGGCCATGTTTTCTTATGACACAGACACTCTATACCATGATATATTGCCAGCAGATGTCCTACTCAGTCTGTGTGTATGCAAAGGGGATTGTTTTTTTTATTAATAATGTTCGACTATTTATTCTAACATGACGTTAACGTTTTTTCCCATAGACCCAAATAGAAGCGTCACCGTGTGAAAATATGTGATATATCACGTCGTCAACGTAGTGCGAGCAAAAGAGCGCGTTTGATGACGTCATTTACTGCTGTTGACGTCCGAGGCAAAATAGTTCTTCAAAAACATCGCAAAGATGTCGATTTTTCTTTAGGTATCATGCTAGAATCGAAATAATTTCTTCTCTACTGTGAATTATCGTCGAAAAACGCATGTTGTTATCGGGCAGATGCGAATATTAATTCACTCCAGCTTCGCCGTCGTGGATTAATATTTTGCAATCTGTCCTCTAAGAACATGCGTTATTCGACGATAATTCACAGTAGAGAAGAAATTATTTCTTAAATAAAGCGTACGTCGTCTATCGTTTTGGTGTGCAGCAAAGTAAACAGGCAGTCATAAAAGTAGTCTCTCTGGTAAACTAGCGGAAAATATTCCAAGTGCATTCAATTCCTCCACCAAGAGTATTCAGTCCCTATAGGTGTATTCAATCCCTTTAGGATTAAATTTTATAAGATATCTCTGTAATATTTGTTACGTGTATGTCTGCGTTACTACAAAGGGCCCTTGGGGCTCGCCAGTGTGAGCTTTATTATCAGAAAATGACCTGTACATCAGCTTCAAGGTTACCGTCTGATCTTGATACTGTGTGTTCGGTAACATTTATGTCCATCTATTGAAAGAATAAAGTATTGTTTAAATCAATATATACGTTGTTCACGATTGCAGGCAATGATAGGAAGCTTTCATGAAGAAAGCAGTATTCTTGTACGTATGAGCTGAATACTATACTCTTTGGCAGAATTATCTTTGATTCTCAGAGACGTACCCAGCTAGCATTCTACGTAAATCTACATCGGGCCGTCATCGGCCCGTCAGCTACCCTGACGGGCCGATGACGGCCCGATATAGATTTACGTAGAATGCTGACTGGGTAGCAAGCAAGTATCATAAGTCATGTATTTTAAGGTTTCGGTTTCGTAGATATGGAGATATTCTATCTTACGTGTGGAGCCCCTCGTCTGGCTTTGCGATAACGTCGGTTGATGGTGCCGTATGAACATGTTATCTAAAGTAAAATAGAAGGGAAGGCAATGATCAAGAACCGATAAAATTATCCCACACCTCCCATCAGAGACATCAAAGGAAAAGAAACACAAACACGAAATAACTAGACCCTAATGGAAACATCACTAGCGGAAAGCCAAACGGACAGTTGCTTTCCCACAAAGTGGCCAGATGGCTATCCAAAACAAAAATATGTAAGCGACACACACATTCAAAGACGAACTATAACAAAAATAAACCATGACAGAAGAACCGCCTTGGAACGGTCAATGAAAAGTATTTTCACTGGGGGATTTAAATCGATTTTACGTGGTCATAATCCTCGCCCTTACTTCTGTTTATCGTAAAAAAGAACAACTCTTGAGAGCAATAAACAGCCCGGAAAAAAGTCGAGAATACAAAAGTGTCAAGCTTGCCAGTTTCTATCAATTAGACTCATCAGTGACCCTAATAGAGTGTTTGAAAAATCCGGGAATGGCTCAGCGATAAAAAAAAAAAGGACCAGAAAAGAAAACGGGGATATGCACAGTGCATTTTTGCTCTTCCCAGGCGACTTTTATGTGACGTCTTCCAAGGGAATAAAGAACCTATCTTATATAATGTACAATGTATAAAGTAAATAAGAGAACTCAGGAACTGATAAAATCAGATCCACATAAAGCTCCCAACACTAAAGGGAAAGACAAACAAATACAATAAAGCAGCCGCAAAATGAACAGACGGCAAGCAGAGTTGGGTAAGCAACTCTTTCTAAAAAAGGTGGAAACTCTTTTACTCCAACTTAGCTGAATATATAATGAGCTTACATAATTATTTAAAGAAAGACTTCAGAAAGTGAAATACTACATAACAATAAACAAAGAGTACCACAATGAAAAGTACCATAATATAAGCCGTCCTTATGTGAACGCCGGTTAGCTACCTCGTATTCGAAGGTCGTTTATAGCTTGGGAAGACAGATGTGTCCAAGTTGGGTTTATTATGACGTCTAATGAACGGCCGTTCTGGGGCGGTGGTCCTGGTGTTGGTCTTGCTCTTTGTTGCTTTGTGGTTTGTTCTACGGGGCGGTTTGTTGTGTGTCTTTCCGTGTGTCATTTTGTTCTTGTGTTTTTCGGTCCTTTTAGTATTGCGATTACCTCGCTTGGGGGAGACCTAATCTTAGTGCTTTTCGTACGTTTGTTCAGTTTGTGCTTGTTTAGATTTGTCGGTTTCCTCTTCCTCTTGGGATCTGGGAAGGGCTGCGGTTTGTGATTGTGGCACTCCCTGGACTTTTCCCTTACCTTTTTTGAGGTAAGGTATATAAAGTAACGATTCCAGGGCAAAGGGACCGGACTCATCCGTTGTCTAAAATTCATGTTTGTGAGACTGTTATGTTATTATTTCCAGGCACAGCCAGATTTGAATCGGTCATATGTGAATAAGCGATAATTGAAATTCAATATAATTTAAAACAAAATCCAAACAGAAACAGAATCATACGTAGTTGTCAAGACGCCGCTGACATTAGCAGAGCCTTTGTGAAAATCCTGTTACTTCAACAATACAGATTTAGTCTGTCTGTAATGTAATGATAGCCCTAAGATTTAAAATTTTATTAGAAGAATAATATTTGCGAATAGCTTTAATGGTTTATCATGTATAGATGATCGTTTAAATAATTTGTGTTAACAAAAGCACATGACGTCAATTGAGAAAGGTTGTAGCAGCAAGAGAAATAAAGGAGTCACATGATTTTTTTTCAAGCGCCTGTTGACTAAAAATATTCCTCCCTAGAGCAGGGTCGACAATTGTTCCCGCCCTACGACTATGGCCATGCTCTCATATTTGACGGGCTTGACAACAACATTCCGCGTGTTTCCTTTTTTTTTTTTTTTTCTTTTTTGCAAGATATATAGATGATGTACTGCCTCTGAAAAACGCAAAATTTGCAGAGTATTTAAAATTCATTTATCCATGTGAGCTTGAAATAAAAGACACAACGGAGACAGCAGCCACCTCCTCCTACTTGGGTTGTTATCTCTACATTGACAATGGAAAGCTTACTACTAGGCTTTACGACAAACGGGGTGACATCAATTTTCCCATTGTTAACTTTCCATTCCTTAGCAGTAATATCCCTTCTGCACCACCATACGGCGTTTACGTTTCACAGTTTATCTATTTTATAGCAGAACCTGTTCGAACTATCGGGACTTCATAAGGCTTGGAAAAGTGCTCACCGCAAGGTTGTTGAGCCAAGATTATCAAAACACCAAACTGGTAGCAACACTTAAGAAGTTCTATGGGTCAATCCCTACAATGTGGCAGTTTTCAGAATTGTTTTTGACGTTTTTGCCAATGACTAGCCATAAGTAGACTTCCAAAAATCCCGGACATACGCTTCTACTTACATTTCCTTCGTTCAGGCCTACGGGCATGGTGGGAGAAGCTTGCTTACCAAGTAATGCTTACTATCCACGGTCGCATGATTACACCCTTTATCTGGGGTCCAGGTCTGATGGTCTGAACATTCTGATTCGTTATTCGTTTACGAATTTATGAGTTTGGATTATAGCTTGGGTACCATGACCACAACATATTTTTCTGCGCGGATATGTATATGAGAATTGATATACATATTTGTCGCAGTATAAAATATAAAACCCTGAAGGGATTCTAGCTTTAATATGTACAGGTGTAGTTGGAACAATAAAATTAAATTGTCGTTGCTTTTTGTTTCTTCAGTGACACTTTTCCGGTCCATATACGATTGTACATGCTTTTAAATGTAAAGCAAGAAAGATGTAAGCTTTTCGATTTCATTATGTGTTCTGTTACCGATTCTAGTGTGACAGACTGTACCAATAGCGACGTATGTGTATGTATGTGTATGTCGTTCTCTAGCATAATCAAATACCTGACCTTATCACCTGTTTAGTCATTTAAGGAATAGTGTGTCAGTAGAACTGTTATGTATCGATGTATTTCAGAATTATTGCTGCCGGAATGATACGTTTAACATTTAATACGTTATCAATTATTTATTTATCCACGTCTCCAATATTAATGGTGGCTTTTAGATATAGATCAAATGTTAGACGTTATGTAGTTAATCATTCAATGGTATATAAATCTATCATCAATTAGGTATAGTATTTTAAAGGATCCCTACAAATTGAAATGGGCTTATGATATGTACCTCAGACGGAGACTAAGATTATCCTGCCTATCCGAGAAATCAACTGGGTGGTGTGTGTGTGTCGGGGGTGGGGGTGCGGGGGCGTGGACTGGGGAAGAGGGGGGGGGCGGGGGGGGAACCTATGCTGAAAATTATTCTTGGCCTTTAAAATATGACTGAACAATAGAGACTGATCAGACTGAACATGTACACAGGCTGCGCTAGCTCTACGACGGTCGCATATATCTTGATGTCAAGTATTCTTTGAGGGCTTTGTTCCTGACAGAATAACACAAACGATGAATGGTCTATTTACATTAAACCCTGGATGCACTCGTACACAGATTATGCTCCGACGTAAATATCCGAATAAATGCTTCCACCTACCATTATGTCAAGCAGAGATGACACTTTGTTTCGTATTTAGTTGTAATCGGATCCCCAAGCTGTGTTGTTTTCCTGCTTTGTAATCGGTCGCAACTTTAGATTAGCCCAAATGTTAACCAATGTTTCAGTAGAAGAATGGTCCTAATGGAGATGTCTCGGAAAGACTGCGGTTTGTGATTGTGGCACTCCCTGGACTTTTCTCATACCAGTGACGCGCCATACATTACGAAAACATGCCTATTCAAATATATTGAGAATTTTACCACCAAAAAATGAAAATTTTCAGATGAAAAACTCTGATATTTTTCTTATTTCTGCTCAAAACATAGATTGTAGGTACTCGTTAGAACCGCCTCGATGAGGCGGTTCTAACGAGTACCCACAATCTATGTCTTTGAGCAGAAATAAGAAAAATAATGTATACCCCTGTAAACCCCAGTTTTTACTATACAAAAGTGGGGTTTAAGGGGGTCAAAATTATATAGGCATGTTTTCTTGATGAGTAGACTTCCCGAATCCCGGACATACGCTTCTACCGATGTTTCCTTCGTTCAGGCCTTTGGGCATGGTGGGCGAAGCTTGCTTACCAAGTAATGCTTACTATCCGCGGACGCCTGATTACACCCTTTATTCTGGGGTCCATGTCTGTTGGTCTGAACATTCGGATTCGCCATTCGTTTATGGATTTATGAGTTTGGATTACGGCTTAGGTACCATGACCGCAACTACTTTTGATTCAAGTACTGAAGTGGCTGAAGTGAATCTGTTCACTCTTATGATGCAAAGCGAAATTGTAGCAGACAAAAGTCTACCTTTTTATTACTAGTTAGAGAGAATAAGGCTTCGGTTGTAATGTCTCACAGATGAAGTAGATGATCACTATGCGAACTGAACACATATTTTAATTTGAGTTAAGAATTATCAGAATAATTAAGAGTGAGATTTCGCGGTTATCCTTTCTTTGTGTGTCACCGGTTTCATGTGTGGCGTTTGTTGTTGTTGTTGCTGTTTTTTTTTTTTTTTTCTTTATTTATTCATCGTCTCGTTTTCTTCTGTTAACTGGTTTCCTGTGTTCTATGAGAGTAGACAACAAGTAAGCCACAACCTATGACGTGATGTCATTGGTGCGTCATATATTTCAATTTCATTGGTCGCTACGCTTCCCAGCAAGAACTGACTGTAAACAGTAATGGCGGACATTGCAGCATTTTTAGAACTGTCAGTCAAATCAGAGTGCATTTTAGGAAAAATAAACAAACAACGCAACCAGCCCTACCTATATGCGAAAGGTATTGAGCTATAGGGTGAGGGAACCAATCAATTTCTTCTGGTGCCTCAAGACGGCTTTGCATCGTAATTGTGGTTTTCCTGTGTATCGGCTAAAGCTGGCACAATTAATCGGATAATCGATTAATTGATCGACAAATTCCACAAAAATGATCGTCGTTACAGATTTGCTAATAATAGATCATTTGATTTCTGTGCCTGTGACTTTACCGTATTTACCCTTAGTATTCAGACACCTTAACTACTTATCATACTTTATCTTAAATTTGAAAAAGTACAATTTACTACCCAATGTTGTCTCTAAAAATAGCTGGACGAGTGGAAAACAGTGTAGATCCTGATGAGACGCCGCGTTTTACAGAGTCTCATTTGGGTCTACAGTGTTTTCTCAGGCCTGTCTGACCAAATACATACAGTAAAGTATAACATATATGTAAGAGTCATGCACAGACAGACAGGCAAACTTATCACCAAATCTTCAGTGATTACTAATAGATTATCGATCATAATCCCAGGACTGACAATCGATTATCCTTTCCGCTCTGATTAGCCAGTCTTAGTATCGTCCATTTTGTTGACAGTTTATGTGAATTGTAGTCTAATAAGGCTTGACATGTCACACGAATGGTTTGCTGTTCATGTGAAATACCAAGTCATATTTTCGCTCAAAAAGAAAACAAACCATCTAAAAAATGTCGCCAGCTGCACTTGTAATTAAATGTTTAAGGGTTAACACAGCTGACTATGAGTTCAGTGGGATAAGAAACATGGACTTCCTAGGTTATTGTAAAGAATGTAGTTAGAACCCCTTAAAAATATGAAAGGACTTCAATTTGCTTTCAAACAGAATACGACAATGTAAGTAATCGGAAGCAACTTAAGGAGAGAATCGTTTACACGGACTTTATCGCACCGCCACATACAAACTTCAGATAAAACTCCCTAATGCAGACTATCCATTTCTTTGTAGACAAAATGGAAATAAGACATACTATTGCAAATATTTTTCATTTATCACTCAATTTAATGATTTGCTGTTTTGTTCTGTTTCTAAAGGATCTCCTATCCAGATTATTTTGAGACCACAGCAGGGTCGTTAAGTGCTTGTGTGGAGGCGGTAAGACGTCGGCTCGCTCTACCATATAGTGCTGATTTTTTTATTTGTTTTTTTTTTTTTGTTTTTTTTTTTTTTTTTGTTTCGTTCTTCAAGACATTGTCCTACTATAAAATATGAAACAAATACTCTGCTAAAGGTACTGCTGACATAAGGGAAGGACAGGGGCGTAAAGGATGTTGCATATTTGTATTTTATCTTGTGAACAGAACCAGTCAAATCGAGCCCTCTACTTTCTCTAGTTTGTTTAGTTTGTATTTCGAAAGAACTCATTTTCAGTTGTTTTTTTTTTTTTTTTGTGATTAGACACCGGAGTTATTATATAGTGCACTTACGGCACTTTTACAGCGTATGTGAAACTTGTATCGTTATTTGCTGGCCTTGTAGGACTAGTGCACTCATAAAATACATATGAAGATAGAGTACCGCTTAAGGTGTTGCTAGGGGAGCGGTGGATGTTGCATTTGTTTTATTATCAGTTAAAGCGAGTCTACTTTCAAATTTCCTCTGTTTTGTTTCTCCAAAGGACAGTTAAGAAGATACCCAGGACGAGTCACAAATACAGAATATAGCATTACAAAAACACACCTATTCAAATATATTGAAAATGTCACCTCCAAAAACTAAAAACTTTCAGATAAAAATCTCTTATATTTTTCATATTTCTGCTCAAAACATAGATTGTGGGTATTCACAATCTATGTTTTGAGGAGAAATAAAAACATAAAGAATACCCCTGTAAACCTCAGTTTTACTATATAAAAGTAGGGTTTAAGGGGGTCAAATTTATATAGGCATATTTGCGTGATAGCCTACCATGGACATTAAGAGGAAGAGTTAACAAACTAGGAATGACAGAGCGGATGTTACAAATCAAAGAAAAAGCAGAAGAGTGACATTAAACAGTGAACGTTGATACTATTCAAGGGCAGATGTTAGGAAGCTCTGAACTTAACCAACCAAGCGCAGCTTTCATCATCGTCGAAACACAGCAGCCACAGTCATCAGGCAGGAGACAGCTTAGTTGTGCACGACTGATCTGATCCCACCTATCACAGCAGCCTTAGACACAAAACAGGATACAGCTGCGGAAGACTGAACTTTACCCAGCAATAACATGTCAGCTTTCATCATCCGCAAAACACAGCAGCGACGGACATCAAGCAAGAGATGGTTGCGCGATTGAGCTAAACCCAACAATGCATGACGTCAGCGTTCACCATCCGCGAAACACAGCAAGTCTGAACTTGTGCAAGTCTGAACTTAACCCACCAATCACATGTCAGTTTTCATTATCCGCTAAACACACCAGTTGCGGACATCAGGCAGGAGATGGCTGCGCAAGACTGAACTCAATCTACCAATCACATGTCAGTTTTCATCATCTGCGAAACACAGCAGCCATAGACATCATGCAGGAGATGATTGCGTAAGACTGAACTTAACCTACCAATCAAATGTCAGCTTTCATCGTCCGCGAAACACAGCAGTCGCGGATATCAGGCAAGAGATGGTTGCGCAAGAGATGAAAAGACAAGTTGCCCCATGGAGCCACTTCAACCGGTTTGAACATATTTTATTGATATAAAGGATAAACAAAAGGGCTGCTGCATCACAAAGTTGCGAACTTCAGGTGTTAGTCTTACTATTTGTTGCTTTGTGGTTTATTCTACGAGGCGATTTGTTTTAAGTCTTGCCTTGTGTTATTTTGTTCTTGCGTTTTTGAGTCCTTTTAGCATTGCGATTATCTCGCTTTGGGGAAGAGAGAGCTAATCTTAGTGCTTTTTTGTACATTTGTTCGATCTGCGCTTGTTTGGTTTTGTCTGTTTTGTTTTCCTCTTGGTGTCTGGGAAGGGCTGCGGCTTGTGATTGTGGCACCCCCTTTACCTTTCTCGTACCTTATTTTTCAATTGTCTCAAAGTAAGTGTTTTGATGTTGACATTTAAGTACTTTAATTTTTGTACGCATGAGAACTAGACCTGCGAGGGCTGTGCTCCGTGACTATAACCTTTCTGGATATCTCCGCACATTATGGTTAAAGCAGTGTATTTGATATGGTATATTTGATAAGGTAACTTTTCATAAGTGTAAAAAGTCTCCTTGTATTTCATCGAAGTGCAGCTTTTATATTTCCTTGGATCACTGAACTAAGTCTGGTATCTTAAAAAATCAAGGACCGCTTAAGCTTGTGCTTGGGACAGTGATTTTTTTACCCGCGAGTCCCGCTTCATATACTCACAACCTTGTGTCTGGGACACACAAAATTTATACATGTGAGTCTCTAAACTCACAAAATACAGTGGAAAACTGCTCGAAAATATGTAAAGGACTCTTGATTTTATCCTGGGACTAACTATCAATCATGGGAGTCCCCCGTATTCCGTAGAACCAAAAGGTAAATAAATCACTGTTGGGTGCGTGTGCAGGCATCCATGCAAACTGCATTGCTAACACATGAGACATGAGCAACTTTAATAGATTAAAAGGTAGTTGCAGTCATGGTAGCAAAGCCGTAATAAACAAAAAGAAGAAGAAGAAGAAGAAACAAACAAACAAAAAAAAAAAAAAAAAATGTTTCCAATCACAATATCGTTGTTTGAATTGTGACACATATATAAATAGGACTACATAGTTAAGTAAGATTTTTCAAGAAAGGTAAGAATCACAAGTCATAATCTATTCAGAAAAGTCAAGAAATCGAACAATACATGAACTAGTAGAACTATCGTGTAGGAACGTGTCCTCAGGAACTTCAGTACAAAGGACAGCAGTAAGATAAAGTAATAAACAACCGTCATTGGCATCTGTTAATTTAATGGTAAATATGGTTATTACGTCATTTACGAACAGTGCCGACACAATTCAGTGTACGAATTCATGCAGTCGGATAAGATGTTTCCTTGTCCTCCTACTGTAACGCTGGATACTATAAAATACTCTGATAAGACTACGAATGTACAGGCAGAATCAGAGCCTTTCCTGTTTACAAATATTATAAATATATTTTCTTACTTTGAGGGCCATATATTTGTCGCAAATGCCTGCAATAAAAGAACATTTTTTATATAAAAACTGCAGACAAAGTGAGCAAGAAAAGAAAACACTAATATAATGTTCGCTGTTATGCTCTTGACTAAAGTAAGCCCTCATTGCACATAAAGTGAATAGTTTTCAGCCAAGCTATTTTGTTTTATTAATTTTGTTTCGCATATCATCCTTAACCCTTGTCCTTCTGAACCCGGATATGTACTGGATCTGCAATCAGTGTAGATCCAGATCAGTTGGCTTCTGAACTGATCTAGATCTGCACTGTTTGTCATTAAGTATGTGAATTCATATGAACAACCTAGATCAAGTAATCTGATTGGCTGAACATTGGGAGTGGGTGTGGCATCTTAATTTATTCAGCAGGACAAGGGTTACTCTTAAATAGTTTTGAACAGAGAGCGTTATGCCATCACGAAAACATGCCTATATAATTTTGACCCCCTTATACCCCACTTTTATATAGTAAAACTGGGGTTTCCAGGGGTATACATTATTTTTCATATTTCCACTCCAAATATAGATTGTGGGTACTCGTTAGAACCGCCTCGGCGAGGCTGTTCTAACGAGTACCCACAATCTATGTTTTGAGCAGAAATATGAAAAATATCAGGGTTTTTTTATCTGAAAATTTTCAGTTTTTGGAGGTGAAATTTTCTATATATTTGAATAGGCGTGTTTTCGTAATGCATTTAAACTTTTGCACGTAAATACAGAAAGGTCAGTTGACAAGGAAACAAGTTAAGGCATGAGGACTTTGAAGTTGCATGCAGCAGAATTTATTGTATTGACTTTCATGGCAGTGATAGTTCTCAGTTTAGCAGGCTCTGAATCAATAGGCATAGCTTCCTGATAGACGAAGTTTAGTTGGCGGCTCTTACTAGCAGATTTCCTAGTTCTCTTACGGAAATATTTAGTTTAGAATAAGGTAAGATTTAGTCTTCATGTAGACAAATGTTAGCTTTTAAGGTCAAAAATAATAAATTCTTTCCCATATAATAATAATAATAATAATAATGTTAAAATTAATAAATTTTCTTATTACTATTATTAATAATATTATTTTATTATTATCAAGTGATTACTTCCATTCCTCACATATGCAATTAGCATTTTTATGAAAACATACCGTAAAAAAGTACACGTTTGTAATAATTCAGAGACAAATTTTCCATAAGACAATATATATATGGGATCATAGAGTGTTCAATTTATGTTTTATAATTCTATCACTATAGAAGGGAATTTATTTGTATAGTTTGTACAACAACCACTTTGCAGCTTTTCTACAGGTTTCATTCAAACTAATTTTATTTTTCGATGAGCATTTCTTGCAAGTAAATAAATATTAGAACTGGAGTATACTTATATATATGACACTATTATAAAAATCGTATTTCTGTCTTGCCGTGCTCATGTCGAAAGAAGTTGAAAACGATTTGTGCACTTTGCCACACAACTTAAACAAGTACAACCAAATATAAACCTAAACTTTTTATTTCGATCTTCATTCTTCGTTATTTCATCAGGACTAATTATAAGGAATATATTTTACCTGCACAAAGGTAGCAATCAAAAACATTTTCATGTTTCTTAATGTCAGGGCCTTACATTATAGCCGCTAAAATCGGCATATGAGAGCATCATTATCGCAGACATCTCAGATGGTGTAGTTTATCGTGTTCAGAAAACGGTATATGGCGATATGAAAGATATCCAGATACCCAGGAAACACCAAAAGCATGGATTACATTTCTCCAAAGGCATCTGATAAGCATTCCATAAATGATAATACGATACAAAACAACCTCGACAACAGAACAAACTACAGACCAAGAGGATAGGAATTGCAACAAATGCTCAACCCTCCCATGTATTTTTTTTTTATGTTTATATAATGACCACTTTTTGTTTCACTATCGACACATTTCTAGGCAAATAATAAGACTTGTTTTATGTAATGAAGCTTAAAAAATACTTTGACAAGTAACATTGCTTTTCTAAAACAAAATATAATATCAGATCGTTTGAACATAGCATTTCATTAAAACAGACCTGCACAATCTGTTTAGACTAAACTGTGAAAGTTCGTTCTGCTGTTATTAATCTCACCGGCGAGCAATTAAAGAGGGAAACAAAATTACTGGCCATGATTGGGTTGATAACCATGCATTCAGCTCGCCACAGACTATTTATTATGTAACCCAATTTGATTTTTTTTTGTAGCAAGTGGCAATCTTTTTTAAATTATTCCGAAAAATCAGTTTTGCCAAAAATCGTTTTGAAGTCATAGAATAAATCACCATAAAATTTAGGTTCATATAGATTTCCATGTCGATGTGTTTTCAAATAACGTTATATTTAGACATTAATTCAGAGTCATGGCGACAAAACAGAGAAATTATTTACGCAGTTTATGATATCGGTACCTCTGCTTTAAAAGTTCTACAGTTAAATTTCTGTTTTGGTTTTTAAAGTCACTGCGTTGAGTAGATGCTCTAGCGGATCGTATCAACTGACAAATGTATACATGTGTACACCATAGGATACAGCAAGAGGGACATCGCATCCAAATGCAGAACATTTACAATATCAAAATCAAATAAACGTAAAAAAAAGATTGCCTTAGGAAACAAAGAACACACTACGGGTCAGAAAATAGGAGTCTTGGTTTTATTGAGACTCTTCATAAGCAGTAACGAAGTTTGCAACACTGCTTACGCCCTCTAGCGTATAAATGTTCAGAACTCCATTTTTTAATATACCACAATGGGCCCACCGATTCCAAAGGAAATGAAATATGAATTGCACTATGGTGATGTACGGGGAGGCGTTCTACCGCCGCCACACGGCACTAACACCAGCTGCAGTGTAGTAAACGTAAAAAAAATTGCCTTTGGTAACAAAAAACACACTACTGACCAGAAAATGGGAGTCTCGGTTTTATTGAGATTCTTCATAAGCAGTAACGGAGTTTGCAACACTGCTTGTGCCCTCTAGCGTAGACATTAGCAGAACTCTATTTTCAAATATTTCACAATGGGCCCAATGATCCCAAAGGAAACGAAATATGATCTGCACTATGATGATGTACGGGGAGAAGTTCTACCGCCGCCACATGACAGTCTATATATTTTGGTCGCATATTTTAATAGAGACTATATCATTAGATATTGATAAATTTAGCCGGCCTCGGTGGCTCAGTTGGATGCGCCGTCCGACTGGAGACCAGGAGGTCGCGGGTTCAACCCCCGTCGAGGTCGGTAACATTCTTTCGTGGAGATTGATGTGGAGATTGATCATGAAATATTTTCTACGGTCATTCTCTCCCTTCCGCTGATTCAAGAAGGGCAGTTGTCAGTTTCTGGCGAAAGGATGTGCACAATACTGGTTAACCGCTTAGAGGACTAAGCCTGCCCAGTAAACGTGTGGTTAGGTAAACTGATCGCGCTCAATATGACCCCATTGGGTTGACTGGGCCGTAAAACCTCAACACAACAATTGATAAATTTAAGTCCAGAAACGGGGGCTTCGATACCGGAGGTATAAGTTTGATTCAGTGGAAGTTTTTTGGATAATCAAGCATTTGTTCAAAGTTCCAAATACCAAAGGCGTGTTTTTAAAAAAAAACGCTATATAAAGTAAACGAGATTATTTCAAATGACCTGTCTTTCAGGAGTATTCATCACGCATGCAAAAACTTGGTATATTTAAATTATATTCTTCATTGCGTTCGAAGCTTTGATTTGTAAATTGCCAACTCGCTTAATTTCAGAAACACCATATAAATAATCACCAAGATTAAGTATGTACTTTCTTTAGCTGTTCAGTGTAATATGAGCCATTTCAAGCGAAACGGTATCTTCAGGCACGTACATATAGCAAAGGACCAAGTACAGAGACACACATTCACTTTACAATTGTATCATTACGAAAACAAGCCTATTCAAATATATAGAAAATTTTACCTCCAAAAACTGAAAATTTTCAGATAAAAAACTCTGATATTTTTCATATTTCTACTCAAAACATAGATTGTGGGTACTCGTTAGAACCGCCTCGGCGAGGCGGTTCTAACGGGTACCCACAATTTATGTTTTTGAGCAGAAATAAGAAAAATAATGTATACCCCTGTAAACCCCAGTTTTACTGTATAAAAGTGGGGTTTCAGGGGGTCAAAATTATATAGGCCTGTTTTCGTAATGAATACTTTGATTCTGATGAATGCACCAATGATTAGCAAATGCAATGACGAGACTGGACAGACACGCTGAATGATATGAATGAATACTTTTGGTTATTACAAACGATGCGCGGGATTCGAAATTAATGTTCACATAGATTCGAACAGCCATTAATATCCATCATGCATTTACGTCTCCTTTTGTCCAGTTGTAGTATTAAGTAACTAGTATTAATTTGCAGTAAATGTCTCCATTAAGATTTATTAATAAATCAGATATAATGCTATAATGCTAATGTACGTAGATCACAAGCTGTTCTGACATTTATAGTCTTAGTTACACGTCATATAAATCACGGTCTATATAATGAATGGAATCTACACTAGCAAACTTCCCTTTAAATACTATACCTACACTTATATTCAGATTAAAAGCGGCTCTCATTCCCACTAATGTGTCTTGTAATATGATTTTTTTTGCTTTAGGCAAAATCACTTATTAGGCTCTTAATGATTTACTTCCAGCTCTGACGTTTCATTTGATTTATAGGTATATTTGTGGACAACTGGGAAATATGATATGAACATTGTAACGCATGTGTATCATCAAATGATTGTGTTGGTCAATTAACTCAGACCGCTGGTAACTTTAAATCGTTTAGTAAGTTACCATAATGGTATTCGTCATACAACAGGACTCTAGTAATGATAGAAAAAAGGGAAGAGAAAAGTAGCTCATACCAATGCCGTACTGCATACTCTAGATAGATTTTCCGCCATTTTAACAAGTGGGACTGTTTGGTTTCCTTCATACCTCACCATTACCGAAAAGTGGTCCATTATAACATTACGAAAACATGCCTATTCAAATATACTGCAAATTTTACCACCAAAAAAAAAATAAATAAATAAATAAATAAATAAAATAAAATTTTCAGATAAAAACTTCTGATATTTTTCATATTTCTGCTTAAAACATAGTGGGTACTCGTAAGAACTGCCTCGACGAGGCGGTTCTAACACGTACCCACAATCTATGTTTTGAGCAGAAATATAAAAAATCTATGTTTTGAGCAGAAATGAGAAAAATAATGTGTACCCATGTAAACCCCAGTTTTACTATATAAAAGTGGGGTTTAAGGGGATCATAATTATATAGGCAAGTTTGCCAGATGAAACGGAAGAATTGACTACCCTCGGAATCGATTTCCTATCGTTTATTATAGTCTCATTTCAGAAGGGGGGCAAAAGTATACTGAACAAACTTATCTCCTCTTAATGAGCAGCCATTTTCTTACCATATTGTAAAAATACAAAATCATGTTTCGAAACTGAAGCCACGCAGGAAAGGGCATCATGAGGCGCCGAAAGGTAAAGACATTACGAAAACACGCCTATTCAAAGACACTGAAAATTTTATCACCAAAAATGACAAATTTTCAGATAAAATATTCTGATATTTTTCATATTTCTGCTAAAAACATAGATTGTGGATACTCGTTAGAACCGCCTCGTCGAGGCGGTTCTAACGAGTACCCACAATCTATGTTTTTGAGTAGAAATTACATAAATAATGTATACCCCTGTAAACCCCAGTTTTACTATATAAAAGTGGGGTTTAAGGGGGTCTTAATTATATAGGTATGTTTTCGTGATGGAGATGAAGAACAAACAGTGAAAAGACACAAAGACACAGTTTCAATAACCGACATACAATTAAAGAAGAGCTACAACAGAGAAGCCGTCTTCGAACCGTTGACAAAAATATTGGAGGTGGGAGCAGGGGTTTATACTTGTGTTACATGGTTACATGATTGAAAGCTCATTACAGTAAAACACAAATGCAAAACTGGGACCAAACAAAAAAGTCTCTATGGCGATTTGAAGCTAGGGCAAAAGAAAATTACAAGGTGAACCACTTTTGGACTGACCACGGGCAGCAACAGTCAAGCGACAACCTTCAAAAATAGACTGAAGGAGCTGTCATGAAGTCTGAGGTGCGATTCACCGTCTTGTATTGAAGAGGGTAGCTAACTTATCAACCGTAATTGGGTTTACAACCATGCGTGCGGCTTGTCGCAAAATATTTACGTTGTAACTTATCTTCTTGTAACATTGAATTAACTTTTTTGTCTTATTCGTTCTTATGTGTTTCGCATCACGAAAACACGCCTATATAATATTGACCCCCCTTAAACCCCACTTTATATAGTAAAACTGGGGTTTACAGGGGTATACATTATTTTTCTTATTTCTGCTCAAAAACATAGATTGTGGGTACTCGTTAGAACCGCTTCACCAAGGCGGTTCTAACGAGTACCCACAATCTATTTTTTGAGCAGAAATAAGAAAACTATCAGAGTTTTTTTATCTGAAAATTTTCAGTTTTTGGACATGAAATTTTCAATATATTTGAATAGGCGTGTCTTCGTAATGGCAAATAACGGCTACGCTCTATATTTCTGGTCACGTGAGACAAACGTACAAATCAAGCAACACATATGATAGCGAATGCTCACCATTGGCTCTGGCCTCCATTACGAAAACACGCCTATTCAAATATACAGAAAATTTCACCACCAAAAACTGAAAATTTTCAGATAAAAAATTCTGATATTTTTCATATTTCTGCTCAAAACATAGATTGTAAGTACTCATTAGAACCGCCTCACCGAGGCGGTTCTAACGAGTATCCACAATCTATGTTTTTGAGCAGAAATAAGAAAAATAATTTATACCCCTGTAAACCCCAGTTTTACTCTACAAAAGTGGGGTCAAAATTATATAGGCATGTTTTCGTGATGTTTGTTTTAATAACTTAAATTATGACACTGGAATATGAATATATGGTGTTGAGTACTTTCAAAACTTTTTTATGAATAACACAATACCCTATACACAATGCCTCTAATGTAAGCTGTTATGAGACAGAATTTCTGGGGTGGCCACTAATATTGCATGGTGATACTAGACTCATATACCCTAAATAACCGGTCATTTAACTCCTTACCATACCTATTATAAAGTTTAAATCAGTCCACGCTGCCACCTGCAGATATGTCTGAATAGAAAATAAGTGCCATAATCTCAAAGAACATAGCCTACCAATGGCGTCAGATGGAGAGTAAACAAATCACGATGGATAGCGCATACACATTGTATTACAAACGAAACCTCTCAGATTAATGGCAAACCCTAAATGTTCTGCGACATCTGATCTAGTTCTACAATGTTAATGCACGGCTACGCAACTTTCAATATGATCGTACCGGGCCACAGATTTGTTGCCGTTACGAGATATGTACTGCCTGGCCCTAGAACGAGCATAGTCCGTGGAAATCACGTTCGCGAGACAATATGTAAAAAGGCGAAACAAAATAGTGCAAGAAATAACGCGAAATGTAGCAAATGTTTTCAGTTTTTATGCAATAATAGCGATCGAACATGGTTTTTCAATGCATAAACATTCGCCACATCCCTTGGGAGGCGTTGAAAACCGCGGCCTCCGGCCTTGGATTTCAACACCTCCCACGGGACGTGGCGAATGTTAATGCATGAAACACCATGTTTGATCCCTATATTCTAATACTTTATTCTTGGAGCACAAAGCACACTCAAAAATAATATCAGGATAATAAAACAATTATGCTTAAATCAAACGCTCAAAAATGATTTATACCGTCGTCAGGTATTATATATCTCAATTAGAATCAATGAATCCGTGGACTGGAAGGAAACAGAACTATTTTAAGGATAAAAGCATTATTTCCATATCTACTGAAACAATCTATTAGACATTTCAATGATAATGGTCTCCCCGACGCTCGATTTATATAACATTAAAACTATTTACGGAAATATAAATGCTGCATCACAATTTTATTGGAAAGTAATTTCTAAAATGGCTTCCTGTTGTCTGTCTACTGATTCTGTTTTGACAGAAAATCTCTCTTGCGTTTGTATAGAAAATACTGTCCAAGTCCGTTGCAAACTCGGTTGTAATATAATTTTATAACTTCTTTACTGCTTTGCGGACAAACGCTTTTATCAATTTCCTGGCCTATTTTTGACCAGTGCTGCATCCTAATTTTGAATAGGCAAAAGAGTCCGGTATGCAGAGTTGACTAAGTTCTACACTAGTTCTAGAAGTAGTCTTGTGCCTCTAAAATAGACCGTGGTCGAAGATAATCGAGGATATTTTCATTCCGACTATCATAACACAAACAAAAACAAAACAAAGTTTGTAGCAGATAGCACACTCGGACACAATAACTGACCCTCCCTTAAATCTTACCCAAGCATGTAGATGCCTGATATTATGTACTTGGCCTGGTTTATAGTTTTCGTTTCCTTTAGTTGCCAATGTACAAAAGAATTGTCTTTGTTCCATCGATGTAATTGTCTCTCTGTGATGATGCACTCATTGAGCTGGAAAATGTTTATGCAAACGGAGCATTTCAATATAACTGGAATAATGTCGGCATCAAGGGTGAAGATTACTATCATAATCGCATCTGTTATATCGAATATCTACTTTGTATCACCAAACCGCTTCCCATTCACCAAACTATAAGGTAAAACATAATCTTATGTTCCGGCTGAATACAAATACATGTAACATCAAAAAGATTGCGTTTGGAAACAGAGAACACATTACAGATTAGAATATGAAGTCTCGGTTTTATTGAGACTCTTCATGAGCAGTAATGAAGTTTGCAACACTGCTTACACTCTCTAGCGTATAAATGAGCAGAACTCCACTTTCAAAGATTCCACAATAGGCCAGACGATCCCAAAGGAAATGAAATATAATCTGCACTATAGTGAAATAGAAGGAGACGTTCTACGGCCGTATAAAGGCGGGTTGTGACAACCCACTCTTCGTGTATATTTGAGCTACGATTCACCAGAGAGGACTGGAGGCATATAAAGAGTGGTTACGTACAAATATAATCTGAGGTGCTGCATCGGCTCTCACATAATGTCGAACACAGGCTTTGGCAAGATGAACTTCAGGTATACTAGCGATCAACTGCTATGCTAAACAGGCTGAGGCTAATATCAACTTGTGAATTCACATAGTCTGAGGGTCTTAACATCCTGTGAATACAAATACGATGACATCCAGATCAACGTCTGTGAATCGAAACAGCCTGGCGCCCAGATCAGCCTATGAATTGCCATTGTCTGAGGTCCAGATCAGACGTGAATCCCGCACACTCCACACACAGATGAATCTGTGAATCAGTCCATACAATCTGAAAAGGCCTAGATCAGAGCCTGAATTCATACAACCTGAGGCCCAGATCAGCCTGAGGCCCAGATCAGCCTGAGGCCCAGATCAGCCTGTAAATCCATAATTTCTAAAGGCTCAAACACGCCTGTGAATCAAAACAAATGCGTAAACTGTGCCTACATGGCTTCCTAAAGCCTGTTGATGAAATGTACGCGATGCCGAGGTCCTGAACCCCGCTAGTTGCTTAATTCGGACCCTGACTGTACGGCGCTTCTTAGAACAGAGCATTTTATTATCTCCTTTCTCCCCCTCCCTCCCTTTATGGTCACAACATGATTTAAATTATATTATTGCATAAAAAGCAGTGTCACACGTTATTAACAGCCGTGCATTAACCGGCGAAAAGCCGTGTATTAACAAGGCAATTCACGCGCTGTTAATGCACGGCTACGCAACTTTCAATATGCTCGTACCGGGGATACAGAATTGCTGCCGTTACGAGATGTGTACTGCCCGGTCCTAGAACGAGCATCGTCCGTGGAAATAACTTTCGCGAGACATCGGTGAAAAGGCGAAACAAAATAGTGCGAGAAATAACGCAAAATGTAGCAAATGTTTTCAGTTTTTATGCAATAATAGCGATCGAACATGGTTTTTCAATGCATTAACATTCGCCAGGTCCCTAGGGAGGTGTTGAAAACCGCGGCCTTCGGCCTCGGTTTTCAACACCTCCCTCGGGACCTGGCGAATGTTAATGCATGAAAAACCATGTTTGATCTCTATATTGAAAGAGACGTAAAACACAAGATAGTAATCATCAGGCCTGTTGGTCCGATTAAAAAAGTGTAATACTATATCAAAGTAAATCGCAACACAAGCAATATATAGAGAATATTTACTCTTTTGCTGTAAATATCATAAATATTGCCATCGAGTGTAATGAAAACATCAGTATTTTCATGAGTGCAAAGCACGAGTGAAAATTTGAATGTTTTCATTACACGAGATGAAAATTTTTATGGTATTCACTGAAAAAAAGTAAATTTCTTTTTATTTCATTGTTTACACGCCAATGCGCGTTTCTGACGTCATAACTAACGTCACCAAACAAAACATGAACATCATGTCGTCGACGCTCAGTGCTTAACATGTGAAACGCTGGAGAGACAAAAGCAAAAAGGTTCGGTAAATCAAAATAATTTTGATACCAAAATGTTCCTTACATTCTAACTAAGAAAATGCATGCCAACACTTGATAGTTTAGTTAAGAAACAAAGAAGTTAGAGGTGTTCAAAAATCTGAAGTGGGGGTAACATCCACTTCTGAAACAATGTTGAAAGAATGAAAAAAACCGAAGTCGTCCAAAGCGAGGAGTGAAAATATAAATCGTATTAGTCACTAGTGAAATGATACGATATCTTTTCACTAGTGATTGATACCACTTTTTTTTCACCAGATATACACTGATTTCACCGCTAACAATAAAATAAACAGTACGACTTGCAAATCTGTTGGCAAATATCATACCAAACAACCAAAAAACAAATGGAAATTATGTGTTAGTTTCTTTTTTCAACGTATTACAAAATATTTTTACAGCGAAAACAAGTGGCTGGTTTTTAAACTAAAGCAACAATTTCTGTCTGATAAGGAAATAACTACAAAATTGAAATTTTTCTTGGGACTAATAGTTTATTATATAAGGTAATTCTATACCCTAATATTTCACAGAGTACGCCGAACAGTAATTCTGTTTTGTAGTCTATGAGAAACATGTGCCTGATATCATGAGACAAAACGTGTCTATCCACGAGAAAGACCAACAATGACATAAAATGTCATTATCAAACCTCAGCAAGACAAAACAAATTATTGTCTTATTTCCCTCACAATTAATGTACTGTAATTACGTTGACATGTCTAGACCAATAAATTTTACCCCCCCACTCCCTGCAACACTATTTAGCCATTCTAATATTTTTTGTAAAATCGAGTTCCGCTTAAAGTAAATAGGTGAACTCATGAACTGATACAATCAGATCGACATAAAGTTCTGAACATTAAAGAGAAGGACATACAAGTAATTTCTCCTCTTTTCCATAATATTTTTTACCTGTTGTTAGATTTTCATGCTTAGACAGGGACCAGATTTTCACTTCGAGATAAACGGTTATTCGAGATAAGCGTGGTAGTGTTTCCAAGGGCAACCTTCATAGATTAAATACATTTACATAGGAAACTGTAAGCAAATCTACTTTTGACATCCAAATGTTATTCTGGAAATATGTAAATAATTTCATAAAGACGTCGCTTTGTCATCAGTATTCAAATATCATGTATTTTATAGGACATGTTAGTAGCCAGGTACTTGATGGTGAGGCCAGAAGAATACAGATAAATACTCAAAACACCTGACTAAATACTCCTTTTTCATTTCACAAGAACTTCTGTGCACAAGCACTACCCCCCCCCCCGCCCCCCCCCCCTCGCCCCAACCCCTTTAGAAGTAGATATCCTGCCGGGTGATACGTTCCGTGAGACAGTCATCCATTTAAATCACTTATCACCCTGACAAAACACCATTTTATTTTTAATCTTGCACAAAATCTGTTTAGCCTTTCACGCTTTTACTTTTCTCAAAGTTCACTATTATTATCGTCCCATGTGTGCAAGAGGGAGGTTATCTTTTTATACTTAGCACCTTCTCGCAGACATGGGGGTTGGGGAGTGCAGGGGTGCGGGTGGCTATGGGTTATTGTATCGCCAGCGTCAATGTATAATACCACACATTATTCGGCATTTACGGGAAGAAAGGACAGGTGTCGGCGTTTACGGAGATGACTAACAAGTTTATCTGCCTTTACGGAGATAAACAACGGGTATGTAGGTATTTACGAAGATAAACGATAGGTATGTCGGAATTTACGGATATAAACAACAGGTGTGTAGGCATTTACTGAGATAAACATCGGACGTGTAGGCATTTACAGAGATGTATGACAGCTGTGTAGGGATTTATGGAGATAAACAACGGTATGTAGGTATTTACGGCGATGAACGACAGGCATGCACGTAGATATACAACAGGCGTGTAGACATTAACGTAGATAAACAACAACATGCGTGAGGGAGTTAACGGATTCATTACTAGTCTTAGCTAGTAAAACGAGTTTAAATAATGCCAGTAGTTTTTGTGTGGTTATATTTTCTCTTAGTAAAGATCCCTTTTCGGAGGGAGTAAAATGGAATTGGATAGAGTTACCTGTTGTGATAATGCATGAATTCCCCTTAATAAGAGTCTGGCACTTCTAGCTTACATGCTGTTTTTGATAATGTTTATATAATTAGATAAATAGATAAATAAGATCAATTAAATTAATTATTTACATTGTTCATACTCTCTGTTTTATATTATTGTTATTATTATTATTATTATTATTATTATTATTATTTTTTTTTTTTGCTGTTATTTGTTTTACATTTGACAGCATGAATATATAGTCTCTGAGACGAGATTTAATTTAAGCAAGCTAAGTCAATGTTTCTGCAGGCATAAAAATAATAAACACACGTTTAAGATACAACATGATTTATACATTTATTAAGTATAATGACATAAAAAAAGTAGTAACTTAAACGCAAAGCGTACCCTTAAATACGCATAGTTAATAGTATGTAGATATTTTATCTATGACAAAAATAGATAAATGACTACATCTTTTAAATGGTTGCCGATAAAAGTGGGGAACATTAGAGAGATATAAATAGAAAGGAAGGCAATGATCAGGAATGGATTTAATTACCTATCACCTTCAGTCCAAGACACCAAAGGGAAAGAAGGACGCACTTGTGCTTGGACCTTTTCAACATTTAGTGTGTGAATGACACATGTGAAATTTATTCTAAATTCAGATATATTTCTACAGTAGGACACTTTTACTCAAAGCATGCCCATGTCCTGAAAGCATACTTTGTAACTTACGTAACCTAGGTGATACAATTCGATACTGTCAGCTAATAATATGTAATAGCTAGTCTCGAAATCAGAACGGATCCAGATAGTTCAGCCGTCTGTTGCGTTAATGTTTCACTGAATGTTAATAACGTCTCAATGAAAGTTAATGGTGTTTATAATCACGTGCTTATCTCATCAGTATCGCAAATCTATCTACAAGTGTCTGCGTTAACTGTCGTTATAAAAACTGACAGAAGTAAATGGCGTAAAATAAAGAAAATGTCTCAGAGTTTGATCCTGAGTTAATGATCAGTATCTCTTTATTTGCATCTCGTCGCTTGATACTGTGTAAGTAAGGAAACTTTATGCACGTCTTGTTCAATCACGTAGCAAATGAAACAGATTTTGTTCTACCAGCAGAGAAACTAAACGACATTTTATCAGTTTGAAAAACCAAGGATTCTTCATACGAACTACCAACGAATACTAACTTTGCAGTCTGAGAAGATAGGTGCTTTCTAAATTCTAAACTGTCTAAATAATTTGCCTATAGGGCAAGATCGTAGCTAGCCTGGGCGGTGAAATAATGAAATCGAAGACAGAAAATAACAGGATCTATTTGTAATCTTTCAGACTGATATGTTCCTCTGGTGTGGTATAGGGCCCATATGCAAATCGAACACATATTTGAAATTTGGAGCGGCAGCAAAAGCACGAACAATGTTTCGAACGACTAAAACTAGCTTAATCCATGCATTTTTTTTTTTTTTTTTTTTTTTTTTTTTTTTTTTGACTGCTTGGGTAAGAAAAATAACACTTGTACAGAGACAATTTGTCTGTCATTACACTGGTAATGTTGCATGATTATTTATTAGCGACATTTATATGGAGCTATGTAGAATTTACAATCGTTTCTGGATATAACAAGGCAGGCATTATTTGTATAGCTTGGGTATTTACTACTTCTGGGATTCATAATGTCACCTGGACTTGTAGGCGAGTTCCGATTCCTTTGATCTCTTTATGTTTGTTTTCTTTGATTACAGACATAATTATGAGTTTTCGTGTATGGATGTTGATACTGTAATTAGAACTTTCGTTTCTGATTGCACATTTACATTCCACTTTATAGCTAGAAGTGTAGTTCACAAAATGTAACTTAAAAAACTAGCGGACTTATTAACTTTGTAACACAAATCTATCTGATACAGTTGCCATACCGATTAATGGTTTGATACAAAAATATGCTACATAGTCAATAGTGATGACTAAAAGTTCAGACAAACTTCAACATCAGGAAGTAACGAAGCCTTTGAAATAACTCAAAACTTTCTAATGCAGTGACTAACGTTACAGAGACTGATTCTGCATTAATGTAATTGATTCCACAGAGAGGGTTTCCACAGTTAGCACTTTACGGCTCGAAGAATATCGGCTTTTATGCGTTTTATACTGAATTGCTCCCACCTCTTAAATACTTTAATTCTTCCATTAACTCGGTCACGAATCAAGTCTGGCATTACGCTCGACTAGAGTTTAACAAATATCATTGTGATATTCTAATACATCGATATGGAGAGTAAGCTTGAACATTAGTCTTTCACTGATTTGAAAAGAGTTACAAGAATATCACAGAAGCATCACTCTTATACAGAATATGAAATTCAAAACCGTACATGAATATTTAACACACTTACTGGTTAACAAAGTTTCATTATATGTGTGTTGGTCGACTAACATATGATCATAATGATTGTGTTTGCTCACGCGTCTAATAAGCATTAATTTATTGGTTTAAAACTCTGTAGGCAAATTCAGCAAACGAAGAATTCATGACGTTCCTATTTTATGTTTTCTTGACAATATGTTTCCCGTAATGACTCTTGGATGGCTTAGACCTCGACACGGACCGAACTCATACATGGATTTACCACTATGGAAGCTGAGGGCGAGGTTTTGGACCCCGTAAAGCTAGCTTAAAAGTAAAAAAGGATAGCCTTTGGAAACAAAGAACACAAAAAATCACGAAAATCGGAGACTCGGTTTGATTGAGTCTCTTCATAGACATCACTGTAGTTTGCGAGGCTGCATACGCCCCCCCCCCCCCCCCTCCCCCCATCACGAAAACATACCTATATAATTTTGACCCCCTTAAACCCCACTTTTATATAGTAAAACTGGGGTTTACAAGGGTATATATTATTTTTCTTATTTCTGCTCAAAAACATAGATTGTGGTACTCGTTAGAACCGCCTCGCCGAGGCGGTTCTAACGAGTACCCACAATCTATGTTTTGAGCAGAAAGATGAAAAATATCAAGAGTTTTTTTTACCTGTTTTTTACCTGAAAATTTTCGGTTTTTGGAGGTGAAATTTTCTATATATTTGAATAGGCATGTTTTCGTAATGTAGCGCCGGCTTAAGCAGTATTCGATTTTAAAATAACCAAGATGGGCTCAGTGATCCCAAAGGAAGTAAAATATAACCACACAAACACACACACACTGAGAGAGAGAGAGAGAGAGAGAGAGAGAGAGAGAGAGAGAGAGAGAGTAATTAATTACTGACCAAGGCGGTACTTTCGTGTAGGTGCTTTTTGTTAAATGTTATGTGATGTTTCACTTTCTTATGTATTTCTTTTAACAATTATATACGTTTCGGATTGGGTAACAGAGCTCACAACGTTTCGAGAAAGACTTTCCAACTCTGCTTGTCATCTGTTCATTTTGTGGCTGATTTTATTTTGTATTTGTCTGTCTTTCCCTTTGGTGCTGAGGGCTTGCTGTGTACTGTCTCTCACACAGTATAACCTCAATGTCTCGAATACGGATGGCTCGTTTACCGTGGATGATTCGAACTCTTTTTTTCAGTCCCTACAAAATTCTTCCAATAGCTCAAGAAAACAAATATTTAATGATTTGTTTCTTATTCTGTCACGGAATTGTATGTTGTGTGTACTCATTAGAATCGCTTCATCGAGACGATTCTAATGAGTACACACAACATACAATCATTATTTAGAATATCGAAAAGATTTCCCTAAATTATCGCTATTTGCTTCTTGAACTGGTGCCATGATTACCCTCAGTGGCTCGAACTACCCATGTCTCGAACGAATTTCTATGGTCCCGAAGATGTTCGAGCCATTGAGGTTCGACTGTAGTTTGGTTGCTCTTCTTCTTGATGTCATTGATTTAGGTTGAGTTAGGGTTAGTTTTTAAAACTTTAAATTATAATCCCTTTTTTTTTTGGCTTTTTACATTACTATCTTCCTTGACCGAACTTGGCTACGTACCCTAGTTTGTAAACTACCTATGCAGACAACTGACTCGACAGGATCTTATTAGTATTGACTTGGCCGTTAAACTCCTACCAAACTTACAACCTATTCAGATAATATTTACTCCCATAATACTATACGAATCAGTCCTCAGCAGCATTTGTAGCAAACTAAGGCCTGTAGAACTTCTGGGTCGGACTTTTTTATGTCTGTTCTCGGCTCAGCGGGGTTCAGCTAGTGGTTTTCTTTTTCTCCAACATTCCAGTGGTGTTGTTTGACAACCCAACGATCTCTAAATGTCTCAATACGTTGTTTCTGTTGAGTCCTCTCTCCTTTGCTTCATTAAAGACTTTATCTGTGATTTATCTGTTGTCCTTCATGATTCATGAATAAGTTAGAAGACCGCCACATGGACCGAACTAATATATGTTTTTATCACTATGGAAGCTGAGGGCAAGGGTTGGAATCCCGTAAAGCTAGCTTAAGCCCCCCCTCCCCCACCCCATCCCAACACACACACACCCTTCCCAGTCATTAATCGCTGACCGTTGCAAGGTGGTGCTTTCATTGGGGTACTTTTTGTTGAGTGCATTACGAAAACACGTCTATTCAAATATATAGAAACTTTCACCTCCAAAAACCGAAAATTTTCAGATAAAAAACTCTAATATTTTTCATATTTCTACTCAAAATATAGATTGTGGGTACTCGTTAGGCTAACGAGTACCCACAACCTATGTTTTTGAGCAGAAATAAGAAAAATAATATATACCCCTGTAAACTCCAGTTTTACTGTATAAAAGTGGGGTTTGTGGGGGTAAAAATTATATAGGCATGTTTTCGTGATGGTTATGTAATGTTTCACTTTCTATTTTTTTAACAATTATGTCAGTTGATTACATATTCAGTTAAGTTTGGGTAATAAAACTCCAACATTTTTGGGAAATAGTTGCCAACTCTGCTTGTCATCTGTTCATTTCATTTTGTGGCTGCTTTATTGCATTTCTTTGTCTTTCACTTTGGTGTTAGAGGCTTGATCTGATTGTATCAGTTCCTGAGCTCTTATTTACTTTATTTGGAAAGTATATTTTTTTTGGATATCAAACTATAAGACTGTAAAAACTTAGCTCTTATAGCAACCTTGTTAGTTAAAATACCTTGTCGGGCGTGTTTATGTACAAATCTAAAAACATTTTTTATGAAAAAATATTTATGACAAAATACAAAAAAATGATATGGTTCTTTTCCCCAGAAAAATTATTTATTTGAACTTCTATATTTCAAACAGCATGCATGACAGATTTTGTTTTTGTTCTTCATGTCAGAATGATGCATGAATGGGCAATTTCCAGAAATCAATACTAGCCGTAGGAGATTTGTATGGCTGCGGAAATGATCGATTGAAAAGAGAATGGGGTTTGAAATTCAAAAAATATTTTGATTAGTAATACTATCAACCTGTAGGAATTGTATTGATCCCCTAACCGTAATTGTGGATGCCAGGGAACAACCTCATTTAATCTGAGTATTTGGACAGACAGATCTGAGCAACAATGCTCAGATCCGTCTGTTCAAATACTCAGACTAAATAAGGTACTGAAATTTCCAGCGGTACATTTTACAACAGAACCCCACTGTATCTAGATCCTCACAAGTACATCCTACAAACAGGCAAGTGCTATAAATACGAAGAAACCTAGGAAAACGCTACAACCCTTATATCCATTAAAATCACTAGGCAATAACATATTGTGTTTTCTCTCATTTGTCAGCCTAACGTGTCTATTCTCTGCAATTTAATCCACTAGACATGCGCCTTAAACTGTCGCTGTAGTAATCTTCTTTTCTTCTTTGTTTCCTCGACAGCTTCTCATTTGTCCGGCGGATATATTGGTCGAGATTCCAAGCCGCGCAATGATTCGGTTTCCTGTACTGATAATATCATCACGAAAACGCGCCTATATAATTTTGACCCCCTTAAACCCCACTTTTATATAGCAAAACTGGGGTTTACAGGGGTAAACATTATTTTTCTTATTTCTGCTCAAAACATAGATTGTGGGTACTCGTTAGAACCGCCTCATCGAGGCGGTTCTAACGAGTACCCACAATCTATGTTTTGAGCAGAAATAAGAAAAATATCAGAATTTTTTATCTGAAAATTTTCATTTATTTGGTGGTAAAATATTCTATATATTTGAATAGGCGTGTTTTCGTAATGACTGTCTTAGAATTACCTGTTTTTTTTTTTTTTTTTTTTTTTTTTTTTTTTTTTTTTTTTAGTTTTTTTTTACTCAAGTATATAAGAGAACTCAGAAACTGATACAATCAGATCCACATCAATCCCCCAGCACCAAAGGAAAGACAGACAAATACAATTAAGCAGTTACAAAATTAACAGATGACCAGAATAAAAATCCTTTTCCTGCCTACTAGTATTAACAACCAGTTTTTGAAATTTTAAAATTTACGCACTAGAGAGAGACTCTCTGATTTCGCTCTCTAGAGAAATGAATATGAAAATAGAAAGGAAGGCAATAATCAGGAATCGATACAATTACCTAACACCTTCCGTCCAAGACACCGAAGGGAGAGAAGGACGCACTTAAAGTTACGGCACAACAATCAAAACACTACAAGCAGAAAGCCAAAAGGACAGTTTTTCCAAAATTGGCCAACCGGATATCCAAAATAAAAATTTTCACCATGATATACATGCAGACATACATTGACAGAAGTAATAAACCACAGCAGAAGCACCGCCGGGTCGCAAACGTTTTCCTTTGCCGAATCTGATTCACACTTGCATGGTTACGTCCTTTTAAGCAGTGCTGGCTAACACCATCAAGGAATTAAGCTTAGTTTATGGTCTATACAACCGTATAAAAACTGCTCGCTTTATGATAGACTCTGTAGCCAGTTTGTCTATATACTCCATAGCAGCCTATTGTTCTTTTTATGACCTTTGGTGAAAGAAAAAACTTATGGATCTACACACAAACTAGTATAGAAGAGGTCCAGAAAGAACTACAATTACAGAACACACCGATGACATCAACAAGAAGAGCAAAAAAAAAAAAAAAAAAAAAAAAAAAAAAATGACATACGGCACACATGCTTACAAATAGCCAACAGTATCTGCTACCCAGCAGCTGCAACTTCAAACATTGCTGCAAGAATATCCCATATAGCATACACTCTGTCTCGGACGCACTAACTCCGACAAACCATTTAGTTATAAGACAGCAAAATTCCGTCTACTCAGCTCTACAAACGAGATTATCATAGACCAGCTATTACTCGATCCATTGATTACAGACATGATAACAGAACAGATGTGATCTGCTGTCTTACAATTCTAAACCGTTACAGATGAATATCGAAAACCTTTGGTGTTGGCACATCACCCTTAACTTCCAAATAATAAAGAAATTGTTAACAAAAAAGGTAAGAACAAACCTTGTTAAAGGTTTGTTAACAAACCTTGACTGGAGGACCGAAAATTTGAAAGATCCTCTGTCGCAGAACACTTCTGCTCCTTATAACATGATGTTTTTAGTCATGCTTCCGACCATCCCCCGCCCCAACCACCCTCACCCCCACCCCTGTGTTGTACAAACCAAAACCCAAAATGGACAGATCAAACAAGGAAAGCTCGTGAAAACTACATAATCAAACGCCTGAAAATGTTACGGCCTTATGGTACCAACGAGGGGGACAGGTTGGTTGTCCTAATTGGACCATGAAATTTTCTCTCTCAATTTAAATATTCTGACAGCCGATTACTTTCCGTTGGTTGTATTGAATAAATATGATAACATATTCTTTAAAAAAAATGCATTCAACAAATTTGATTTTATCACGTTCAATACACATTTGATGAGCTGTAATTGTGACGCTGTGGCGGGAGGCTGGATTTTCTATAACAGATTATAGTTAATTCTTTTTAGAATTTATTAATCTTCATTATAGCTGGTGCAAGTCCCAGATGACGGTTGTAAAACATCTCGGCGTACGTAACTGCATTGTGGTTTATATTTTCTCTCCCTTTGTAATCAATGAGTCCATTCCGGGAGTTTTGAACAATCATATACGGGTCGCCGATGAGACCTAAATGGCTTAAAATAGCTAGTCGGTGCCAGTAAATATAGACACACAAGCTGATACCGATTTGTGTGTGTGTGTGTGTGTGTGTGTGTGTGTGTGTGTGTGTGTGTGTGCGTGTGATGCAAAAAGATGCGGATCAAGTATCTGATTCATAGGACAGCTTTGATTTCACAATCAGCATAAAAAAGACTCTGGAGGTATATTAGCCAGCACCCAGAAAGCATTACAGGAAATCTACTATCACAGCGAAAGGTCAACGTGGTAGACAAGTTCACCTACCTTGGAAGCCCATTATCAAGAATTGTGCACATTGATAATTAAGTCAATGCCAGGATTGCCAAAGCTAGTGCAGCATTTGGCCGACTACTTGAAAGTATTTGGGATCGAAGTACATTTGTTCGATTTGCGCTTGTTTGGTTTTATCTGTTTCCTCTTCCTCTTGGTGTCTGGGAAGGGCTGCAGCTTGTGATTGTGGCATTCCCTGGACTTTTCCCTTACCTTTTTTGACACAAAGCTAAAAGTTTACAGACCTGTGGTGCTGCCAACACTATTATACGTATGTCAAACTTGGACAGCTTAACAACGGCATACCAAAAGACTGACCCACTTACAAACAAGCTGTCTTAGAAAAAAATATGTGGAAAGGATTATTTGGAAAGAAAGGATTCTAGACACAGAAGTCCTGAAAAGGGCAGGGATGCAGAGTGTACAAACTCTTCTGAAGTTGGCACAATGAAGATGGACAGGTCATATTACCAGAATGTCTGATGAATGTTTACCAAAGAAAATCCTCTATGGAGAACGACAAGTAGAAAAAACGCTCTCATGGTAGTCAGAAGAAGCGATACAATGATACCCTGAAAGCCTCCCTCAAGGACTTCAACATACCAACAGGGTCGTGGGAACAAATTGCACAAATTTGAGCAAAGTGGCGAAGGGGCGCTGATGAATACGAAGCAAAAAGAATCAGCTAAGCCGAGCAGAAATGTGCTCAGCGGAAAGCCATCATCACCAGAGCTTTTTTCCTTAGACCGCTCATATTCTGCCACAGGCGGTTTAGAGCTAAGATTGGTCTCATCAGGCATCTTAAAACACACAAACAGTATCACTTCTCGCATTTAATTTAGATTGGTCATTGTCTGTAATGGCAAACGAACTATTATAAGTGTGAGTGTGTGTATTCATTGCTCTTAATGGCTATTCCTTTTCGAATCTAATACGACATGACAATACGACACACGAAAAATGTCTGCTCTGCTGAATGTTGAGCCTGCACAGGCATGCACTACGAAATGTAATTAGAAGGTATGAATTTATTTATGTAGTCAGTGACAAGCTGTTTTGAAGTATTGTCTTGTTTACATATTTACATGCACTTTTGTTGGAAAATGCTTATTGTCTGAGAAAACCTTTTATCTAGAACTGTGCCGTGATATTGCCACTATATAATATAGGAAATGAGGAAGCCCTTTGTCAATAAGTACATGAAGACATATGTATGCAGCAGCACAGCTAGTTGGAAATAATAAACAAATTGTAAAGCTGGTTTAAAACCTGTAAATTTAGGAGAATCCTCCCTATAATTAAGAAATAGATCAACTCTAGAAGTGATTTGTTGAGCAATAATCACTGTTTGGGGGCAGTTGTAAAGTTGTTCAAATCACGAGTGTGGAGTTCATAAAAACACATAAAAAAAACGACGAAAAAGTAATTGTAGCCTTCAGATTCTTCCAAGTTTCCGCCATCGCATACAAAAATCCCGCCAACTGTTTTGACTGTAACGCTGTTGTTTACATGTATTTCTTACGATGCTGACGCGTCAAAAATGACGTTACACCGTCTAACGCCGTTGAAACGAGGACTGACGTCAGGAAAGTGTCAAAATGACGTCAGAACGGCACCAGATAGCGTCGCGCGTTTTCGCCCAGTGATTTGTTGCAGAACAAATCACCGAGTTTAACCAGTGAATATACAGGCGAGGAGTGTTAGAATGTTTCGATATATGATATGATGAAATACAGGGGGTACCGTTTAACTTTTCTCCTTTCCTTGTACTTCTCTTCTTTACCCCGTAAGCATTCTTTATAAATTTATAGCGAGTCGTTAACGGCCCGCTTTAGATTTATAAAGAATGCTAGCTGGGTAAGTCCAGTTTACTACCTACGCATGTGCGTAATTGCTAGACGAGTGGCAAACAGTGTTAGACCCTGATCAGACTCCGGGTTCTGCGATGTCTGATTTGGGTCTACACTGTTTGCTCAGGTCTATCTTTCCGAATAGGTAGAGAAAGAAAGGTAAATGAATCAAATTGACCCCCTCAGAAATCATTCTGGATCCGGCCATTCTTAGACCTGTACAGGTAATGCTATTGGAAATGTATACGGGATAGTATATGTAGTTATATATGTCCACTGACCTATTAAATAGCAAATGAATCATCTACTGTTTCGGTTTTCTGGCGAAAGAATATGCACAATACTGGTTTACCGCTTAGAAGACTAAGCCTGCCCAGTAAACGTGCGGTTAGGTGAAGTGACTGCGCTCGACATGACCCCATTGGGTTGACAGGGCCGTAAAACCTCAATACAAACAATCTACTGTTTCGATTTTAGTGCTAGGGAATTGGCAATGAAACTTATAGACACCTAGGAAAAGCCACAGTCACAGACGCATCCCTTCCCAGGCACACAGTAAGTCTTTAATTACTTAACATTACGAAAACACGCCTATACAAATATATAGAAAATTTCCCCTCCAAAAAACGAAATTTTTTCAGGTAAAAAACTTTGATATTTTTCATATTTCTGCTCAAAATATAGATTGTGGGTACTCGTTAGAACCGCCTCGGCGAGGCGGTTCTAACGAGTACCCACAATCTATGTTTCGAGCAGAAATAAGAAAAATAATGTATACCCCTGTAAACCCCAGTTTTACTATATAAAAGTGGGGTTTAAGGGGGTCAAAATTATATAGGCATGTTTTCGTGATGAAATGACAGAAAGGAAAAATACTTCACTGAAAACGGAATGACCATATAAACATATAAAGAAGACCTGTAACAGAAATAACGTCATGGAGTCAGTATTTGTGTGTGTCTATGTGTTTGTATGTCTATGTGTGTTTGTCTTTGTGTATCTCTCTCTCTCTCTCTCTCTCTCTCTCTCTCTCTCTCTCTCTCTCTCTCTCTTCTATCTATCTATCTATCTATCTATCTATCTATCTATCTATCTATCTATATATATATATATATATATATATATATATATATATATAACTCTGTCTATCTATTTTTGTGTTTATGTCTGTGTCTGCGTGTTTTTGTGTCTGTGTATTTAGATTGCAGTGGTGCTATAATCCACTATATGGAGTACAACAACACTCGGCCTTAAAAGCGCTACATATGTGATATCAAAGAAGAGCTGATTTTCTGTTCATAAAATGAGAGTTTCTGAAATAAATGCAAAATCAGTGAGGAATTATTGTCTTCGTACAATCCTCGAATGTCTAGACTTATACAAGCGGGCAATTTCATCCAATAAGAGCAATATGTCTTCTAAAAGGCACATTGAATTCGCTAGAATTACGGGCTTTATTCCTCCATCAAAAACTATTTAGTATTTTCATCGATCTGGAAATTCTTTTAAGGACTATAATTCTCAGAGATTACATCCAGTCTTAAATCTAGTCACCAAGTGGCTTCATGTTTAGTTATTTTGAACAGATCTATGATTGATAAGATTTGTTACACTTTTTGTAGATTTTATAATCACATCGAATGAGATTTACCAAATTTCTAAGACCTAGTTAAAATTAGTTTGACCAAAATAAAATACCGCCTATTTCAACTGCAGACTTTATCAGTCTCTTAGGTTATAAAACATTTTGCTGATCTAAAGTTTAATCATGCACGCCAGATTATTAATGGTAGGGAAGAAACTTGCAGATATTCAAAAGCAATTTACAAAAATGCTCCCACACTTCACAAACTGGAGAATAGCGCAGTCATGGGAACGCAACGAGAACTATAATCAAATTCATTGATCTTCTTATTTTACTGAGAGACATATACGTATAAAAGAGTTTTATAACACTTGCCTTAATAAACGGATTTCTTTCATAATTGGCAAACCGATGGGCCCCATTACATAGATGTGTTTGAGAAACTCTGGGGGTGCTCATTAGAAGCACCTCTTAGCATATGTTATTTATTTATTATTTTTTGTAGAGATTCAGGTTTTTGTAGGAAAAATAAGGTTTATCTTGGGCTATGGATTACGAAAACATGCCTATTTAAATTTTACCACCACCAACTGAAAATTTTCAGATAAAAAAATTCTGATATTTTTTATATTTCTGCTCAAAACATAGATTGTGTGTACTCATTAGAACCGCCTCAACGTGACGGTTCTAACGAGTACCCACAATTTATGTTTTTGAGCAGAAATAAGAAAAATAATGTATACCCCTGTAAACTCCATTTTTACTGTATAAAAGTGGGGTTTAAGGGGATCATAATTATATAGGCATGTTTTCGCGATACCTTATGATATATAACTTCTCAAAAACGACAAAAATATCATATGCGATCATCGTATACCCACATTATCCTGCGTATCTGTACAAGTCTGAGTCAGGGTTTAATATAGGCTTTAAAGTCCATATGTTGTGTTAGCGGTATGTGTAGACTCTGACTAGACTGTGCGAACTCACAGGCTGATCTGCCTACGCTGATTGCATACGTCAAAAGTCTTTTTCTATTCAGAGTATCATACTTAAAGTACTTCATGCCATTCTGTACAGCGATATGTATGTATGTATCTAGATTTCTAACGCTACCAGGCAACTGAGTCACATAGAGGCAGCCATCACGAAAACATGCCTATATAATTTTGACCCCCTTAAACCCCACTTTTATATAGTAAAACTGGGGTTTACAGCGGTATGCATTATTTTCCTTATTTCTGCTCAAAAACATAGATTGTGGGTACTCGTTAGAACCGCCTCAGCGAGGCGGTTCTAATGAGTACCCACAATCTATATTTTGAGCAGAAATATGAAAAATATCAGAATTTTTATCTGAAAACTTTCGGTTTTTGGTGGTGAAATTTTCAATATATTTGAATAGACATATTTTCGTAATGGCCGATACAGCGATATAAGTGATTAATAAGTGAATATACCGCGTCATGTAACGGATTAACGAAAGCTGCGATTTGGTCTCCATGATCAGTTGTAGCAACAACGACATTTTTATGGCAGATGCAATCTTAATTATTCGGTAATATACGTTACCGGTGTAATACGTGTTGTAGCGAACATGTTCATTCTCCATGATAAATGCAATCATAAGTATACCGTGTTGTGCGTTACATAAATAATAGCTATTGTAGCAAACATCCTGTATCAGTATTAGTTATAAATGTTTTTTCTTTCTTCGATCCTAATCATTAGTAGCGACGATTTCTATCCTCGCTCTATGGCAATATTCGCACGTTTTGTTTGTAATTTCTGTTTATTTATCTTATCTATGTACGAGTTAGAGAAGTAGTTATTCACTCAGCTTCCTCTTCATTGATAACCATAACCTTACTTATTCTGTCATGTATGCTAAGGACAGATAACAGTCGAGGCTACTCCACAATATTAAATAACAGTTTCACTTGCAACTATAAATGAAAATGTAATAACAAAAAATGATTAAAATAGGAGAGTTCAATTAGTTAATCATTAAATTAATATTTAAAATACTTTTTAATCTTTGCTAGAATGAACGAGTCGCGTGAGAATTCTAAATTATATCGGCAACATTTATTTCGTGGCAAAACTATTCTTTAAAGATGTAATAAAATATAATTAGAATCAATAAAACATTAGTTATTTCAGTGCAATAATTAAATTGATACCTTATTTACTTTAATTATTCGGAAATCTAAACTCCTCATCGTTACCTAAAATTAGAACAATTCCGTTTCACTATAGAGATCAAACATGGTTTTTCATGCATTAAAATTCGCCAGGTCTCGAGGGAGGTGTTGAAAACCGAGGCCGGAGGCCGCGGTTTTCAACACCTTCCTAGGTACCTGGCGAATGTTAATGCATTGAAAAACCATGTTCGATCGCTATTATTGCATAAAAACTGAAAACATTTGCTACATTTCGCGTTATTTCTTGCACTATTTTCTTTCGCCTTTTCACCGATGTCTAGCAAACGCAATTTTCACGGACTATGCTCGTTCTAGGTCCTGGCAGTACACGTCTCGTAACGGAAGCAAATCTATGGCCCCGGTACGATCATTTTGAAAGTTGCGTAGCCCTGCATTAACAGCGCGTGAATTGTCTTGTTAATACACGGCTTTTCGCCGGTTAATGCACGGCTGTTTATAACGTGCGATACTGCTTTTTATGTAATACTACCTGTTGATGTGACTAAATATTTCTGGATGAGTAGCAAACAGTGAGGATGCTGATCAGAGGTCACTTTCTGCTACATTTGATCTGGATCTACATTGTTTGCTCAGGCGCGTATGTCCGGACTGAGTGTCCGAATATTCAGGGTAGAAACGGTAATGCTGGTCTACATGCAAACAAAAGTGTTGTTTAATGTGTTGTCTGATTTGCTCAGCTATTTTCCAAATTAGCGATGCAAAATGCGTTGCCCATTATTCATGTCATTTAGAAATATCATGCAGTCGACTTTGAAAATGTTCGCAAACATTGCACTTCAGAATAGTAATATTATCACGTGTCATACTGAATAAATTAGGTCGCCACGGCCACTTCTAATTGTCAGCAAACCAGATTGATGGAACTATTGTTGCTGCATATGTTGTTGATACAAATTCACATACTAAACGACAAACAGTACAGATCAAGATCGGTTGGCTCCTGATAAAACTAACTGATCCGGTTTGCAAAAATAGGTCATATCCGGATTAAGCAGGGCCAGGGTTATGATAAAATTTGAGAAGAAACCAGTCAGTTTTTACTTTTTAGTATGCTACCTTTACATGTAACAAGGTAGTTTCAAACCGTATTTCATACCCTTCTGTGAATGTCCGTGCAATGTGTCACTGTCTGCATCCCGTTAGATAACAAGTTCACGTATTTCGTTCATATTTTGCATACATATTCGTATTGGGATGGATGATTAAAGATAAAAATCCTTAATTATGAAAGAATAAAGGCCATTTTCCATGTATAAGAATGGCTTTTTGGCCTTTAGTTCATTTGCTATATCTAATATCTGGATGAACTTACACACATATAAAGAGGACCTAAGGCTTCGTTTGGCGAAGGACAAATACTCTAGCTATTACAGTTATTGAGTTATCTGCCTTCATATATCTGGCAAATGGACTTTGGATTATATGGAATATGCGGATAACTTTTGATACATGCAGATTATATCTGAGATTTGCGGTTACTAAATGTGGCCAAGGACCGCTACGCCGGTTGTACCAGTTCTTGAGTCATCTGCCTATGGTGTATTGGTAAAGTTTTTTTTTTTTTTTTTTTTTTTTTTTTTTACTTCCTGTACTTTGTACTACATCAGTAGTATAGGGTGGTACTATGGACACGCCGAATTTGGCGTGTCCATAGTACCACCCTATACTACTTACATCTGACCGAAACTTCATAGATATATTGCCGAATTAAGTTTACACGCCGGAGTTTAATCAGATTTACATACATACTTGGGCAACGAAACATAATTTTTTGACAGTTAAGGCCCTTTTCAGTGTATTTCCGAGGTTATGTATTCCAAGTAACGACAAACTGTCTACGATGCTTTTATCCTATATATATCATCGCTACAGCGAGGCAATGCATAAACTGTATATGTTTGCTAAGAAAGTGATGAAAGAGATATATAGTCATACTAATAGCGAAAACGTTCGAACTAAGGAGAGGGAAATTATCATTTCTTTCTTTAGCGTCTGCTTCATACAGAGATCAATGATACGAAAAATCTCATAAAAGCTTAATGCATATTAACTAAAAAATTCATTGACATAAACACTTTCTAACAAAAGGGATTCTTTGGAATGAAAGACGAAACAAAAGATAGAAAATAGCAAATTCATTCTGTTCACGTGGGGGGGGGGGGGGGGGGGGGGGGGTAACGATAAAATGCAATATTATTCACGATTAATACTAAGCGCAAAAATAGAACTCTGTTTTTAGGTTTACTGTATGCACTCGGAGATAACACTTTGATAATAGAACGGGACGGCATTTTCAGGCCTCCACACAAGCACTTAACTAGAGCTGTTTCTACAGACAACCCTCTTTATACCGACACCGGATACAACGACAATATTCGTTATAATGACAATTTGACTGTCACGAAACTTTCGCTTATGAGGTAACAGTTAATCACAAATTAAGCAAGAATATCGTATTTAAATACGTTAAAGAAACATGTGTTTTGGATATTTGTTAGAATTGCCTCAGTGAGGCGATTTTAACAAATGTCCAAAATATATGTTCTGTGAGGAAATATGAATAAAACAAGGTATTTTTCACATATCATTGTGTCCATTAAGGGTTCTTTACAACAGCAAATTCATTTTAAATGCAACATCTTTGGGAACAAAGGCTGTCGTTGTAATGAGGGTTCACTGTATCATAAAACAAACTAAGAAGCTGCATCTGATTAGGGAATTCACTGTTTGACACTCATCAACCATTTGTTGATATATCAGCAGGTATTAATATGGAAACTTTCCAAAATTTGGTCAAGTATGGAACGGAGTTAAGATGTCGGCATAGTTAGAATAAATGTGGCAGAAAGGAGAAAATTCAGTTTGGTTGTGTCTATTTATGAGGGACCATGAATATATGCGACAGTCATCACGCCCTCTTCCTTCTTATCCCCTCCCTCTCCAAAATTCTGCTAGTATATAATAGACATTCATTAAAAATGGACTTTTTCGTTCAGTTTGACCTCGAGGCCATTTTAATTTCAATCTGATTAGATGACGGATCGCTTTCATGAACGTGTCATATTATGCAAGATTGGCTTCCGAGCTAATTACTCAACAAATCCATGGGAAATGGATGAATTGTATCTTCAGAAGATTGCGAATGAAATAAAAAAAAAAAAAAAACAATATTATATGCACAATTTAAGTTCTGAGAAATATTTATGCGTCAGCAAACTGATCTTACGGAAAGATGTATATCAGCATTCTTGCCTTTCAGAGGGATATACAGTCGCGAACCTCGTTATCTCGAACTCGCTTATTTCAAATTACCGCTTATCTCGAAGTGAAAATCTGGTCCCTGTTTTAACATGAAACTATGACAACAGGTAACAAAATAATGTGGAAAAGAGGAGAAATTTCTCCTAAGGAGCAATTTCTCCTCTTTTCCACAATATTTTCAGTATATCTCTATTTTCAGGAGTCAAATTACATATTCATTTGTGAAATGTGGTTGTTTGATTTATCTTTTTTCCTCAATTCTGCAAATCTGATATGTCTAGATACGGATATCTCGAAGTATTTCAGAGAGTACCTTGGCTTTCGAGATAACGAGAGTCGACTGTATATTAACAATCCTGCCTTCTGGAAAGATGAACGAGCGGATATCACAATTAAGTGAACTATGTTATAGTACATTCGTATTTGAACATTTTACTAGCTTTACTAGTAACTAGAACTGCAGTTTCATTGCAATTAGGAAGTGTGTTAACATAATGAATGCGACGAGAGCATGAAGCCACCGCAACGTTGATTCATTTACATACCAAGGAGAATCGTTGATTTCGAGTTAGATAACTATTTCAAACTTGTTTACCTCCTTTCTGAGAAAGTTTCTACTCTTAAAGAAAATAATTTGTTCCTGTTTCAGGACAGCAAACAGGAAGTCACAAAAGTTGTCCTCCTTGCAATAAATGATGGGAAATCTACCAAGCATACCCAGTAAACAAATGGTCAGCATTACGAAAACATGCCTATTCAAATATACTGAAAGTTTTACCACCAAAAATCATAAAATTTTCAGACAAAAATTTCTGATATTTTTCATATTTCTGCTCGAAACATAGATTGTGGGTACTCGTTAGAACCGCCTCGATGAGGTGGTTCTAACGAGTACCACAATCTATGTTTTTGAACAGAAATAAGAACAATGATGTATACCCCTGTAAACCCCAGTTTTACTATATAAAAGTGGGGTTTAAGGGGGTCAACATTATATAGGCATGTTTTCGTGATGAAGGAATGTGAACTGTAACACCATATGTACAACTGTCTTCCTGCAAACAAAAGAAATTTTACAGAGCCGAATTTGATGAAAATTTGGGACACTTTTAACAAATAAGTGGAATTACTTATAGATAATATTCGCATTAATGTACACACATTTAGGATAGTTTAAATAAAACTTGCCACGGATGGATGATGGTATAACTACATTCTTTGAACAAACAGAGCTGACGGTGTATTATTACTACATGTACTTATAAAACGATACCCTCTGACAGGATTGTAAATTTATCTTACATGTGCGATTACGTTCTATAATTCCGAAGAAAAAAAGGCTATAAAGTTCGATTTTATATAATCTACCATCAGTAAAAACCCTAGCTGTATATGTTGAGGTTTATAGTATTATATATTTTGTAGCGAATGTCTCAAACGTGTTGGCTTTGGATGGTAATATGGGATAGGGGCAAAAACCAATTAAGCTACACTGCCTTGTTTGGACTTGATTATTCCAGCATTTCTATGTGAACAAATACAGGCGAATGACTCGTGATAGGGAAAATGTAAACAGAACAGAACCATACAAGTCTGTGTATCAGAACAGTCTGACTACTAGTCCTGCAATACGTGCTGGTTCGTGAAGAAACAAATAACGTATAAGTAAACAATTAAAACTTCTCCATGGTTGAGGGCAGATTAAAACTGCTCTATTATATCCAAACGTACTTTTTCCTGGGATCCCAAACCAATTTGATGAGTTTCGTGTCGGCAATAGAGCCTAAAAGAGACAATATTTAATCCAAAATAGACACAATATTCAATTGTCTAGACACAAACAATCTTATTTCATTGTTAAGATGCTGCTTAGTTGATTGATAATCCTGTCACATAAAATTTATCTCATGGGTAAAAAGATTCTGATTAATTTTAATTAATATAATCGACATATTTCTCACTATACGTACAATACATAATACTATAATATTGCAAGACACCATATTTCAACTGCTCGTACCCGGATAATAGCTTCATCTTAGATAATAGTTCGATGTGTCTTTAATGACTTGTTATACGTTCAACCTTTATTAACAAAGGAGATCATTATTCTGACTTCCTTTTTGCTATACTGCAAATCAATTCCCTTCTGAAAAGGATTCTACTCTAAAAGGAGAAAATTCTTTTCAGAGGGTAAGCAAAATAATTTCAGTTGCCTCATCCTTAAAGCGTATCGATTCTCCTTAATATAAAACAGTTGCAGTAAACAAACAGTAAACAAACAACAGTCTTCAATATGTGCCATCTTATTCGAAAAGATAATGTTCATTAACCCTTCTCATGCTGAACCCGTCATGCCCTGTCTTAGCGAACAGTGTAGATCCAGATCAGTTGGCTTCTGAAGAAGCCAACTGATCTGGGTCTGCACTATTTGACATTAAATATGTGAATTTCTATATAAAAAAAAAACCGGATCAAGTAATCTGATTGGCTGGAAATTAAAAGTGGGCGTGGCATCTTAATTTGTTCAGCATGAGAAGTGTTAAGATCCGAGTGACAGTCCATGTCCATAATAAGGGAAACCAAACTCAATTAGCGTATCTACCTGCATTTGTCAGATCTTTGGCTGTTTTTTTTTTTTAAGGACACCAGTGAGAAGAAATTTTTTAAACACTGTTTACTAATTGTCGTCTGCAGTAGAACAATGAGTGACTTTTAGAGATACATATTAACCGCGCCATGAGATAATGGGTCTTTAGGACAAATGCGAACAGGTCACTTATGCAGCGGCATATTTCACAGTGTCCAATAATTCTGTTGGCGGGCATCGAAGATCTTGATCGGACTGTGCGGATGCATATGTTAATCTTGCCTTCGTTGTCCACATGTATACGAAGGTATCTTATAATATTCGACAAATAAAAGGACTTCATGCCATATATCAACACCGCAGACGTAGATCAGGGCCTTTTCTGTTCATGGATGTAATCCATTGATTTCTGGGCCTTTCTTACGCTTATATGACATACGGTTTCTTTTTGACATTGCGCTTCAGAGCGATAACGGACAGACAAACAGAATCAATGTCTACAGTCGGCTATTTTTGCATCCAACTGCTCGGATGCACAGTCTGGTCTTTATTCTGAATGTATGCAGGACATATTTTTACATAGCGCACCTCATTTGGCGTCAATATGCACCCTTTGAATACTTTAAGGTCTGCGAACATGATTTTATAACCAATTGATTATCAGTCAAATTTGGCACATAGCAGGCTGGGAAAAAATTCCAGCAGACGGCATTGTAATACAGTTTTCTTACTTAACAAAGGAAATAGGCTTTGACAATACATGCAATAAAGAGACAATTTGCATGAAATGCTAAATCCTATTTTCTAGTAAAAATAAGAAAAAAAAAAGTCATCAATTTATCCTCTGCTGGAGTTGCCAACAGCGCGCTAAGTGTTTATAAACAGTGCTCGTAAAAAGAATTCTTGACGTTAATACGAACAGCGCAGGCATTCCACACAGTCTGAGCCGAACCTTCGTTCTCCCTTACCGAATCATTAAAACTATCTAATACATTTGACGGGAGCGAAGACGGTCAAACTGCATAGCTGAGCAAATTAACATGGTCTTTCGCTAGTTTCATAAAAGTTAAGGCTCTTTCTTTGTGAAACGTCTGAACATATTTGACAAATATAGAAGGGTCTCGCAGACACATGTTTTCCGTCATTCTAGTAGAGAGTTATTTCTTCTAAAGTTGGTTTAAAGGCGTTGCTGTTAGTGCGCCAGATTAATTACATTGGTTGCAATATTTCTATAATTTAATCACAATCTAATATTCCTTGTAACAAAACAAAGTATAACGTGTTTTAAAGTCCTTTGGGGCATTTTTGCAGAAACATCATCAAGATGCTGATAATCATAATGAAAACACGCAAATTAAAGCAAAGTCTGTGTATAACCTACCCAGTCAGCATTCTACGTAAATCTATATCGGGCCGTCATCGGCCCGTCAGGGTAGCTGACGGGCCGATGACGGCCCGATGTTGATTTATGTAGAATGCTAGCTGGGTAGCCTGTTGACGCACCATAACAATTCTGGAATCAGACATACACGTGTAGCCGTTGCAGAACAGAAAGAAATGTATTATTTTGTCAGGTTTATTTGTACAAACACATTGCCGTTTTTATTGTACTCGGCTTTCGGTAGTCTTCAGAAAGTCGTTTTTTTTTTTATCTTTTTGTTTGCCTGGCGCTTAATAAATAAGAAGTAAATTTGCAAATTTTTGTTATGATTAAATGCAAACCTTTTGCTGTAACTACCTATGTACCATTGCACCATATATTAATAGTTTTTTGTCTTTTTTCTTCAGAAATTGGAACATTTTCAGAAATTGGAATAATTTCATTTTTCCCAAAGTAAAATGGCTGCAAATTGTGAAAAAAAAAAAAAAAAAAAAAAAAAAAAAAAATATATATATATATATATATCGACGGGGTTGGTGTACATAAGAGGCATGTTTTCAACAAATTCCACCTGTTTAAGTTTCTCAAAGCATCACGAAAACATACCTATATAACTTTGAACCCCTTAAACCCCACTTTTATATTGTAAAACTGGAGTTTACAGGGGTATACATTATTTTTCTTATTTCTGCTCAAAACATAGATTGAAGGTACTAGAGAGAATTGCCTCGGCAAGGTGGTTCTAACGAGTACCGACAATCTATGTTTTGAGCAGAAATATGAAAAAATATCAGAATTTTTATCTAAATACTTTCAGTTTTTTTTTTTTGGTGGTGAAATTTTCAATATATTTGAATAGGCGTGTTTTCATAATTGTTTCACAATTTTATTGGGAAACATCAGTAACCTACGATCAGTATATAATAAAGAGTTTTGTTCTGACTGACCATATCTTATCAATAACCATAATTGCCATATTTAAATATTTACTGGCAAGCATTGGTCTGATCTCTGCAATTTCTTCAGTAGAGTGACTTTATTTTTAATATCTTAGATTATTATTATTTATTTATTTATTTATTTATTTTTTTAAAGTTACTCCAATGAAGAATTTGCATAGATCAGACCAATGCTTGCCAGTAAATATTTAAATATGGCAAATATTTGAGACCAAAGCACAGAAACAGGAAAGACGAACGGTTACTGATAAGATATGGTCAGTCAGAACAAAACCTCTTTATTCAGAATATAACGCGCAGCAAAAACGTCTTTCCAAAGCAAGTCGAAAGCAGTTAAGTATTGGGACAAACACGTCTGAACAAACAGAGAAATCTACTTTAAACAAAAGAACTTACTCCAAGGGGTGGTGCTGTGTATCTTACATCACTGGGGCGTCCAACTGATATTGGCTTACAGTTGGGCAAGGCCTGCTATCCTTGTAGTGGGTAAGGGTATAGGGGGAATGTTTTTATTTCTTCTGTTTCTTCACTTTCTTTCCTGTTCCTCTTTCTTCCCTGTCCCTCTCTTTCATCTCCTCGACTCTCTCTTCTCTCCTCTACTCTCTCTTCTATCTCTTTTCTCCCTTTCTCTGGGAGACGACACAAAATGACCCTCAAGGGTTGACGTGTCGTTAAACCCCAACACAATCAAAACCAAGGGGTGGGAAGCAAATTTTTGTTCAAGGTTGAACTCTATGAAAATGGATGCGAGACCAATTCGGAAGGCGTTATCGCAGCAAAAAGTGTATTAATTCCCCTTGGTTTATTCCCCTTTAACAAACGTTATAAAACTCTTCCTCTGTTACTCGAATTGCAATATGTATTGAGACAGAGGACATCAAATATTTCTGAATCATTGATAAATCACATGGATGTCATTAATCATAGAAGAATACCATTTGACATTATCACTGCTACAATCAACGATTTAGAACTTCATCATGTCTTACGGAATTCATTTTGTTCAATATTTCACATGAAGATAGTCAATAAACTAACATTAAAGCCGAGCTGTTGGATTACGCAATGCACCGGAGAAAAGAGAAATGGAACGTTTTTCATCCATTAACATTTGTCAGGTCCCGAAGATGTTATTTGAATCCGAGGTCGTAGAACGACTGCTATAATATCTTCTGACAGACCAGGCATCACGAAAACATGCCTATATAATTTTGACCCCCTTAAACCCCACTTTTATATAGTAAAACTGGGGTTTACAGGGGTATACGTTATTTTTCTTATTTCTGCTCAAAAACATAGAATGTGGGTACTCGTTAGAACCGCCTCGCCGAGGCGGTTCTAACGAGTACCACAATCTATGTTTGAGCAGAAATGTGGAAAATATCAGAGTTTTTTATCTGAAAAAATTTAAGTTTTTTGAGGTGAAATTTTCTATATATTTGAATAGGCGTGTTTTCGTAATGCAAATGTACATGCAATCAAACGTGTCCGATCACATTCCTTGCAATTCTGCATGATTCCATTGAAACGTCGCATCAAAAGGTTCAAAAGTTCTCAAGATAGTCACTTTTAAAACGTTGTATACAATGACAGTATTCTATGAAAATAAGACCGGAGTTGAACGTTAACAAAAATCAGACACAATGCTTATTCCAGGGCGGCAACGTTTTTTGTTTGTTTTTTTTTTGTTTTTTTTTTTTTCACTTAACGTTACATAAACAAACTGCCCAGCTAGCATTCTACGTAAATCTACATCGGGCCGTCATCGGCCCGTCAGCTACCCTGACGGGCCGATGACGGCCAGATATAGATTTACGTAGAATGCTGACTGGGTACTACGACCTTTTTGTGGAAATTTAAGCAAATACCATGTTCAAAATGCATGTTATTTTGTTCATTCGATCACGGCTTCGAACAGGTAAATAAATGGGTATTTGTGCAAGAAAAGGAGTGAACAGATATATATCCATATATATCCACGGTTCATCATAGTAATTTCGAACTGCGACAACCAAATAATGAAATTACATTGAAATTTTCCATTGTCATAAATTTTGATTCTCTTATGGCTATTAGCAACACCATGACGTCACTTCAGTTCTGGTATATGATTGGCTGGTATAAATAGTTTCTTAATTGAACAGTCATCAATTTTTGGCTAAAGCCTGTGCTACAATGAGTTTGAATGTTGGACAAAAAAAAAATAAACATGAACAAAATTTCTGTGTGTCAGCATTGTTATTTGCAAGAAGATTATGTTTATCTGCAAATAACATTGCTGACACATCGTCCGTCTGACGGTGTCTACACAGAATAGACAGCTTGCAATATGGGTTACCTTGTTTCGAACAATCTAACTAAAGGGATATTGATATGGTTTCAAGTAAAGCGGGGTTACTCTGTCAAAATGGTTTCGTCTCAATTCAGGAAAAGGGCCTACTTTAAAAGAAATGAATTTTCCTCTATTGAATTAAGCAAACAATTAAGGTATTAAACGTTTGTTTCAAAATCGAATTCCGCTGGATGAGAGTATATATCTTATCACTTTTACATCGGATCCTGACTATCTAAAGGAGCCAGATACTCCTAGCAGATTTCCCGCCATATTACAAGGGAGACAAGCTTTGAGACTTCCTGTTTCGCATTTCTGTACTTTGGAGAAAATTCTTTCCTTTAGAGTGGACCCTTTTTCAGAAGGGATGCAAACAAATTTTGGCAGAGTTGCCAAAATATAGTCAGGTAAGTTTTGGTAACTAAGTTGCCACCTTTTTGGGGCAGGGTTGCCAACTCTGCTTACCGTCTGTTCTTTTTTGGCTATTTAATGGTATTTGTCCGTGTTTCCCTTTGATGTTGAGAACTTGATGTGGATCTGATTGTATAAGTTCCTGAATTCACTTACTTACTTTGCTTTCCCTTAAAGTTTAGTCCCTTATCTTCTGTGTTTGACAAAGTGCACTAGACCATATCGGTGAGACAGTCATCAAAACAGTTGCCGGCTGGTCAGCATTACGTACATTAAAAGCTTGCAATACCTCTGAATCAGAAGATAATGACAGTGATAATGTATTGTTGTGCCCCACGTCTGCCTCTCGTATCTATCATTGTGGTGTTTAAGCGACGCTGATTTAGATGCTATCGTTGATCCTGTAGATGCAATATTCCATTGTCCATATATAATGTGTCTCATCAATTATTTTATATTACCTATTTGATTGATGACTTTGTCGCACAAAATCAATGAAACTTTAAAGGTTCGAGCCGAGTTGGCGCAAATGTATTCACTACGGAGAAAAGCGATGTCTTAACACCGGGTAAGTCTGGATAATACCAGCATGTTCACTATTTGATTGGCACATATATGAATATGATTCTATGGTTTTGGTCAGTTAGATGTGTATGCATGTGGCAAAATTAACGTAAAAAAGATTCCTTTGGAAACAAAGATCACACTACATATCAGAAAATGGGAGTCTCCGTTTTATTGAGACTCTTTATAATCAGTAACGAAGTTTGCAACACTGCTTACGACCTCTAGTATATACATGAGCAGAACTCCGTTTTCAAATATACCACAATGGGCCCAATGATCCCAACGGAAATGAACAGTGAGCCGATGAGATAATGTTTATTGGGAAGTTTTCTCAATATTTGCAAAACGTTTTTATTCAACATTGTAGAAAACCTTCCTACAACCTTTCTAAAACCTCTTTACAACCTTTAAAAAACCTGTACGCAGCCTCAATAAGGATTTCAATTATGATTCAGATGCTATACTTTTTTTTAGTATATACAAAAATCTCCATAAAATCTTTCCTGATTTTAACTTAAACTTCTTCCCCGTTTGGTGTTTATATTAAGGCAAGGCTTGGGATCTGATTGTATCAATTCCTATCCTTGCGTTTCCTATTATTTCGCATGTACTCCGTTTGTCGATGTTTTTACAAGTTCTTTGATTTTTGCATACAACACTGCTTACATTAGTATTTTTGTCACTGCAAAATTGTTTACTCGAGAATTTTGTTTATAAAGCTTTTGAATTAACAGAAAACTGGGCTCAGTACCACCTCTTCAAGTAAGTTTGTCACGAGGATCGTTTATGTAATTAAATCCACCTCTCCCAAACTAAGCTGCATGGGGATCGACATAGTCCCAGAATGCAAACATCTGAACACGTGACTGAAACTTTCATAAACTAGTGTTTCAGTTTCATGTCCAGATGCTGAGTAAAACAGACCAGACTAGACCATGTGTTTGTTCAGTCAATGTTATTATTTCAGATGAAAAATTCCCGCCATTCCACAGAATAAGTGACCTAGACTGCAAATGATAAGTGATAAAAGTAATAAATGGTGTTACTTCAATGTTTCAGAAACGTCGTCCAAACGTTGGCATCTGACGAAACAATTTGGACATTACTTTTAAGTATCCGCGGGCAATATATTCACATACATTTTACAAGCCATTCAGTTGCAACAGAATTAACATGATTTTACCAAGCATACTTCTGTCTACATATGTGCCATGCACATTGCTGTTAAGAATTTTTGAACCACGAAAACACATTTCAGTAGCATATTTCAAGCAAACAGGCGGTAAATCCATATTTAGTTAAGACATAAAAGTAAAATGATTATAGTTGCTTGATTTAAAATTCACCTTGAGTGTTGTTGATTCTTTAAGAGTAGAAAAAAACGTTAAAATTATACGCGCATTCAAATTTTCTTTGTTTCGCAGAATTACAATTTGGTGGAAAAGGCAGTACAAGGAGTTGGTTGATCAAAATTTCGTATAAATTATTTGTGATATTTCTTCAAGTAAATACTTGATTATTACAACAGTGTGAATGTGCAATTATAAACGAAAAAAGTAATCACTGTCCTTGACAAAATTTTGCCAAAAAAAAAACAAAAAAAAACCGCTCAAAATCGAAATACGAAACTGCGCACATAAGTCCACGTTAAAGGGTGTAACGAAGCGTTCTTAAAACGTTTCAAAACGTTACATTTCAGTGATTGACCGTGACCTTATTCCAACCATATAACATTGCAAAGTATGCATAATAACAGTTCGAATGGGAGAGCATGCTAGAAATATATGTTTCGATATGTTGACAATCGAGCGTTCAAACAACGTTTGCTCATGATTGGTGTCAACATAACATGTCCACTACATCATGGTAACACTTACACCATTACGAAAACATGCCTATTCAAATACATAGAAAATTTTACCTCCAAAAACTTAAAATTTTCAGATAAAAAAATCTGATATTTTTCATATTTCTGCTCAAAACATAGATTGTGGGTACTCGTTAGAACCGCCTCGGCGAGGCGGTTCTAACGAGTACTCACAATCTATGCTTTTGAGCAGAAATAAGAAAAATAATGCATACCCCTGTAAACCCCAGTTTTACTATATAAAAGTGGGGTTTAAGGGGGTCAAAATTATATAGGTATGTTTTCGTGATGACAACGTTGGGTTGCAATCAAACTTTTATACAACCAAATGAAAACGTTGTGATAACGTTTTCTGTTAGCTGGAGCAGCGGATGTCGACACAAGTAAATGATAACATGCGACGTTATCAAACGCGCCCTTGTGCACGCACAGCATTGACGACGCGAATTATTGTAGTTTGATCACGATACCGTTTCCATTAGGCGCTATAGGAAAACCTATATATATAACGTCATGTTAGAATTCTTGATAATTTAGCAGCTGTTGGCTGCACCACTTATGGTGCACTTTGTAAGCAAATCATATCTTGATACTGCAACCGTAAATGTCGATTGAAACACACGCTTTGAAGTACTGCACGCAAAAGTCAAGTTTACTTACTCAAGAAAATATTCGTACACACGAAACAAACGTTTTTAAACAAATCATCATATATTTTATTTTTGTGCTGCTTGGCAACAGAGTATTGATGTAATGATACCACGCTACTCATAATTAATATTAGTTCATAAATACTTGATCAAGTTCCTATGTTTAGTTCAGAAAAAAGAGCTAAAATTATTATCCTATGTGCGTGTTGTGAAATGCACACGGGAAAACAAACAAACAAACAAAAAAAAAAATCCATGATAATGGTCGATTAAACTATATGTGGAAAATGATATTTTGTAAACAAGCCCTGCTGTAGTTATTAACTGGATTTCTCTCATAAAGAGATCATGGTAGCTTTTCCTTCTCTACAGCCAAAATTCAAGACGTGTATAACTTGGTTACACGATTTCACTTATACACTTTGAATTGGAATCTAATCTGGAGGTGAATCATATTATTGTCGTAAGCAAATAGCCGAGTTATTCCCTGAAATCGGATCTAAATGATATGTTCTTAGGGATGTTGCAGACTAAACATTCTTTTGTTCTGACGAACGAAACGTCGCAAATTGACTGTTATCACATACTTGATTGATCACGTGACGGTATTAAGGTCAATCCTAACATAAGAAATTAATCAAAAGCTGAAGTAAGTTTATCAATGGACACTAATCAAGGACAAAGACTGTTCATGCACAGAACTGTTCATATTTGTTCGTAAGTTGATTTTCTCTGTCAGTCAGCGAATTACTTAAGTGTATCTTACAGAGTATATTTACATCCAAACCTTGACTTGATTAGCTTCTGACTGAGTAGCACTATGATAGCCCTGTTTATTGAATTCATTTCTGTTATTTTGTTAGCTTACATGTGGTACAGGAAGTGAGGGGGTGAGGTAGGTGGGGGAGGAGGGTTAGAAAAAGATTTAAATGAAGCGAAATTCTTGCACACTAGATAGGGAAATCCTGGATTTAACCCGGGGATAGAAATTCTTCTCCTACCCAGGTTATCCTACCCAGGGTAAGATAAAAATCGAGAAGTCTCACGTGTTTGATAGGCACTGGTTGTAATGGACGTCAAGTACGCCATCATTAAGGTTTACGTCACTGAACGTAATGACGTCATTAAACGCAACAGTAATGTCATCACAATATGGCGGGCGTCAGCAATCGAAGTGACTGCATTGCCATAATAATTACGTTCAGAAAAGAAAGGTGTGCAAGATAAAGCATCTATCATGGGTGTGAGTAGATAGAAAAAACCGTCCCTCGGCAAATCTCGTGGTGCCAGACAGTAATCCTCTGGACGGATTTTTTCTATCTACCCCTCACACCAGTGACAGATCCTTATGGAATCGCCGTGTTATCTAGTTAAGGATTATGCATACACTTCTGACTCTGACCGCATGTTTGCTTTCCTGAAAAGAGTCTACTCTAAAAGTAAAGGAATTGCTCCCACAGATATTTCATTGATGAGGCAGAGGACACGTATGTGGACCGAACATATATTTGTAAATTTAGAACTGCGAATTATGGGCGAGTAAAATGCACTCTATAAAGTTTGCCCTTGTAAACAAGAACAAAAAGAACGAACTCGTAGTCTCGGTGTCATTGAGAATAGAAAGGAAGGCAATAATCAGGAATCGATACAATTATCGTCAATTACCGTCGATTACACTTTTCAGTCCAAGACACCAAAGAGAAAGAAGGACGCACTTAAAGCCACGGCACCACAATCAAAACACTATAAGCAGAAAGCCAAAAGGACAGTTTCTTTCCCCCAAAAATGGCCACTTCATATAACAGCAGTTTTGCGTCACTGCATAAGCGCCCCCACCCCATGTGTCACCGTCTTAAGTGGAACTCGATTTTCTAAGATAATAGTTAATTACCCTGGTAGGCTTTTATACTGCCTATTCTAAAACGGTTTCTCTTCTACTTTTAGCCAAGCCACAAACAGACTTTCAAAGGCTGAGTATTTCTATTCACGTGTTTTTCTTAAGCTCTGTTCAGGCTAATAGGCATGTTGGATTAAGTATGCTTAGCAAGTGATGCTTACTTCCCATGGGTGCCTGATAAGACCCTATCTACTTTGGGTACACATCCGTCTGTCTGAACAATCCTAATATTGTCTGTGTATATCGCCTTTATGATTTTTCGAAGTACAGTTTAGGTATGTTGACCTCAAACTAATTAGTGCACTTGTGGTCTTCTGTTATGTCATTGTTTGTTCTTCATTTCTTCATACAGTAAAACCTCAATAGCTCGAACACCGATGGCTCGTTTACCATAGACCATTTGAACTCGTTTTTGAGTCCCTACGAAATTCTTCCGATAGGTACAGAAAACAAATATTTAGGTAAATGTATATAGTTTAGTCGCTTCCTCAAACAGTTTGTGCTTTGTGATTTTGGCTTTCCGTTGAAAGCGTCGTTATATGTTTATTGTAGCATATTCCTGTTGCCTTTTGGACACAATAGCTATACACGCAAGTTGAGAACGAATTTGAATTGTGGATTCTGTTTCCACATGTTAAAATATTAAACACTTTTGTTTATAGACGCCTGATTTCTCCTCCTTTAGTTTGGGTCCATGTCTGAACATTCCTAATTTTATCTTTGTGTATATCGACTTTAATTTATTACTAACTGTCCAAATGCGGTACTCTCATTATAGTACTTTTTGTTAAATCTTCTGTAGTGTTTCATTTACAAATGTTTTTCTTTTAACAATTTTGTAAGTTAAAGATATATTCTGTTACATTTGAGTTGCCAACTTTTTAGAGAAAGGGCGACCAACTCAGCTTGTCATCTGTTCTTTTTGTGGTTGTGTATCTGATTGTATCAGTTCCTTAGTTTACTTATTTACTTTTTTATGATTGTCTGAAACACAAATTTTCCTTGTTGACCTCAGATTCATTATGATAATATTGTCGTAAGCAAAACATCCATGAATCTACCTTGTTGGATAGAAAAAAAAAAAAAAAAAAAAAAAAAGTACAGACATTAAGGAAGTGCCACCGTCACAGAAAATGATTTACCTGGAGACACCTGGCGGCAAGTACATACGTAACAAACCCAGAGACATCTGATGAAAAGCACATACGTAACAAAATCAGAGACACCTGACGGCAAGCACATACGTAACAAAATCAGAGACACCTGACGGCAAGCACATACGTAACAAAATCAGAGACACCTGACGGCAAGCACATACGTAACAAAATCAGAGACACCTGACGGCAAGCACATACGTAACAAGACCAGAGACACCTGACGGCAAGCACTTACGTAACAAAACCAGAGACACCTAGCGGCAAGCACATACGTAGCAAAACCAGAGACACCTGACGAATAGCATATATGTAACAAAACCAGAGACACCTGACGAAAAGCACATACGTACAAAATGTACAAAACCAGAGACACATGACGGAAAGCACATACGTAACAAAACCAGAGACACCTGACGCCAAGCACATACGTAGCAAAATCCGAGACACCTGACGGAAAGCACATATGTAACAAAAAAACAACAAAACCACAGTCATCTGATGGCAAGCATATACGTAGCGATACCAGGGACACCTGACGGCAAGCACATACGTTTAAAAACCAGAGACACCCGACGGCAAGTACGTAAAAGATCAGAGACACCTGACGGCAAGAACATACGTAACAAAACCAGAGACACCTGACGGCAAGCACATACGTTTAAAAACCAGAGACACCTGACGGCAAGCACATACGTTTAAAAAACCAGAGACACCTGACGGCAAGCACATATGTAACAAAACAGAGAACCATGACAGATAGAACATACGTAACAAAACACAGAAAAGCATAAAAATGGCGATGCCAATGATTGCCAGGTGCAGAGTTATTATAGGGGTCAAACATGATTTTTATATGCATTAACATTCGCCAGGTCCCGTGGGAGGTGTTGAAAACCGAGGCCTTCGGCCTCGGTTTTCAACATCTACCAAGGGACCTGGCGAATACTAATGCATTGAAAAACCATATTTGATCGCTATTACTGCATAAAAACTGAAAACATTTTCTACATTTCGCATTACTTCTTGCACTTTTTTGTTTCGCCTTTTCACAGATGTCTCACGAACGTAATTTCCACGGTCTATGCTCGTTCTAGGGCCGGGCAGTACAAATCTCGCAACTGCAGCAAATCTGTGGCCCCGGTACGATCATATTGAACGTTGCGTAGCTGTGCATTAACAGCGCGTGAATTGTCTTGTTAATACACGGCTTTTTGCCGGTTAATGCACGGCTGTTAATAACGTGCGGCACAGCTTTTTATGCAATCATTTCAGCTAAGTGTAAGAGGTCATTAAATCATTATAAAAGACAAAATATAGGAGCCTTTTATACTACAAGCTATAAATATCTACAACATTTGTCCCGTTAATGAGAAACCAAATGTTTTGATTTCTTTTCCGACATAGTGGCACCAAAAGCAAAAGATAGATGCAATACTTGGCCCCGGCAGACAACCTTTGTTGCAGTAATATAAGCTTTATGTCAAAATACGAAAAAATGGCCTTACCGAAAAAACAACAACAACAAAAAAAAAAAAAAAAAAAAAAAAAAAAAAAAAACATATGTACAGATAAGATTTTAAAGAAAATAAAAATAAATGATTTTAAGTGAGTCAGTATTAACTCTTCTCTTGCTGAACACGACGTGCCCTGTCTTAGCAAACAGTGTAGATCCAGATCAGTTGGCTTCTGAAGAAACCATCTGATCTGGATCTGCACTGTTTGTCATTAAATATGTGAATTTCTATCAAAAGCGAGGATCAAGTGATCTGATTGGCTGGAAATTAGAAATGGGCGTGGCATCTTAATTTATTCAGCATGACAAGGGTTAAAGGCAAAGTTTCGATCAAGTAAAAATATAAATAAAGATACCGTGGAAATTAACGTTCGCGAGACATCTGTGAAAAGGCGAAACAAAATAGTGCAAGAAATAACGCGAAATGTAGCAAATGGTTTCAGTTTTTATGCAATAATAGCGATCAAACATGGTTTTTCAATGCATTAACATTCGCCAGGTCCCTTGGGAGGTGTTGAAAACCGCGGCCTTCGGCCTCGGTTTTCAACACCTCCCACGGGACCTGGCGAATGTTAATGCATGAAAAACCAAGTTTGAACCCTATATTCTTTTGGTTCCACGGGCAGGCTAAGCTTCATGTGTGTTCCCTTTCCTGGGTAACCTCATTTATATTTCTGTATAGGGTCATCGCTTTTTGCCAAAGGAACTATTGATATTGTAGAGTTACAGTTAAGTTTGGGTATAAGTGTTCGCCCCATTTCGGGTTGCCAACTCTGCTTGCTATCTGTTCATTTTTGTGGCTGCTTTTTTGGATTTGGCGGTCTTTCCCTTTGTTGCTGGATTCTTTATGTAGGTCTGATTGTATCAGTGCCGAGTTCTCCTCGTTTTGTTCGCTTATGAGCTTATGACAATGCTGCCCTTGTCTCGTATTGTGAATCTTGTGACGTTTTAGTTGTAATGATTGCCATTTTCTAAATACTTTGTTGTATTTTCAGTAGGCTAATATGACATTTCTGAGTAGAATAGTAACGCCTGTAAAGTTAGTCCTCGGAAAAAAGAAAACGAACACATAAAAGAAATTAAACATTGGAGGCCCGGTTTCATTGAGACTTTATATGACAGCAATATAGTGCGCATGCTCCATGCACCCGCTACAACCGGCTTAAGCAAATTTCGATTTCCCAAGAAATCAGAATGATTAATATGACTGCCAAAGTTGAAGATTTCCTCTACCAGCTCTCACATTTTATTCAGCGGTTTTAACGTGTACATATTATTGTGCAGAAGACAAAATTATAGGATAGCATAAGTTTCTTTATTTCTTATTAAAATATGGATAATTTAAACATTACCAATATTAAATGACCAGTTTATCACATCACTAAGGCATTAATAATACATAATAAAGCAATTTCTCTATACAAACTGTCGTAAATATAATTGAATATTTCATGTCAACGTGAATCATATGTGTCTATTGCTTATTCAGCATTATCTGTTTTGTTCTTGTAAGAAATCTCGTCGTCTAATAAAAAATGTCTGGTACCGTAATAGTCTGTTGGGACAGCCAATAACCTTAAGAGTTGGGTCAGAATTACCAAAGCCAATAGTGAAGAACCTGATCAGACGCCGCGTTCAGCGGCGTCTGATCAGGGTCTACGCTATTTGCCATGCATTCACTTGGGTTCAATTCGCATTTCGGTTTGGGCGCCGATGTCGTTTGAAGAATTTCAAGACGGCCATCTTGGATGTCGGAATGGAACAAATTTAGCAGTTCTAAATCTCCATGTCTCCCTAATGCCTCTCACTAAGGTGTCATTGGTAGGCTATGATCTGTGATGGTAATTTTCTTTAATATTTTTATGTGTCCGAATATTTAGGGCATATTTAAAATTAGTAGCAATAAATTTGTGCGTGCATTCAACATTCGGTTTTTGTTTGTTAGTTTGATTTGGGCTTAACGTCGCTTTCAACAATCTTTCAGTCATATTGCGACGGTGTCTGGATGTGACAGGGAGCTCAATGCTCACTTTTAGAGTGCTGCCTCACTGAAATATCATGCCCCAGACACTTTGACATGATATTCCACCCAGTCACATTATACTGACACTGAGCTGACCAGTTCCGATTCCTAGCTGTACTTTCTTAATGCTAAGCGCCAAGCGAAAGAGCAGCTAGTACCATTTTTAAAGTCTTTGGTATGACCCGGCCGGGGATCGAACCTGCAACCTCCCGGTCACAAAGCGGACGCTCTACCACTGAGCCACTGTGCCGGTCAACATTCGGTTTAACTGTGATTTATATCACTGTTTATAATCAGTTCAGCCATACATGTGGAAACAAAGATTTATTTATTTATTTCTTCATTTAATTATATACTTATTTATTTATTTCTATTTTTTTTTAAATTTATTTATTTGTTTATTTATTTATTTTTATTTATTTATTTATTTAAACTAATTAATTAATTTATTTATTTATTTATTTATTTTTAATTAATTAATTTATTTATTTTTTCATTTATTAATTTATTTTCAATTTGTCTATTTGTTTATTTATTTATGAGCATAGAAAATAAGCCTGGGCTTTCAATGCTCTTCCACTTCGTTTGCCTTTTCAACCTATCTTTGTTAGGCTTTCGAAAATGTGTTGCAATGTGTAGTCATTGTTTATTTTTTATTTAGTGTTATACGGCCCAGTCAATACTGTTAATGTCATGTTGAACCGGTTCGTTTCCCTACCCACTACAGTCGAATCTCGGTGGCTCGAACACCGATGGCTCGTTTACCCTAATTCGAACTCGTTTTTGAGTCCCTACGAAGTTCTTCCGATAGCTCAAGAAAACAAATATTTAGGGAAATGTTCTTTTTTTATCGTGAAATTGTATGTTGTGTGTACGCATTAGAATCGCCTCATCGAGGCGATTCTAGTGAGTACACTCAACATACAATTATTGTGTAGAAAATAAAAAAAAAAAAATCCCGAAATTATCGCCATTTGCTTCCTGACTTGGCACCATAATTAACCCTCAGTGGCTCGAACTACCCATGTCTCGAACAATTTTCTATGGTCCCAAAGCTGTTCGACCCATCGAAGTTCGACTGTATTTGTCTGGATAGGCTTAATCCTCTACCGTGAACCAGAATTTGAACACATTCTTTCGCCAGTAACTGACCAATGTCCTTCTTGAATTAGCTGAAGGGGGAGAATGACTGTAGAAATGATTTCATGATCTGTCTCTACGAAACTTATGTGGCCGAGTTTGGATTTGAATCTGTGACCCCGGAATCTGCAGTAAGATTCACTACCGTCTACGATACGGGGTACGGCTAGGTATTCCTTGTAATGAAACCTTTATTCAGTGACTTGGGAAAGTTGTGTTCCTTGAATGTAGCTTTTTCTCAAGTTATGTGGCCGAGCTGGGATTTGAATCTGTGACCCCGGAATCTGCAGTAAGATTCACTACCGTCTACGATACGGGGTACGGCTAGGTATTCCTTGTAACGAAACCTTTATTCAGTGACTTGGGAAAGTTGTGTTCCTTGAATGTAGCTTTTTCTCATCACGAAAACATGCCTATATAATTTTGACCCCCTTAAACCCTACTTTTATATAGTAAAACTGGGGTTTACAGGGATTTACATTATTTTTCTTATTTCTGCTCAAAAACATAGATTGTGGTACTCGTTAGAACCGCCTCAACGAGGCGGTTCTAACGAGTACCCACAATCTATGTTTTGACGAAGCGGTTCTAACGAGTACCCACAATCTATGTTTTTATCAGAAATGTGAAAAATATCAGAATTTTTATCTGAAAATTTTCAGTTTTTTGGTGGTAAATTTTCAGTATATTTGAATAGGCATGTTTTCGTAATGTGGGTATCTTCAGATTAAAATGAGAAGAACATAAACGACATTCTGATCTCCGAGATATCAATTGTACTTTATTTTGGACAAGAAATCAAAATTTTTACAAGATGGAATACACTAGTCTATTGGTTCCATTCCAGCTCTATTATTGTTATCGTTCTCTACTTATGGTGGTGTAACTTTGATTTGTCTAGACGTAAAAATATTTTAACCAATAGCCCTGCTATATCATAGCTGATTGATTGCCTTGTCACATCAATCCGTCCCTCACACTTTAGGATTGTTTTTTTTTTTTTTTTTTTTTCATGCAAATTTACAATTAAGAAGTTCCCGAATATAGTGAACAAGGGTGTTATAATATGAAATAAAAGATTGTCAAAACCAATCCGAGTGTAGTCGAAAATGTTTAAAAAAGTCTAGTTCTCTCTAAATGCATTTGACATTGTCGATTAAAGATGGCTTTATGCAATTTGTGTGAGAGGTGCCAGACACTTGCTGTCGACACTTAAGCATAAAAACAAGGCGCAACGTCAGAACACGTACTCCGAAACAACTTGTGCTTACACTGAATATTCAGATCAGCTTGTGCGTTCGCCCAGTCTGAGCAGAAATTTCACTTGGTGCATTTTGGATAGCCAAGGATGCAAGTTTCATGTAGTCAATGAAGACTCAGGTCAGTCTGCGCAGAAGCGCAGGGTGATTAGAGTCTTCGTTGGGCACACATGTCAGAAGGTACGTTTTCTCACGTTGCGGCTCTGTAGTATACAGAACTTCTCCCGGTAGTTACAGCTACACCCAACTGCAACTGCAGCGAACCTCTACCGGCAGACTCAGCTACACCAAACTGCAACTGCAGCGACTCTCTACCGGCAGAGTAACAGCAACACCAAACTGCAGCTGCAGCGACTCTCTACAGGCAGACTCAGCTACACCCGGCTGCAACTGCAGCGACTATCTACCGGTTAAGTTACAACTACATTAAACTGCAACTGAACGACATTCTACCAGTTTAGTTACAGCTACACCAAACTGCAACTGAGCGACTCTTTACCGATAGAGTTACAGCTACACCAAACAGCAGCTGCAGCAAATCTCTACCGGTTGAAGTAAAATTACACCAACCTGCAGCTGCAGCGACTCTCTACTGCTAGAGTTACAATTACATCAAACTGCAGCTGCAACAACTCTTTACCGATAGGATTACAGCTACACCAATCTGCAGCTGCAGTGGCACTCTACCTGTGAAGTTATAGCTACACCAAACTGCAGCTGCACTGACCCTCTACCGATAGTTATAATTACACCAAACTGCAGCTGCAGCGACTCTCAACCGGTAGAGTTACAATTACACCAAACTGCAACTGCAGCGACTCTCCACTGGTAGTTACAGTTACACCTATCTGCAGCTGCAGCGACTCTCTGACGGTAAAGTAACAGTTATTCCAAAATGCAGCAATAGCGACTCTCAACCGGTAGATTTAGTGACACCTATCTGCAGCTGCAGCCATTCTATACCTGTCGAGTTACAGCTATACCAAACTGCAACTACAGTGACTTTTTACCGGTACTAACAGTTATACCAAACTGCAGCTGTAGCGACTCTCTTCCGGAAAATTTACAGCTATACCAAACTGCAACTGCCACGACTCTTTACCGGTAGTTTAAATTACACCAAACTGCAGCTGCAGCCACTCTCTACCGGTAGATTTACAGCTACACCAAACTGAAACTACAGCGACTATTTATCCGTAGTTACAGTTACACCGAACTGCAGCTGCAGCGACTCTCGACCGGTAGAGTTACAATTACACCAATCTCTAGCAGATGTCACTCTTTACTCAGCAATTATTTGCCAGTAGAGTTAGTTACACCAATCTGCAGCTGCAACAACTCTTAGCCGGCAGATTTTCAGCTACACAAAACTGCAGCTGTAGCGACTCTCTACCGGTAGAGTTAGTTACACCAAACTGCAACTGATATGACTCTCAACTGGTAGAGTAAGTTACACCAAACTGCAACTGCAGCAACTCTCTACAGGTAGAGTTATTTACACCAAACTGCAACTGCAAAGACTCTCTGCCGGTAGAGTAAGTTACGCCAAACTGCAACTGCAAAGACTCTCTACCGGTCAAGGTAGTTACACCAATCTGCAGCTTCAACGACTCTCTACCGGTTGTCACAGTTACACCAGTCTGCAGAAGCAGCGACTCTCAACCGGAAGAGGTACAGCTGTACCAAACTGCAACTGCAGTGACTCTCTACCGGTAGTAACAGTTATATTAACCTGAAGCTACAGCGACCCTCTACGGCAGAGTTACAGATACATAAGCTGCAGCTGCAGCGACTCTCTACCGGTAGGGTTACAATTACGCCAATCTGCAGCTGCAGCGACTCTCAAACGGTAGAGTTATGGTTACCCCAATCTGCTCTGCAGCGACTATCTACCGGTTGTTACATTTACACCAATAAACAAATGAAGCGACTCACTTCCGGTAGAGTTACAGCTACAGCAACTGCTACGACTCTCTACCGGTAGTGACAGTTACACCAATCTGCAGATGCGGCGACTCTGTAACGGTAGAGTTACATTTACATCAAACCGCAACTGCAGCAATTCTCTACCGGGTGTTACAGTTACACCAGTCTGCAGCTGCAGCGACTCTCTACCGGTAGTGTTAGTGCTACAACAAACTGCAACTGCAGCGACCCGTTACCGGTCGTAAAAGTTACAGCAATCTGCAACTGAAGCGACTCTGCCGGCAGATTTTCAGCTACACCAAACAACAGCTGTAGCAACTCTCTACTGGTAGAGTTAGTTACACCAAACTGCAACTGCAGTGACTCTATATTGGTAGTTACAGTTACACCAATCTGCAGCTGCAGCGACTCTCTATCGGCAGACTTTCAGCTACACAAAACTGCAGCTGCAGCGACTCTCTACCGGTAAATTACATCAATCTGCAGCAGATGCGACTTTCTACTAGTAGTTGCAGCTACACCAAACTGCAACATCAGCGGATTACTACAGGTAGAGTGACAGCTACAACAAATTGCAGCTGCTGCGGTTTTTTTTACTGTGTTACGACCTAGCATGCCTTGGCAGATAACGCATAGCTTGTAGGTATACAGTCAATCTCTGACAACTGCGTCAGGGAGTCGACTCTTTGACTTAGTGGCTAGAGCACTGGATTTTTTATCCGTGCAGATCGGGTTCAAATCCCATGACAAGCGGGAATTTTTTCAGCTATGCTTCATTCCTTTTGTTATGACTTTCATGTCGTAAGAACTGGTAGAGTTACATCTTCTGCCAAACTTCTGCTGCAGTGGCACTCTACAGGTAAAGTTACAGTTACACCAAACTGCAGCTACAGCGGTTCTCTATCGCTGTATTTACAGCCACGCGAAACTGCAACTGCGACTGCGACTCTCTAACGGTAGTTACAGTTACAGCAATCTGCAGCTGCAGCGACTCTCTACCGGTAGTTACAGTTACAGCAATCTGCAGCTGCAGCGACTCTCTACCGGTAGTTACAGTTACAGCAATCTGCAGCTGCAGCGACTATCTCCCGGTAGTTACAGTTACAGCAATCTGCAGCTGCAGCGACTCTCTACCGGTTGAGTTACAGTTACACCAAACTGTCTGCAGCGACTCTATACCGGTTGAGTTACAGCTATACCAAATTTTAACTGCAGCGACTCTCTACCGGCAGAGTTACAGTTCCACCAAACTGTAGCTGCAGCGACTATCTACCGGCAGAGTTACAGTTACACCAAACTGTAGCTGCAGCGACTCTCTACCGGTACAGTTACAGTTACACCAAGCTGCAACTGCAGTGACTCTCTATAGAGACCTTTATGTATAAACAACACCTACTAACGGCTGGTCCTATACAGAAAGAGACAAAGCAGCTACGGCAACAGAAGAATACGTACTTTATTCTGTATTTATTATTCTATTACTGACCATACCAAGGCCGTACTTATATTTCGGTACCTTTTGTTAAATGTTCTGTATTTTTTCACTTACAAGTATTGTCTTTTAAAAAGTGTGTAAAAGTGTTAAAGATGTTTCAATTAAGTTTGGGTAACATAGTTGTCACTTTTTTTTTTTTTTTTTTTTTTTTTTTTTTTTAATGACTGCCAAAGCTGCATTTAATCCGTTCTATTTTGTGGCTGTTTAATTGTATTTGTCTGTCTTTCCCTTTATGTTTTGAGAACTTAATTGGATCTGATTGTATCAGTTCCTATGTTCACTTATTTACTTTCTAAGTCAGTACAGTGTTATTATGAGGCAACTGTACTTTTTTAAATACATGTTGATCAAGATTATCTAAAATACAGCCATTACAAAAACATGCCTATTCAAATATACTGAAAATTGTATCACCCAAAAGTGAAAATTTTCAGATAATAAATTCTGATATTTTTCATGTTTCTGCTCAAATCATAGATTGTGGGTATTCGCTAGAACCGCCTCGACGAGGCGGTTCTAACGAGTACCCAAAATCTATGTTTTAAGCAGAAATAAGAAAAGTAATGTATACCCCTGTAAACCCCTGTTTTACTATATAAAAGTGGGGTTTAAGGGGGTCAAAATTATATAGGTATGTTTTCGTGATGTTCTTGGATTCCAAGCTCCTGTCTTCTTGTTTCAACATTTATAACAGCCACAGAGCAAGTAGATATACAAGAAAACGATAACTGTGGCCACAGTTTCGTAGTTTAAGGCGAAACAATCTACATAAAAAAACGAATGACTCCCAGCGGCCCAATAAAATCTAAAAAAACGTACGAACCTCATATGGTGATGCCAAAATAATTTGCTAGATGGCCTTGAATTATAGCGATGAACTTAGATGATGTATAGTTATTGAACCTTTACACATGCCCAACTTCCTATGGTCCACATCAAGCAAAACAGTGTCTTCGAGCATGCGCAAAATTTTGTGGATTCACATCATCCTGGGCAAGCACAAGATCTCATCCGGGTCTTTGCTCTCCTTTGATACAATCTATATTTTCCAATGATCGTGGCATTGGACAGCGAAAGCCCTGATCAGACTGCACATCCGCGCAGTTTGATATTGGCATTGCTGTCCGCATGCCCCGAGGGCACATTTTTGCATGGCACTGCTTCTACAAAAATGACATTTCTACACAGTGTAGACCTAGTTCTTGAAGTGCTGATATTACTATAGGGATCAAACATGTTTTTTCATGCATTAACATTTGCCAGGTCTCGAGGAAGGTGTTGAAAACCGAGGCCGGAGGCCGCGGTTTTCAACCCCTCTCAAGGGACCTGGTGAATGTCAATGCATCGAAAAACCATGTTCGATAGCTATTTTTTCATAAAAACTGAAAACATTTGCTACATTTCGCGTTATTTTTTGCACTATTTTGTTTCGCCTTTTCACCGATGTCTCGCGAACGCAATTTCCACGGACTATGCTCGTTCTATGGCCGGGTAGTACACATCTCGTAACGGCAGCAAATCTGTGACTCCGATACGACCATATTGAAAGTTGCATAGCCGTGCATTAACAGCGCGTGAATTGCCTTGTTAATACACGGCTTTTCGCCGGTTAATGCACGGTCGTTAATAACGTGAGACACTGCTGTTTAAACAATAATACAGGATCTGGTCCTGTCTGACTATTAGGTACACTACTACAGCACAGTTGCAATAACCGACATTAAAATGTAACACAAGCAGACACAGTGGAATCGCTTAGAAACGGTCAGCTTATAAAACACTTTGGGTAGTAGGAGGGAAGAGGGGAGTGGGGCGGGTGGGATTGGTGGGGGCTTATCCAGTGCTACTCTTTCGAAGCTCGCCCTTTATTCTAAAGCAGATCCAATTACAAATATGGGCCGTGGCACTGCATTTCCTGCCAAGATTGCATGCATGTGCACTCAACGCAGTCAAGATGCACATCCGCGCAGTCTGATCAGGATTAACAAGGTAGGGTGTGGGTAGCCAATGATCCAATGCATCTTCAGTCGGGCGGCGAAGACAGATCAGCCTGCACGGATGTGCAGGCTGATCTGAGTCTTCGCTGGGCGCAGATGCAATCTTGTAGGAAATGTGCGCCGGCTTATACGTATGTGTTCATAGGGGGCCGAACACATTAAAACGTAAACATAACCTTTAATAAAGCCCTGAAAAAATCTTCATCAAATACACTACCGGTGGCAATCAATGGAACTGTTTTCATAATTCTGATCGACTGATAAAACTTTCACAGTCACATTGCATAATATTTCCATTTGAATAATTTACAAGGGCGGGTCCAGAAAAAGGTTCGAGGTTTATCAAATTTGATAAATATCGTACTAATTGCACTAAATGTTCAGGGTTGTCCGATTTCGGTCTACACTGTTTATTCTTGCCTGTCTGATTTTGGTCTGCTCTTTTTGTACACTTTTGTCCGATTTTGGTCTGCACTGTTTGTTCAGGTTTGTCTGATCTTGGTCTACACTGTTTGTTCAGTCCTGCCTGATCTTGATCTGCTCTCTTGGTCTACACTGTTTAGGGTTGTCTGATCTTGGTCGGCTCAGTATGTACAGTTTGTCCGATCTTGGTCCGCACTGTTTGTTCAGGTTTGTCTGATCCTTGGCTACACTATTTGTTCAGGCTTGTCTGATATTGGTTTACACTGTTCAGGTTTGTCTGATCTTCGTCTACACTGCTTGTTCAGGCCTGTCGGATCTTAGTCTACAATGTGTGTTCAGGCATGTCTAATCTTGGTCTTATCTGATTTTGGTCTATACTGTTTTTTTTTTCAGGCTTGTCTAAACTGTTTGTTCAGGCGTGTCTATTCAAGTACTTAGGGTACAAGTAAGTAGGAGAATTCCCTCTCGGAAATTTTGAATCCTCTATTAAATAATCCTTGAACCGCCATTGATGTTGTAATTAAATATGTGCAAAAGTTAAAAAGGCAGACATATAAGCAGGTTATTTTCGCAACATGTTAGGAGTTTGGATAGGCAAAATAGACTTAAAATACTCAGGCCCAAAGAGGTGTTTGCACAAACGCCTATTATCGATTAGTACATGCGTTGTATGGCTAATTGGGCTGTGCCATGCGATAACATGTCTTCAGGCATATGCGGACGGCGAAGGCCCAGATCAGCCTGCGCATTCGCGCAGTCTGATCAGGGCCTTCACTGACCGCTTACAGAATCGATGTATCATCACGAAAACATGTCTATATAATGTTGACCCCCTTAAACCCCACTTTTATATAATAAAACTGGGGTTTCCAGAGGTATACATTATTTTTCTTATTTCTTTCAAAAACACAGATTGTGGGTACTCGTTAGAACTGCCTCGCAGAGACGGTTCTAACGAGTACCCACAATCGATGTTTTGAGCAGAAATATGAAAAAAAAAATCAGAATTTTTATTTGAAAAGTTTCATTCTTTGGTGGTAAAATTTTCAGCATATTTGAATAGGCTTGTTTTCGTAATGTACTGTAGAATGTATAAATAGAAAGCAAAGACCCGGATGATACTTAATGCATGCACAGGATGATCAGAGTCATTATGCGCCTGTTCAAAGGCAAGCTTTCGCTTGACACTGCTCAAACAAATCGTTCTCATGCTTTCATACTTTACATGTAAACTCTACATGCGATCTGTAGAGTTTGAGAAATAGAAGAACACGTTTCCGGAAACTGTTATGCTAATACGCTAGATTTAATCTTGCATCAATTGTCGATTCAAATATTAACGGCAATGTTGTAAAATGCAGCGTAATAACTGTATAAAGCATGGCGAAAACGATTAATGTCAACAAACGTCTGTATGTATTTTCTATCAGTACCGTATTTATACTACGTCTTCGGACAGACTATCGCGAGCGAACAGTTTATACCCATATCAGACGCCGCAGAGGCATCTCATCAGGGTCTACACTGCTTGCAACTCATTCAGCAATTTTAGTCCCATTAACAGATAGCGAAGTATACTTGTCTTTAAAAGAAACATGAAAAGGAAGTAACATCACGAAAACATGCCTATATAATATTGACCCCCTTAAACCCCACTTTTATACAGTAAAACTGGGGTTTACAGGGATATACATTATTTTTCTTATTTCTGCTCAAAAACATAGATTGTGGGTACTAGTTAGAACCGCCTCGTCGAGGTTGTTCTAATGAGTTTGAACAAATTGTCAAAATTCATTCGACAGAAGGTCCCATGTGAAATCTGGTGAAAATTGGTCAAGCCATTTCAGAGGTCGTTCAGAGATTACACGATTTTATACCTGTATATAGTCCAGGGGCAAGGGCAGATGAGCACAATTTTGATTATAACTAAGAATTTTTACTAATTTAATCATACACTATAAGTTTCATCCATAAGCCTTTAATACAAATTGAGAAAATTATTTTTCAACATTTTTCCTATACAAATGTATGGGGGTGGGGGATGGGGGCAAGTTTGACCTTGCCATAAAAAGATCAAAGGTCAACTTACGATCATCATTTGAATAAACTTGGTAGACCTTGTGCCCCCAATGCTATATACCAAGATTCAGCCTTAAGGCTTTCTTGGTTGTACCTATGTCGCACTAAAAGCAGGTGTGACAAAAAAACAACATGGCATAACTAACTCACCTTAAAATCAGCAAACTGAGATTGCATAGGTGTCTGTTTCTTCTTTACTACCGGTTTCTTCTGTTTGGCATTAGCCCTCTGATCCGTTGTGGCAGTAGATATGCCTAATCTAGGCAGATAGGCCTCAGCCAGTTGTCTAGCAACCTGAACAGTAAATTGTAATATTAAGCAAAACAATATTGTCGTTGATACAAAAGAATGCACAGTCTCACAATTAGCCTATACACCATAATACCCCCAAAGTATTGGGACAGATAGGCCTTTGCAAACAGTGTAGACCCAGATCAGACGCTGCAAATGTGGCACCTGATCGGGGTCTACACTGTTTGCCATACATACAGCAATATTTTAGACGCATCAAAAGGTAGCAGAATGGACTATTTCAAATTTTAGGACAAGTATGGTAAGTAGATAAGGTGTCCCAAGACTTTGGGTAAATACAGTAAATCAGGTGTTAATTTTTTTTTTAAATCAGAACACTGTTGATACTTTTGCATTTTCTCTACATAAATATTTGCTGTGATGCACTACAAAAGTTCCTTGCTGAGGCACTTCTAATGAGTACCCATAACATTCTGTATTTGACCTAATTACCACACCATGGGCTTAAGTTTTCAAAATTACAGGGAAATTTTATGGTAAAATATGTATCCACCTATACTGAGAGTACACTTAAAAAAAAGATCAGCTAAGGACGTATCTAATGATGTGTATGTATATTTTGGTGAGTTTTATTTTCTGATTTTCTTTACAAAAGCATATGTGGTGGGTACTCATTTGAATTGCACTGACAATATTCTGACTAGTCAATGCAATTCAAACAGGTACCCATAACATTTGCCTCATAAAGAAGTAGACAAAAGTTCACTGGCTATAATCTGAAGGTTACAGAATTGCTTTGCTGTGTGCTATATATATAGTGGTATGTGTGGTAATTTAGGTGGAATACGGTATGTTTTCATGGAGAAATACGAAACATATCAATATAGGGATCAAACATGGTTTTTCATGCACTAACATTCGCCAGGTCCCGAGGGAGGTGTTGAAAACCGAGGCCGCGGTTTTCAATACCTCCCTAGGGACCTGGCGAATGTTAATGCATTGAGGGGCCATGTTCGATTGCTATTATTGCATAAAAATTGAAAACATTTGCTACATTTCATGTTATTTCTTGCACTACTTTGTTTCGCCTTTTCACCAATGTCTCACGAACGCAATTTGTACGGACTATGCTCGTTCTAGGGCCGAGTAGTACACATCTCGTAACGGCAGCAAATCTGTGGCCCCGGTATGATCATATTGAAAGTTGCGTGGCCGTGCATTAACAGCGCGTGAATTGCCTTGTTAATACACGGCTGATAATAACGTGCGACACTGCTTTTTCTGCAATAATACTTTTTGGTTGAAATATACCTTATCTGGAACCATGTGCCTGTGAAAACATGAGTACCCACAACACCTATTTGTAGCGAAATAAGAAAAATCTTTATCTGAATATTCCCCTTAGATATCCCATTTGAGCCTAAATAAAATGCATGTGTGTTCTGATTCTGTGGTTCTGGTTTCTCTACAAACTCTTTTTTTTTTTTTTTTTTCACCATACCCCTAACATTTTTGCTCTATGCAAAGTGGGCATTTTTTTTTCTTCAGATTTCTGCTCTTAGACTATTTGTCTTTGTAAACTGTTTCAACATAATTAAACATTATCCATACATAAAAAAAAAAAAAAAAAAAAAAAATGTTTTGAGCAGAAATATGAAAAATATCAGAATTTTTTATCTGAAAATTTTTCATTTTTGGTGGTAAAATTTTCAGTATATTTGAATAGGCATGTTTTCGTAATGAGGTGTACGAATACTTAGAATTAATACGGTAATTATTCAAACTCCATATCTTTATACACGTTTCAAGCAATTTGAATGGGCGAAGGAAAAGTTTTACACTTCAATAAAGTGCAGAGGATCTATTTTCCCTCCGCTGACTAAAAGAATGACACTTTGGCAACATTTGTAACATTTTGATGACAAAGTTGGACTTTGTCTTCGAGCTTTATTCAGTTATTCGCCGGAGTTTACACATGGATACAATACTCGTATATAAAATAACATTCATTCCTATACTAAGACACAATAGGGTACATTTAATGTTTGTGAGAAAGACGAAAGAAAACAGGTACACGCAAATGACAAATACACATTTAAGAAAACAGGTACATTTACAAACACAGGTCTTCAAGTTACACAGGACGGGTCTTTTGCCAACGCTCGTTTATTTTCAACTAACATATTACATTAACTATCAACGTTCAATTAATAAGTTTTCAGAAAAATATCAGCTATTCCCAATCTAATAATTATCCCTAATCTCAGACATATTGAATACGAATTGATCTGTTCAAACAGTGAAATTACATGTCTGTCATTATCTCTCCGCTATGATAAAAACCACTGAATCGTCTTTCCTAGTAGGACTGCATTAGATTAGTATAGCGCTGTAGTTTGTTCTATTTTTTTTCAGTTGCTTTCTTTTGCTGTTTCAAAAAGTTTGGATAGGGGTGGGGGTGTGGGGAAGGGGCAAGTAAAAATACTTATATCAATTAAAATATTGCACATAACCTATTTATGCCTGAAGAGTATTCTTCCACTTTAGAACTTAAGATGATTAATTAACCCATTTAAGCCTAACGTCCCATAAATGGGAAATAGACAAACAGTGTAGACCCTGATCAGACGCCGCAGAACGCGGCGTCTGATCAGGGTCTACCCTGTTTGCATTAAATTCAGAAATTTCTACGAAACATGATAATAATAAAAGCTACCCAGAAACCCCTTATATAGGAAATGGACTTGTCCAAAGACTTGATAATGACGATTCCACCCGGCATAAATGGGTTAATATTTCAAAGGAATGTTTTAAAGTTTTAAGTTGTTTTTAGTGCTAAAGAAGGCTATAGGCATCTGATCTGCGTCGACACTGTTTGCAAAGATTCGGTTAGGGGTGGGGAAAATGACACATCTCAGGCCACTGATGTGGCATATGGGAACAATATATACATGTATTCATATACCATACTATATGTCGCACAAATCTAACTAGAAAACAATGTTTAAATGCTGACAAAAGAGAATACAAAAAATAGATAAATAAATCAATCAATAAAATAAAAAAAATAACTCGCTGCTAAAGCAGATATACAGCGCCATTTCTAAAATACTAAATAACAGAATATACATAGAAACCACGAAATATTATATCAGTGTCGTCATCATTAATGGAAAAAAAATGTAAAAAATAGCAACAAAAACTAGAGCAACAACTCGAGAACGTTTTGATAACCCCTCGTATATCTCTGCGTTCAACAAAAATACGACCTGGCCAGGATTCTCCTGTAAACTAGCGCACCATGGGATATTGGTGTCTTCGAGGCATATACAAACGGTACAGACCAAGACCAGCCAGAGAAGCCGCACAATCAGATAGACGTTTCTTATGCAAATGATTCTGTAAGCGGACAGCAAAGGCCCTGATCAGACTGCGTTGACACGCAGTCTGATCAGGGCCTTTACTCTCCGTACATGCCCCACATTACTATTTTTTCCTATGACGCGGCTCAAATGTATAGGCATCAAAAATGCATAAAACTTATGAATGAAGTGTTCCCTTTAGACCAAGGTAATGAAAAACAGGATACTTATATGATCAAACAATAAAACACCCATATCCCTGAAGTATAAATAATTTGCTGTAATAACAAATTCAGAAAATAAATCACTGGCCCTGTAATTGTATACTTCTATAGCAGTCCTCATGACTCCACGTTCCAGGTTGAATGCACTAGTCACTGGTAATAACCCAGCTAGTATTCTATTTTAAATCTGTATTGGACTGACCAGACATATAATGTCCAATAATGGCACAAAAAAAGATTTAAGTAGAATACTAGTTAGAACAGACCTAAAAAAGCCATTAAGGCTTTCGAATACTTATGTTTTTCGTTTTAGTTTTGTTTGCTCTGTTGCAGTCTTCTTTAGTCCTACGCCGGTTATTGTAAATGCGCCGTTTTGTTATTTCATTGTTTCTTCTTTCAGTGCCTCGGAGAGGCTCGGTGCCTCGGGGAGGCTCGGTGCCTCGGGAGGTAGTGCTTCGTGCCTGTGGCCTTTCCTGAGTAACACCATTATATGTTTGCATTTTGATATCACTTTGACACATTTCATTGCGCTATGGTCCATTCTTGAATACAGGGATATATTTTGATCAGCTTACAGCGAGATCAGCCCCATGAAATAAGACGATTGATACTTAATTTCATCTGTAATATATAAATCGCGGATGATTAAGAGTCTTCGGTCATACATCACGAAAACACGCCTATATAGTTTTGACCCCCTTAAACCCCACTTTTATATAGTAAAATTGGGGTTTACTGGGGTATACATTATGTTTCTTATTTCTGCTCAGAAACATAGATTGTGGGTACTCGTTAGAAGCGGTTCTAACGAGTACCCACAATCTATGTTTCTGAGCAGAAATATGAAAAATATCAGAAATTTTTATCTGAAAATTTTCATTTTTTGGTGGGAAAATTTTCAGTATATTTGAATAGGCATGTTTTCGTAATGTATAATTAGAATTTTTAAAACAAGGAGAATTGGCACGTTTATTTATTTTGTCCAATTCAAGCGGATTATCAGAGAATGGGACTAGGGTGACACTTGAGTCAAAGGTTTAATGGATAAAAATGTAAGAGAAAAGTCCAAGGAGTGCCACAATCACAAGCCGCAGCCCTTCCCAGGCACCAAAAGGAAGCGGAAACAGACAAAACCAAACAAGCGCAAATCGAACAAACGTACGAAAAGAGCTAAGATTAGCTATCTAGAAAAGTAATAAGTTTACCCAAACCATGAATAAACTGTATTTGTGTTTGGAATTAAGTACAATTACTAGCTATATAGAAAAGAGATAAGTTTACCGAAACCATGAATAAACTGTATTTGTGTTTGGAAATAAGTACAATTATTTGTATTTCCAATAAATCTGCCGTTTTATCTAGGACTTTTAATAAACTGTGTAAATTACACATATTATCTTAGACATCTGGGTCGTCTTAAACCTTATTGTAATTATGGAACTGTTCATATTGACATCTGCGTCTGTTTCAAGCCCAGTTATAGAACTGACAAAAATAAGGGTTATCCTTTCTAATCGTTGAGCCGATTCTGGGATTTAGGAAAATCATCACGAAAACATACCTATATAATTCTGACCCCCTTAAACCCCACTTTTATATAGTAAAATTGGGGTTTATAGGGATATACATTATTTTTCTTATTTCTGCTCAGAAACATAGATTGTGGGTACTCGTTAGAACCGCCTCGTCAAGGCGGTTCTAACGAGTACCTACAATCTATGTTTTGAGCAAAAATATTAAAAATGTCTGAATTTTTTTACCTAAAAATTTTCTTTTTTTTTTTTTTTTTTTTTTTTTTGGATGATAAAATTTTCGGTATATTTGAACAGGTGTGTTTTCGTGATGATATGAGGACCATTTCTAAAGCCTAATTGGCCGAAAATATTTAGTCACACCTAGAATACTTGATTTTGACATGTGTCAGCGTGTTCATAACTCAAGGGTCACTCCATTTCGACTCCATTCAACACCTTATTATGTAGTAGGCTGTTGCAGCCATAAAAGCAAAGAATTCGAACATCTAACAAATTCAAGTGAAGATCTCATATAAATCTTCAAACATCCTGTCCTACAGTCAACACTGCTTCCTAAAAGGGTTCCATATTTCTCAAAACAGACATCTTTTTTTTTATCCAAGAAAGGTTTAATAAATTGATATATAGTATTAATTCGATTCTAAAATATGACATCTGACAGCCTGTAAAATTTCAGTTAGTCTCTTGTTTTTGAACGGGATCAAAAATGATTCGATTTTTTTTTTCGTATCTCTGAATTAATGTTGGCAACATTAATTCAGAGATACGATAAAAAGTCATTTCATTTCAAGAGCGAGAGACTAACTGAAATTTTACAATCTGACAGGTGCTACAGTTTATGATTGTATTAATACCATTTATCTTATTAATAAAAAAAGCCTTTCTTGGATAATAAAATGTCTTTTTCTGAGGAATATGGAGCCTTAAACGTTCTAAGTCTAAAACTGTTGGACGTTTTTTAAAAGTTCCATTGTTCTGTCCCAGTACCGGAAAATGAAATCGTGGAAACGTCTCTGTTGTTTTTATTGCTATAAATCGATATTGTGATGGACAATATCTGATGTAATAAAAGGCCCAGTCTACATAGTCTCGACAATACCAGTTATGGTATAGATATTAACCGCAACGTCAAAACGTTCCTTCAAACATAAACGCCCAGCAAAGATTCAGTGCATTCACATGGTTTGATAAGAATCTTCACTGGGAGCATTTAAGATGATCAAGGATGCAATTTTTTTTCATGCGGACAACGAAGACTGATCAAACTGCACGGATGCGCAGGTTGATATTGAGTAGTCGCTGATAGTACATATCAGAATGTACGTTTTCTGACTTTGCGCTCAATTGTTTAACTGCCAGAACGATGATGTATTGCTCCAACTTAATCTGGAGTACAATATTTCTAACTTAGCAATGTAGGGAAAACAACAAACAGATTTCCCACAGGCAAAAACAAAATGCCATTGTGATGCTTTTCGAATGACAATAATACAGACATGCTTAGGGTAACAATACTAAATAGTTTTATCAACACTATATAAAATTTCAAATATTCCAACTTTATAGTAGCCACCATCAATATTAGACATCAATTACCATCGGTACCGTACACAAAAATATATAAAAATATTACTTTATAGAAAACCAACAAGCATGAAGCCTTGCCGTGAAAAACTTGCACCAAATTATTTGAGACCAAACGGGATTTGTCGTCATCTTTTTTATTATTATGGCTATTTAACCCTTGCCTTTCTAAATAAATTAAGATGCCACGCTCACTTCTAATTTCCAGCCAATCAGATTACTTGATTCGGGATTTTGATATAAATTCACATATTTAATGACAAACAGTGCAGATCCAGATCAGTTGGCTTCTTCAGAAGCCAACTGATCTGGATCTACACTGTTTGCTAAGACAGGGTATGTCGTGTTCACCAAGAGAAGGGTTAAAAGTTGTTTTGATACGCCTAATTAGACTAAGAAAAAATGTTACGAAATGCACGCTCTTTCCCGTGGATTAAATATTATACTAACCACAATATCTCTCATTAATGACATGGTATCACTAAACAATAACGATATTTTCATTTTATATTTCTTCCGTTTAGCAGAGGTAGAACTTGATCGATATCATAATTTGTTTTCTGTGTAACAATTTGTTGATATATGGTAGGTATCAATTACCAATTATACATTAACTACTAATTGTCTTTCTGCTATGTGCACAACAAACTCATATATCAGTTACCAATTACATGTTCACTACTAATTGTCTCTCTGCTATGTGCACAATAAACTCATAATTAAGCAATAACTCTCATTATTAATTACATAACGGGAGCCTCATTAGAAACTGTTTTAATTTATTGTATTATTGTACTAGGTTTCTTACCTCCTGGGAAAGGCGCAGTTGGTTTGTTTGTGTTGAGGTTTTACGGCCCAGTCAACCCAATGGGGTCATGTCGAGCGCGGTCAGTTTACTGGGCAGGCTTAGTCCTCAAAGCGGTTAACCAGTATTGTGCACAGTCTTTCGCCAGAAACTGACAACTGCCCTTCTTGAATCAGCGGAAGGGAGAGAATGACCGTAGAAAATACTTCATGAGCAATCTCCACGAAAGAATGTTGCCGACCTCGGCGGGGGTTGAACCCGCGACCTCCTGGTCTCCAGTCGGACGGCGCATCCAACTGAGCCACCGAGGCCGGCCGAAGGCGCAGTTGAAACAAAGGAGTTTAAGGCCCTCGTTTGGTTAGAGATGCACATTAGCATATCTCTGGTTTACTGCGTGTAAATACATTTGTAGTTCTAATTGTACATAAATGTACTTCAAGCTTTCTTTATTCTAAATAGAAGAAAGCAGTCAGTTAACTCCCTTGATTACTTTCTGTAAATAACCAGGTCCAATTAATTGAATTCCTCTGCTTTTATCATTAGTGTTTCCATTAAGTATCACTTCCTTTTCCTTAATAAATCTAATTTTAACAAGGTCATATGCCAATACAGCTTCCAAAATATAAAGAAACATTTTCTACGCAATGAAATATATAATATTAATTAATCTTCCATGATGTAAAGTTAAGAATTTGTTAAATTCCATTGATGACCTATGATAAAAGCAGAGGATTCCAATTAGAAGGACCTGGTTAGTATTTGATCTACCTTGGACTTTATCTGTCAAGGGAGATAATAGAAATACTGCTGCATCTCTCATTAAGCTACTTGTCCATCTGGTAAAAAACACAGCAAGTTAGATTGAATGTAATATAATGTTGCTGTATTAGTAGTTATCAATAGTGAAGGTTTAATATCATTATAGCTCTACACCATCGAGCCATGACTTATTTCAGCTACACCACCCATCTATAACTTACTTCAATCAGTTTATTGTTGTCAATCGATTTTGACACTGGTAATATCTGAAACCAAGACACTGGCATTCTTCATTGTCATGTCACCGCTATTAAATGGAATTAACATCAGCATTAACTTTGATGTTGAAACATTGATTTACAATAACGGCATAATTATTTTCATATTCTGGAATCTAAGGATTTGCGTTCCGGAGGGGTTGCAAAAACATGACTTAGTCGTGGATTACCTTTTCCCATGTTGACGTTTACATCTTTTATCAGTCTATTGTTTATTTTAGTTATCTCGATATCAACAGACAGAATATTTCCAGACACGTGATACACGTTTGTTTGCCTTAATTTCTATAGAGAAATGGATTTCACTTTCAGGAGAGACGAGTCTGTAAAAATGGCTTTGTAGCCCTTCTAAAGAAAAGTCTAATCTGTTGAAGCTGTCTTGTTTTACCTTTAAGAGTACAATTTTTTTTTCAGAAGGCCTTTGGTATTTGGAGAAAAAAAGCACGCAGGATGTCACAAAAGTTGTCTCGTTTGCAAAAAAGGTGGAAAATTACCAAGCTTATCAAGTCCCTGTAATAATACGCATGACTATTTGTGCAGTGTTCTACTTCCGTTAATTCACTTTTAAGGCGACTAGATACACCCGATTTTCTGTCATTTTTACGAGGGAGACAACTTTCATGACGTCAATACCTCTAACTGTTTGTACCAGAATGTCTAGTATTATGCTGTAAAAACATAAATATTGTTACAGTCGAACCTCAATAACTCGATCCCGGATGGCTCGTTTACCATGGTCCATTCTTGGTTTTTAAGTCCCTACGAAATTATTCCGATAGCTCCAGAAAGCAAATCGTATTTAAGGACATTGTTTTATCATGAAATTGTAGGTTGTGTGTTCTCATTAGAATCGCCTCATCGAGGCGATTCTAATGAGTTCACACAATATACCATTATTGTGTAGAAGATGGAAAAGACTTCCCTAAATTTTCGCTATTTGCTTTCTGACCTGGAACCATGATTAACCCTCAGTGGTTCGAACTATCCCTGTGTCGAACAAATTTCCATTGATGTTTGACAGTTCTAAAAAGAGGCCAAAATCACGAAGCTCTCTCATCACGAGGCAGCTAAAGACATCACCCCTCCACCTTACACATTTAAGCACTTTGAATAGTAAAAGTTGGAAACTGTGGGAGGGGAGGGGGCAGACATTTTGACGGAGTTCACATGTTAAGCTATACTGATAAAGCGTTCCTGAGACAGGAATATGACCGGCCATAATATTTGTGTCGACAGCTTTGAAGTCTCCTGAAATAAAATTCTGATGTAAAGAACCAGCAACAAGTGTGAACAATACGGATATTGTAAGTGATTTAATCTCCGTGCGCGGGTTAGATTGAAAGTTTAATAAAAGAACAGGAACGTATTAATGTCAGTGCTCTCTTTGTCATTGTAATGGCACTAAAGTGTTGTAGCCTGATTTGATAGCAGAAATGCATGAAATAATCCGCACAGTAAGACAGGCTTTCTACTGCATTAATTCACTTTCAGTTTATTAGCACGCGTAATCAAATTTGACCTTCTTTATTGTTACACTATCATATTTGACCTTCCGTATTGTTACAGTATCATATTTGACCTTCTGTGTTGTTACAGTACCGTACCTGACCGTTTGTATTATTACAGTATCATAGTTTTACCTTCTGTAGTATCACAGTGTCATATTTGACCTTCTGTATTGTTACAATATCATATTTGACCCTATGTATTGTTGCAGCATCATATTTGACCTTCTATTTGTTACATTATCATATTTGAACTTCTGTTTTGTTATAGTAATATATGACCTTCTTAATTGTCAGAGTATCGTATGACCTTCTGTATTGTTACAGTATCATATTTGACATTTTTTTGTATTGTTACAGCATAATATTTGACCTTCCATATTGTTACATTATCATATTTGAACTGTTTTGATACAGAGTCATATATGACCTTCTTAATTGTTAGAGTATCGTATGACCTCTGTATTGTTACTATCATATTTGACCCTGTGTATTGTTACAGCATCATATTTGACCTTCCATATTGTTACATAATCATATTTGAACTTCTGTATTGTTACAGAGGCATATATGACCTTCTTAACTGTTAGAGTATCGTATGACCTTCTGTATTGTTACAGTATCATATTTGACCTTCTATGTTGTTACAATGACATATCTGACCCTCTGTATTGTTGCAGCATCATGTTTAACCTTCCATATTGTTACATTATCATATTTGAACTTCTGTTTTGTTACAGTCATATATGACCTTCTGTATTGTTATAGTATCGTATATGACCTTCTGTATTGATACAGTATCATATTTGACCTTCTGTATATTGGTGCAAGTCCATATTACAAGGAAATATTTTTTGGTTAGAATTCTATATGGTCTAATTCACCATGTTTGTGGACATGCATTTCAGAAGCTTCCGCAAAAATGCATTCGTTTACAGCTTTATAAACAAATATTTTCCAAAGAGTATGAGAACCAGCACACTGACTAAATTCCATAACTTGCGATAAAAGAAGAAATGTACAGAAGAGAAAACATTTTCCAACAGTGCAAATTGATTAAGATTATAGCTGTTACATTTGTAAATATAGCCATAGAACCGCTTGGAGAGTGTCTAGACTGGCGAAAATGTACAATTTTCCCTAAAACTGGTGATTTGCCATCTGGGAAACACAACAAACCTCATGAAATTATAGACTTGATTCTGTTTATATAGTTTATCTGGGGTCTATTTAGTTCTTATTGAGTCTGGAACTACTTATTAACGTGCTCTCTCGTATTGATCAGAAATCTCACTGCTGTAATGCACATGGTAACATTTTTAGTTTATAACTTTAAGACATTTGTATCCTGCTTGTTGCACTTTCGTTTTTTTTGTTGCTCGCTGCATCAGTAAGATATCTGTAACTTCTCTTCAGACTCCCACCTACGTTTATCACTTTCAGTTCTTTGAAGTGGTAAATTGAAAGGGGTAGGTCGTTCACCTGAATTCTGAATTGATGAAACTTTTCTTATCATAGCTATAATCAGAAATAACTTCCGAATATATTTTGTTTATAAAACCTCCGTTGAAAAGGCCAGAGGCTGAATTTGCGCAAACACATTAGCGAGACACCGATGTTGAAAGCTCAAAAGTTAAATTGCTGACCATAGGTATAATTAGACAGCACTAAGAAATAGTTTTCATATAATATAAGATTGACTGTTTCATTGAAATTGTGTCCGAATGAGACAGTTTGAATGAAACGTCAAGTCTTATTTCCTGTGAAAAATAAGAAAAATATGGATGAAAATACCTCTCGCAGCCGCTGTATAGCCCGTGTACCGTTACCATAGTATCTGTAAATAGATACCATATATACAATAGTGTGAAGATATCGCATATATTATAATGTCATTTCTTGACGACAAAACCCTTCTGGTGTCTTTGTATAAAGATATCGCAACTGTTGTGGTTTCATGCACAGATACCATAGTATCGTTAATAATATAGATACAGAGATACAGTAGAGGCAGTATAAAGACATCGCAGACATTATTATGTCACTTCTGGATGACAAAGACCCTCAAATGTCAGTATAATGGTATCGCGGCTGTTGTGGTGTCATGTATCGGTAGACAGATACCAGAGATATAGTGGAGTTAGTATGAAGATATCTCAAATGTTATAGTGCCACGTTTGGATATTTAAACCTCTGCCGGAACAACTCATGCTATCTAGAAAAATCTCAAAGACTACTGATTTGATGATATATCTAGGGCTGGCTAATCAGGGCTGAAAAGATAATCGATTATCAGTCCCCCCATTGTGATCGATAATCGAATAGTAATCACTGAAAATTTGGTCATAATTTTACCTGTCTCTGGGCATGACTCTTATCGTATGTTATACTTTACTGTACGTATTTTGCCAGACAGGCCTTGGCAAATAGTTTAGACCCAGATGAGACGCCGCGAAACGCGGCGTCTTATCATGGTCTGCACTGTTTGCCACTCATTCATCTATTTTAGACACAACTATTTTTACTATTTTAGTAGTAAATTCTACGTGTTCAAATTTTAGATAAAGTATGGTAAGGAGTTGGAGAATCTGAATACTAAAGCTAAATATGGTAAAGTAACAAACACAAAAATCAAATGATCGATTAATAGCAAATCTGTAACGATAATCATTTTTGTGGAGTTTATCGATCAATAAATCGATTATCCGATTGTGTCAGCATTTGATGATACCGTAACTTGTCCAGAAGAACACTTATGGATACCATATTAACACTAAATATTCAGCCTCAGCAAACAGTGTAGCTTCAGATCAAACAGAGGAGCAGCTTGAGCAGAGTCTACAATATTCGCCAGTTTGTCAAGCTGTCAAATGAACTTGTTGAATCATCACGAAAACATGCCTATGTAATTTTGACCCTCTTAAACCCCACTTTTATATAGTAAAACTGGGGTTTACAGGGGTATTCATTATTTTTCTTATTTCTTCTCAAAATCATAGATTGTTGGTACTCAATAGAACCGCCTCGCTGAGGCGGTTCTAACGAGTACCCACAATCTATGTTTTGAGCAGAAATAAGGAAAATATCAGAAGTTCTTATATGAAAATTTTCCTTTTTTGGTTGTAAAATTTTCAATATATTTGAATAGGCATGTTTGCGTAATGGATCACGTTAGTCTGATAAAGAGTTAGAGAATCCGAATAATAAAGATAAATAATGTTAGAACCTTGAAACTCTGCCTACCCTAGTAGTTCTGATACTCGGTAAGACCCGGAATTCTGCCTATCCGTGTAGTTCTGATACTCGTTAAGACCCGGAATTCTGCCTGTCCGTGTAGTTCTGATACTCGTTAAGACCCGGAAATTCTGCCTGTCCATGTAGTTCTGATACTCGTTAAGGCCCGGAAATTCTGCCTGTCCGTGTAGTTCTGATACTCGTTAAGGCCCGGAAATTCTGCTTGTCCGTGTAGTTCTGATACTCGGTAAGACCCGGAAATCCTGCCTGTCCGTGTAGTTCTGATACTCGTTAAGACCCGGAAATTCTGCCTGTCCGTGTAGTTCTGATACTCGTTAAGGCCCGGAAATTCTGCCTGTCCGTGTAGTTCTGATACTCGGTAAGACCCGGAAATCCTGCCTGTCCGTGTAGTTCTGATACTCAGTAAGATCCGGAAATTCTGCCTGTCCGTGTAGTTCTGATACTGGGTAATACCCGGAAATTCTGCCTGTCCGAGTAGTTCTGATACTTGGTAGGACCCGGAAATTCTTTCGGAGAAACAAATATCAGATTGACTGAAAATGGATCAATATAAAGCAACTTGAGAAACTGTACATTATGACACATGCCCGTAGTATGATCACGTGCTCGCTGTCTGCCCGATGAAGTACCGATTCCATTGTTATCCACAGAAAACCATACAAGGACTCAAAGAAATAAATCTGAGTTGGCGCTGAGCCCCTAAGTAATAAAATAATTGAGTCGAGGTACAACATTTCTTACAGGATTGCATCTGCGACTAGCTAAGACTCAGATCAGACTGCGCATCCGCGCAGTCTGATCCGAGTCTTCGCAGGGCACTCTGTTGGTAGCTAAGGTTCCAAGGGGTCTTCAGGCAGACATGTAAGGCTGCGCGGAATGTGCTGGCGAAAATCAAAGATCTCCCTCTATCTGACGTTGTGGTGTGAGTACTGACGTGAACGCTTGCTGTCCGTACAGCACGTAAGGGATGTTTTTATTGCCGCGACATAAATAAAAGAGACGGTCAATAAGTTGGTAGTGCTGTCAGTAGGAGTGTTGGAAGAGTATACTATATCAATCATATTTCTGTTATCAAACTATTCTTAAATGGACAATATCGACTGCTGGAGTAGAAACAATCTTACAATGTCTGGCTTACAATAAAATATATCCGCTCTGAAGCTGTAGCGTTATAAAGCAGATAGAAACACTTTCATTTTCTCCATTCTCTCAGCACTGGTAAACGTATTTCTCAGCACTGGTGAACGTATCTCTCAGCACTGGTGAGCTTCTTTCTCAGCACTGGTGAACGTATTCTCAGCACTGATGAATTTATCTCTCAGTACGGGTGAACATAGCTCTCAGCACTGGTGGATTTATTTCTCAACACTGGTTAACTTCTTTATCAGCACTAGTGAACGTATTTCTCAGCACTCGTTAACTTCTTTCTCAGCACTGGTGAACGTAGATCTCAGCACTGGTGAATTGATCTCTCAGCACTGGTGAACGTAGCTCTCAGCACTGGTGAACTTATCTCTTAGCTCTGGTGAACATATCCAATTGAGTTGGTAGAAAAAGATTTTAGCCGTATAAAAGTATAAACAGAAATACAGATTTGTGGCTCTTCAAATGCGCTTGCGCAGTCACCTATTTGGGCTACGAGCGCATTTTGCCTGTGTTTTGTGCCCTTTTCTTCTGTGCTGGATTATTTTATTATTGTTTTCAGGATCACATTTGTAGAAAAGGATTCAGAAGAAACTAAAAATGTTGTTTATATCTGTATCCAAAGTTAGTTTATGTTAGATTGCTCTTCCTCCGCTCATAACATTACGAAAACACGCCTATTCAAATATATAGAAAATTTCACCTCCAAAAAAAACCGAAAATTTTCAGATAAAAAAACTCTGATATTTTTCATATTTCTGCTCAAAACATAGATTGTGGGTACTGGTTAGAACCGCCTCGCCGAGGCGGTTCTAACGAGTACCCACAATCTATGTTTTTGAGCAGAAATAAGAAAAATAATGTATACCCCTCTCAACCCCAGTTTTACTATATAAAAGTGGGGTTTAAGGGGTCAATATAATATAGGCATGTTTGTGTGATGAATGGATGGCCAAATAGTGTATCGGTGGTGTTCCGTTACAAGACGTTTTGACCAAGTTCCGTTGTACAATCTGACATGTAAAGTTTTGACGAAAGCGTGTATGTTCTACATAGATATATTTTACTATTTTAAATTATCTAAATAATCAGAGAATCAGAGACTGCCGTATGCAGAAGTTAATGTTAAAGATCTTTCATACAAAATACCTGGAGAAAATCGATCTAGTGTTGTTCATTTTCATTGCAAGAGTCACATTTGTATGTGTGCGTGTGTTATTTTTTATTTATTTATTTTTATTTATTTTTTTTGCGTTCTGTGTGTGTGTGTGTGTGTGTGTGTGCGTGTGTGTGCGTGTGTGTGTGTGCGTGCGTGCGCGCGCGCGCGTGTGTGTGTGTTTGTTTGTTTCGCTGTTGTTGTTGTTTTTGTCATTGTTGTCATTGCTGAAACGGAAAAATTCACAGTTCTATCATTTCGCTTTTTACTAGTAGTAACCAGTCGGTATAAAAACGATCGGTCTAGACTTTTTGCACCAAGTACACGAAATTTTATGATAAATGATGATAACGAAAACAAATCAGACACATCACGAAAACATATCTATATCATTTTGACCCTCTCAAACCCCACTTATATGTAGTAAAACTGGGTTTACAGGGGTATACTTTTTTTTCTTATTTCTGCTTAAAACATAGGTTGTGGGTACTCGTTAGAACCGCCTCGTCGAGGCAGTTCTAACGAGTACCCACAATCTATGTTTCAAGCAGAAATATGAAGAATATCAGAATTTTTTTCTGAGAATCTTCATTTTTTGGTAGTAAAATTTTCAATATATTTGAATAGGCGTGTTTTCGTAATGGGCCTTCCATTGTACATAAACATGCATAAAGAAATAGGAAGAAGACTCCACTGGACATAAATGGGTTAAACCGAACAAGACTAATCGTCACAATTGAACTCCACAAATCAATTATTAATCATTTCCTCCGCTTATAACTCATTGTTTAATAATTTTCTATCTCATCAGGGAAAACGTCGCTCTGATAACCAGCTATAGAAATTGCTTCAATTCATATCGCTGCACCTGATCCAGTAAACCGCTCCTGCTGGCATTTTTCTAGGCACTGAGATAAAACTTACAATATAGAGAGCAAACATGGCTGTCCATGTGTTGACATTTCCAGATTCCCGAGGAATATATTGAAACCTCGATCTGGACCAAATGTTTAGTATGTCCAAGCATGTCTACATAGGGGACGGTAACTCGTCTAAGATGCAATAATTTGTTAGATACCCGTGCAGGCGCGGACGGACTGACGGACGAATGGATCGAATAACAGTGTTCCCCGGTCTTTATGCAAAACAAACATATTGTTTTGCCTTAGAATAGGCCCCCTTTTTGAAGGGATAGGGGGGGGGGGGGGGGGGCCTAAGCCTAGGAAATACCTAGAACATAATAGTTTTCCCCGCATTTTGTGAACCATAGCTAAAACATACAGTAAAACCTCGTTACAACGACAGCATTTGTTTGCAAAGATGTTGCCATTATAATGAATTTGCTGTTGTAAAGAAACCTTAATGGGCAGAATGATATGTAAGATAGACCTTTTTTTTATTCTTATTTTCTCATAGTACATGTGTTTTGGATATTTGTTATAATCGCCTCACTGAGGCGATTCTAACAACTATCCAAACATATGTTTCTGTAAAGTATCAACTACAATATTCTTGCATAATTTGTGACAAGTTGTTACCTCTTAAACGAAGGTTTCGTGACAGTCAAATTGTCATTATAACGAATTTTGTCGTTGCATCGAGTGTCGGTATAAAGAAGGTCTGTATCACGATTATCTTCCGGAGTCAGTGCACGTCTCGTCTTTAGAAGCAACTAACAATATTGCTACACCAATGAACCATTAATTGTCTTTGAAAATCTTTAATCAGCCATTGGAAAATTAAGTTCTTGCACACACTGTCTAAGCTTTTAATGAAATAAAGACACGTTTATCTGAAAGCCAAGCTTGCAACAGTTCTCCATGGTAATCTTTGCTAACTCTTACGAAATTACCGTAAATTGTTTGCTGCGTTCTCATGTAATAATTCTGCGGACTCATTCAGAATTTCGTACGTTGCAAGACAACAAACAATGTATTGCATGCGAGCAGTGAGGCTCCAGTCAAGCTGTGCATTTATGCAGTCTAATGAGGACCTCTTTCTGATTGCCATATTCTTTATTAACGCCCCAATATCTTTATATCAAAGACAGCACAGATGCGAAGGCCACCAGGGACATAACATAGGTGTACTGGTATCTTATCTATCACTTAACACTACCCAGAACCAGACGTTCTTTATATAGGAAATGGACCTGTCCAAAGAGTTAAGGTAGAAGAGTCCACTCGGCATAAATGGGTTAAGGGCGGACAGCGGAAGACAGATCAACAGGGAGAGAAACACTCTTCGGTTATATCCAACAGGCGGTATGTGTTTGAGCGCTGTGCATTTGAACAATCTTGCTTTGATGGATTACATGTTGCTGCAATTATATCTATTATCAAGTTTCCCAATGTCCTTTTATACCCAATTTGTGCTCAGTATGAGCAAGGTGTATTTACAGTTTTATTCCATTTTTACCGAGTGGACTCTTCTACCTCAGGTCTTAGGACAGGTCCATTACCAATAGAAGGGGTATCGGGACAGATTTTAATCATTAAAGTCTTTTTATTGAAATTCCTGTAATTAATGCAATCAGTGTAGATCCAGATCAGACGCCGCGTTCTGCGGCGTCTGATCATGGTCTACACTGTTTGTCAATGTCCCTTTTATGGGACGCTAGGCTTAAATGGGTCAAAGCTCGGCGCTGCCTCTATGTGACTCAGTTACCTGGTAGCGTTAAATCTGAATAGAATAGGGTTATTATTTTTCTGTTAGCTTTAAGGGAGACTGGAACATTTTCAGGAGAGTCATCTCTCTCGTAATTGTTTGCCTCCTTCTGGAAAGATAGCTATTCTTTGGTCTTCTGTTTTAGTGTAGACCCTTTATCTGAGGGGTCTTGGTATGCAGAAAGGGAACAAAAAGACACAAAAGTAGTCTCCAGTATAGTAAATAGTAAAAGACAGGAAAAAAAAACAAACAAACTACAAGGTGTATCCTTCATCTTAAGTGCACACTGTTTTATTGAGACCGCATAATTTCTGTGCAAGAGTCTGAAATGCATGAACACAAAAGTGTAAATAGGCGCTCGGTTGGTATAAAGTCCTCTACGTCACCTGTGAAACAGCACCAAAAAAACGCAAATAATCACAAAACTGCAACAAAAGAAACTAGACGGCTCATGTGTAAGCTGAAGTCAGACCCCAAGGTAATAAACCTTTTTTATCATGCTCAACTTAGCTTTGCATGAAATTTTCTCTGCTAATTAATATGAAAATGCCAACAATAGTTGGCATTTTCATATATATTAGCATAGACATTTTTATGCTCAGCTATGTTTAGCAAGAAAGACCTTGCACTTGTTAAAAACTTAAAATTTATTAGCAGGATAAAATTCAGGCTCAGCTGAGTTGAGCCTGGAAAAAAGTTTTATAACCTCGCGGCAAGAGCAAGCGAAAACCACACGTTGGACCACAATGGGCCGACCACAGACAGCAATGAAATACTGGATCGCTTATGACGCGGTTCTAGATTTGTTTTATTAAATTTCGAAATGTAAGTACTTGCTGGTAGAATAATTTTAAGCAATAAATGGAGAAGTTTTAGTTGCTGTCAATTATGTGTGTCTCAATTGCAAAATTAAAATATATGGCTTTGCATCAGCGCTATTGCCAACTTTCAGAAACTTAATAAACTGTGAAACATTCTGCAAGAAACTATTGATTCGAAACTCTTGACAAAACATTGAATTACATGCCTCTGTTATAAGTTTTAAAAAGAATTTAAAATAAAGCGGCAAAATAGATTTTTTTTCGTAAATATAATTATAAGCTATTCCAGGCCGTGCTGATATATGCCTATAACATAATATAAGAACATGAGGAATAATTCAAATATTCTCTTACAATTGTCGAAGCAGTGATAACAAAGAAAACAAGCAAAATCAGCGATTTTTTGTCCCTCGCCTAAACGCGGAAGAAGTGATAAAAATAATATGCGGGTTATATACAAATCACAAGCACATATTCAGACCATGACAAAAACACCTGTTCAGTTTCAAACAGATCGGCATAAAACTATTGGAGGAGTTACGGACATTTATATCAGAAAATTGTTTCTACTTAATTTAATATTTCAATATCATTAACAAGACATGCTACTTTAGAATATACAAATGCATTTATCAACATTTGTCATGCATTTATCAACATGACAAATGAAGTGCTTTCAAGTGGAAACGGGCCGAATTTACTGTGTCGCGAACCTTTCTTCGAGTCCATCAAATTTTGACGGTTATTTCTGGTCTGAAGGTGTCGCATATTAATAACTATATAAAACTGCATTTGTGAAACAAGAATAATTTTGACAGTGACACTTGTTTTGTCAAATGAAAACTTACCACAGATAAAAAAGCAGACGCCCACTTCCAGACACATCGACAAACATTACTTCCCCTTAATTGAACACGAAAATACCCGAATCAGTCAGTTTCCGTAGATGTAAAATAGAATAGAATATTTTAACGATACTACCTGTACCTCTGTGTACAACCATAAGCTAATAATACGGCTGAATATATTCTACTGTACAAAATAAGACTATGTGACAAATACAACTAATTATGTAGTAATACAACTTTTTAACGGGTCATTTTGACTAACGTTATTAATTATTGACTAACTTCTATGATTAAAGCACATCTCAAATTCTAAAAACATTGCGCTATAGATCTATTTTGTGATATGACGTTTATGTCAATCTCTTTTTTCATATTTTGTCTCATCATTCATTTTCTTTCTTCTGCTTTTTTCACTTTTAATCTTAATCGTGACCTACCCATTAATTTCGCGTATTTGTAATATTTGCTAGTTAATATGTACAGACATGTAGTTCATCTATTATGTGTACTGCTTATATGTTTTCTACATCTGTCACAGCACCCTGGGAGAGGATAAATATAAGTCTAGCCTACATCCAATCCATTGGCATTTATGTATATTTGTTTTTTGTCAAATATATGTATTTATGTCATAAAATTTGAAAAAAAAAAATAAAACGGACACAAGGTATATATTATCACAGGATGCGGAACTACGCAACACGCTCCACGAACTACAGAAAGCAGCATAATTCTCTTGCTTTTCTTCAAAAAAAGCGGAGGACAAATGTATTATAGAAGATGTCCAGGAACAGCTGCGATCACAGAAAATAGCCTACCAATGACACCAACGTTAAGAGTACTCAAACCTCGACAGGTAGTACACATACCCCAAACCAAAGCAACCAGTTCCCCTCTTCCACAACGATGTGATCACAATGCCAGACAGGGTCCACCAAGCACAGCAATAAGAGTACGAAGAGGACAAAACAGGTTTTTACGCCTTATGGTTCTGAGGGGGTGTTTCTGGTGTTTGTGGCGTACAGCCACAAAGACCAGAAACACCGCCTCAGAACCATAAGGCGTAAAAAAAAATAGTTGTGTTTCCACTAACATGCTGAAAAAAAAAGCTCGGTAGGAAGGAAAAACTTTTTTTTTATTATTATTATTCTATTTTTTCTCTAGAAAAGAACAGGATCGGGCCTGTAATTTTATGAAAATGCAGGTATTTTGTTAAGGGTCGGTACTTTTCTTTTTTATTTTGCATTTTTACTGATAAAAAATAGCAGAGTCGGGTGTTTGAAACAGGGTCAGTCGGATTGGTGGTAACACAGCTATTTTTCTCACGTCTCACTAGTAAAAACTAGTGTGTGTTAATTCTCACACGTCTGTAAGTCTCACGCGCTGATTTAAGTCTAGAAGTTTAAAACGCCTGTAAATCTCACGCGCTCACGGAAGGTCCAGTTTTCTCTCATGTCTGTTACTCACGTGCTCATGGATGGTCCAGTTTTGGTCACGTCTGTAAGTCTCACGCGCTAATTAAGGATCCAATTTTCTCACACGCCTGTTGGTCTCACGCGCTCATGGAGGGTCCAGTTAAGTCGTACTCAGACTTTCTGTGTTGTCTCCCTTGTTGCGCAGGACAGCAATCTGGAAACTACAAAAGGTGTCTCCCTTGTTGCGCAGGAAAGCAAACTAGAAACCACAAAAGCTGTCTCCCTTGTTGTACAGGAAAGCAATTGAGAAACCATAAAAGCTGTCTCCCTTATTGCGCAGAAAGCAAACTGGAAACCACAAAAGTTGTCTCCCTTGTTGCATAGGAAAGCAAACTGGAAACAGCCTTCATTGTTGCGCCGGAAAACAAACTGGAAGCACAAAAAGCTGTCTCGCTTGTTGCACAGGAAAGCAAACTGAAACCCACAAAAATTGTCTCCCTTGTTGCGTCGGAAAGCAAACTGGAAAACACAAAAGCTGTCTCCCTTGTTGTACAGAAAAGCAAACGGGAAACCACAAAGCTGTCTCCCTTGTTGCACAAGAAAGCAAACTGGAAACCACAAAAGTTGTCTAGCTTGTTGTACAGAAAGCAAACAGGAAACCACAACAGTTGTCTCCGTTGTTGCACAGGAAAGTAAATTGGAAACCTCAAAATTGTCTCCCTTGTTGCACAGGACAGCAAACTGGGAACCATAACAGTTGTCTCCCTTGTATAAAATGACGGAAAATGTACAAGTCTTACTATATGACATTCCAAAATTTTTCATATTTCTTGTGGAGTTGCACTGTTTCACTTCTTTACTCCACAGAACTACGTCTGTTTAGTACAGAAGCGTAGTAATTTGTCTGCGACGTTGACGGATGAGTACTTCTGCAGCAGGTAATTAGAAATCAAATTTTATACCAAATATTTGCCAAACATGCATTATGCAATTTACAGCATTTAATCACAGGGCTTTGGCATTTTCTAATCAATACAAGTTGCTGTAATGTCTTCCTCTGATGTTTCACTTGTTAATGTGACATTCAAATATTCTACAAAAAATATGACTAATTCATTTTACGCGCTTTTATGGAAACCTTTGCATTAATTCAATAAATAACTAAATCGTTGAATGTCAGTGTATACCAGTAAGTCATATCAGCCTCAACGTGACAAAACGTGCTTTCTGGTATTTCTACTTCTACTGCCCAGCCTAAGCATCACGGGCAAGTGATTAAAACGTTGCATTTAGAGGTTAAAACCTAAAAATGTGGAGACGTCATAGCTGTGTAGGTCTACTCCTGTGCGTCCAATGAAGACTCAAATTAGCCTGTGCAGTCTGATCAGAGTCTTTGTATTCGCAAGAATAAAACCTGAAATAAAGGTGCAGGGCGCACATGTCCGAAGGTATGTTTTCTGACGTTGACGTTATACAACGTCGCCTCAACGTCGATGCAACGTCATGACGTTGCATCGACGTTGAGGCGACGTTATATAAACGTCAGTTCATACAACATCGAACGTCAGTTTATACAACGTCGCTTCAACGTCGAACGTCAGGTTATACAACGTCGCCTCAACGTCGATGCAACGACGTTGAGGCGACGTTGTATAAACGTCATGTGCCCGCTGGGTATAGTTTCTCCCAGTCGAAGCTCAATTTCTCGAACACCAGTGGCTCGTTTACCATGGCTAATTCGCATTCGTTTTTGGGTCATTCGATAGCTCAATTAAAATAAATAGTTGAGGAAATTTTCTTATTTTATCATGAAAGTGTATGCCATCGAGGCGATTCTAACAGGTACACTCATCAAACCATAATTGTCTAGAAGATTCTCCAAATTTCCATGGTCCCAAAGAGGTTCAAGTTATTGAGGTTCGACTGAATATCTTTGTAAGGTGCATTGTTATACCGCCTGACTAAACACAAACAATAAAATAACTAGGGAGATGTTTTACGGCGCCTGACCCAACACAAACAATAAAAGAACTGGGGAGATGTTTCATGGCACGTGACCCAACACAAACGATAAAATAACGGGGGAGACGTTTCATGGCACGTGACCCCACACAAAAGATTAAGTAACAGGGGAAACGTTTTAAGGCGCCTGACCCAATACAAAAGATTAAATAACGAGAGAGACATTTTATGGCGCCTGACCCAACAGAAAAAAATAAATAACGAGGGGGACGTTTTACAGCGCCTGACCCAACACAAAATATGGAGACCTTATACGGTGCCTGATAAAAAATAACGGGGGAAACGTTTTGCGGTTGCCACAAAGCACGCAACACCAGCTTGAAATATATGCTATAAACAAATATTATGTTTCAATATGCTTCCCTAAGAATAAGCTGGTCGCAAAATTCACTAAAACATTGTTACTAAAACCTGACCATAAAATGTGTCTAGTGAGCTTCAAATAATTAATTTATTGACAGTGAACTAGGGCTTATTGTTGTAAGGTTGAATAACGAGGATCTATCAGCCTGTAATGGATACATGAACGTACATTAGTTCAACGGAAGTGTCTTTTTGATGTTGAAGTCAGCCTTCGAGAAAAACCAGCCATAACCATTTTATATGGTAAATGTTGCTAGTTTACGAGCAAGTTTAAAGATACACAATCAATAGTTACTACGATTACAGGAAATTGCCAATAACTGAACTCTTCTATCTTGTCCTCTTTTTTCCATTACACCTGTTTGCTAATGATACAATTGCTGGGCACTGTCCCACCCAATAGATATGGAATGCAATTACATAAGGGTCGCGCTATGAAAGAAGGTGTCATCTATGGAGTATACTCATACATGTACAAATAGTGACGACCAAGAGAATCCATACAATCTGATAGTAAAAGTCAAAAAGGATTGCCTTTGGAAACAAAGAACACACAAAATCAGGAAAGTCGGAGACTCGGTTTGATTGAGTCTCTTCATATGCAAAACTGTAGTTTGCGAGGTTGCATATGCCTCCTAGCGCCGGCTTAAGCGGTATTCGATTTTCAAAATAACCAGGATGGGCTCAATGATCCCAAAGGAAATAAGATATAACCTGCACATGATGATATACGGGGAGACTTTTTACGGCCTCCACACAGCACCGCATCAGCTACAGTAGAGTAAAATAAAAGTCAAAAAGGATTGCCTTTGGAAACAAAGAACACACGAAATCATGAAAATCAGAGACTTGGTTTGAATGAGTCTCTTAATATGTAACATTGTAGTTTGCAAGGGTGTATACGTTTTCTTTTTTTTCTATAAATCTTAATATTTTTCAAAAGCCATTGATTCTGTAAGCGGACAGCGAAGATCCTGATCAGACTGAGCAGACGCACAGTCTGATCTGTGTATTCGCTGGCCATTGGGTACCTTTTCCCATGCCATTGATCAAAAACAGCCAGCCTTATACATCTAAAAAGAAATCCAAAATATTAAAGAGCAAAGAATTAATTAAGGAACACAGGAGATACTGAACTTTGGAAATTTGTTTCCCTTGTAAAACATGATTGTAAAAACGGAATTCCGAGTTTATCAAGTCGGTTAATGAATGAGAAAATGTGAAACATACAACACAAATTTTAAAATAGTTTCTGTCCCTGAGGAAACAATTGTATACACTCAGTAAATCTTGGTTTATGATACAATTTGTACAAGTCTTGTTTTACGTCTGTACGGGTCTTTTGTGCTTATGCAGTCTGTTAGAGCCGTTAAAGGCAGGCGACAGTGAAACTCAAGTAAAATATAAGTAATATATCAAACAATCAAAGTCATGCATTTCTTCAGAATGTACAAGCTCAGTTTGAAATGCAATGTGGTTCTACGCCATACTACAAGCCGTTTTCAAAGACAGACACTGCATAGTTGGATGCGGGTCCGACTGGTAGATCAGGAGGTTTCGGGTTCGACCCCCCGCCGGGTCGGCAACATTCTTTCAGGAGATTGACCATGAAATATTTTCTACGGTCATTCTCTCCCTTCCGCTGATTCAAGAAGACCAGTTGTCAGTTTCTGGCGAAAGAATGTGCACAATACTGGTTAACCGCTTAGAGGACTAAGCCTGCCCAGTAAAAGTGTGGCTAGGTAAACAAACCGCGCTCGACATGACCCCATAGGGTTGACTTGGCCATAAAACCTCAACACAAACAAACAAATTGATCATGAAATATTTTCTAAGGTCATTCTCTCCCTCCCGCTGATTTAAGAAGGGTAGCTGTCAGTTTCTAGCGACAGAATGTGTACAAACACTGGTTAACCGCCTAGAGGACTCTGTCAAGGAAAAGTATGGTTAGGTAATCTGACCGGCTCGACATAACCCTAATGGGTTGACTGTGCCATTAAACCTCAACTAAATCAATCAGTCTATCGGGGCTTCCCATTGTAAAATTATTAAAACACGTTTTGAAACTTTTAAGGAAGTTAAGGGGAATTTATACAAGGACTAAGCTGAAAGCAATGTTTGTTAAAGTGCATCAGTTGACCGCAAAACGCTCTCGCCCACTTGAATTAGGTTGAAAAATTGAAAAAAAAAAAAAAAATAAATAAATAAAAATACGAAATATATAACGTGTACACTCTCACATACCCCCACAACTTTATTTTTAGGGGAAAAAAGGTCACCATACCATAGACTTGTTAACGTAAAGTAAAGTAGTTTTGCCCAGAATATACGTAATATTATTACATGTATTTTGCCTTGGAGTATACTTGCAAACCCCACAATGACGTCTTTCGTTTTCCCTAATTAATCTTTATCACTATCTCGGTAATTTCAGCAGGCAACAAATTCATGACATTTTTTTTTATTATTTTGCGCAGAAAATATGCTTTTGACATTTCATGCAAATTTTGCATGGAATATCAAAGCCCATTTTCTGGGTAAAATAAGAAAAACATTTCAAAATGTCATATGCTGAAAAGTTTACCCAGCATGCTAAGCATTGAATACAGTCGACTCTCGTTATCTCGACTTCGCTAATCTCGAATAACCGCTTATTTCGAAGTGAAAATCTGGTCCCTATATGACATGGAAATCTAATAATAGGTAAAAACATATTGTGGAAAAGAGGAGAAATTGCTCCTGAGGAGCAATTTCCCCTCTTTTCCAGAATATTTTCAATACGCTTCACTCTCACTATCTCAAACATTGATAACTAACACTACTGCGTAAGTCAAAATACTTTTTACTAATTTTGGTTTAGTTTTGCTTTATATATTCTTTACATTTCAACTCCTGTTATCTCAAACTGAAAATTATGGTCCCTTGGAGTTTGAGATAACGAGAGTCAACTGTACTTTTATTTTTGAAAACAATATTTGACCTCATAAGCGTCTCTTCATGTGATGCCTCGTTATGTAATATGAACAGTCTATTTCCGGATATAGGATTCTATATTGTCTGGTTAAACAGGTTTTCTGACTCCATTTGTTACGAAATTGAGATATTGAGAAGAGAACATCAGATACAATTGCTAAATAATGGACTTTACTAAAGATTTTAAGAACCAAACTCAGTGATTATATCCTTAATGAGCAGTAAGTCGAAACGATAGATTTGTGAAATGAACCCATTAAAACGAAGAGTCCCAGAAAAAGGTCTCAGTTTTAGTTAAATGAGCCCAGTAAAACCCAGAGTCCCAGAAAAGGCATACCTTTTGTAAAATTAACCCATTAAAACCTAGAGTCTAAGACAAAGGCCTGAATTTTGTGAAATTAAACCATTAAAACCTAGAGTTCAAGAAAAAGGTCTGAATTTTGTGAAATTAATACATAAATACCGAAGAGTCAAAGAAAAAGGCCTGAGTTTCGTAAAATTAACGATCACAATGGCATGACTGATGATCGATTTTTTTTTTTTTCAACTCTGATTAGCCAGCCTTACTAGATAACGTGTGCAGAACTGCACATGAATGGACTCAATACGACCGACTCTGCTGTTTTTGGTTCTACTCGGCTTTTCTTGTATCTGCTGTGTAGGAAACATTTCAAACTGCACTCGTAGAGAACTTGTTCGAATGTCACTGAACAATTCAATCGCGAGTACTTCATGAACAAAAATGCACCTCGTGTCTATCAGCATTTCGATAATTTAGCAGAATAATACAAGTAACTGTAAAAATCTCTTCTGTCGACTTCGTTTCGTCGTGCAATTGACATATCTGATTTAAAAGCAAAACGTACCAGATTGAATTCATTTTCAGGCTTCAGTTGTTCCAATATCAGATAAATTGGAACACAATTCTACAAAGAAACAAAACAACGTTTTACAATTTAAAGCATCTAGTGTAGCGAAAACAGTGGTGAAATCTAATCAGAGTGACGAACGACTGGGAATTAATTCAAGGGAAGTTTTTAAGTCACACAATTTACAATGCCGCTGTAAGAAAAGGTTTAAAAGATCGCATTTAGCTTCAGTTTACATACAAATATCTTATTTCTTCTGGTTTACTTTAGGATTCTCAAACGATTTATTATACCAATCTGTTGCGATTAGCCTCAAGACCTGTCACAATATTTAAACCTTATCCTGCTGAATAATTTAATTAGCCACACCCATTTCTGACTATCAGCCAATCAGATTACATCATATATTTTTTTTTTAATTTTTTCGTTCAAATTCACAAAATGACTCACAACAGTGTTGATCCTAATCAGACGCCTTCTTCAGAAGCCGTCTGATCTGGATCTGCACTGTTTTGCAAAGGAAGGGGTTGTCGTGAACAGCAGGACAAGGGTTAACTTCATTTTAGAATACATCTGTCGTCACTATAGGTGGTATTAGTGCAGTGTGGTGGCGGTCAAACGTCTCCCCGTACTTCACTATAGTGTATTTTTTTCAAAATTACAAAATTTTCTGTTCCTTGATCATTGAGCCCTTTTCCGATTTTTCAAACATTTATGGGAGTCACTTATGAGGCCTCAATGGCCAAAACTAGCCTACCCTGGCCCAGAATACTTCGAAACTTTAATTGTTTTCATTTGTGCGTGTGTATGTCCATTGCTATTAATGATCATCCATTCAGAATCTACGAACTCAATTTGGTAAGTTTGTTTCTACATAGATTTAATATTGATAAAATTGTTAGTGTTTGCTTCCGGCTTGACAAAGGGTTTTCATTCATTTCGTTTCATAAAAGTTCTAGATTGTTTACATAATCCCAAAGAGATTTGTAGATGGACATCTTCGGTCGTTTCCGGCATACTCCGCCACCTGGAAAATATGAAAACGTTTTGTAGGCACCTCTGCTGAATCATGATTCTATAGTACAGAAGAATTCGTAAAGAAGACACCTGAAGGCACGGAACAGGCTGTGTGGATTTAGAGAATACTCAATATCCACCCAGGCATCCTATTCCTAGAACCTTATTTTCCTGTCGCGTTCCTGTTTGATTCCGAGCCAAAATGTCTGAATTGTTTTAATTGAAATCATTACTATACTTTCCCTAAGTATTTGGACAGCCAAGTCTGAGCAAACAGTGTAGACCCAAATCAGACGCAGCAGAACGCGGCGTCTGATCTGGGTCTACACTGTTTGCCACTCATCCAGCAATTTTATGAGACTTAAGCTGGTAGAAAAATGGACTACTTCTTGCGATAAGTTGTATGCAAAGGCGTTATGGTGTTAAGTAGTAAAATAGTTGCTCATTGAGAGATCCTAGAATTGCGTCTAAATTATTATTGAGTCTAAACTCATTCGTTGGTAGGGTTGCTAGATGTCACTGGTGACATATACATACATATATCATCACCATATACATGTACTAACCGATCTGGTTCGGTTGGACTGCTACGAGCGCCTGCAAGCTACATTAAAAATTTTGTTTGTTTCATTTGCTTATAATTTTCATTACGAAAACACGCCTATTTAAATATATAAAATATTTCACCTCCAAAAACAGAAAATTTTCAGATAAAAAACTTTGATATCTTTCATATTTCTGCTCAAAACATAGATTGTGGGTACTCGTTAAAACGCCTCAGAATGTGTCTGCTGCTCGGCGAGGCGGTTCTAACGAGTACCCACAATCTATGTTTCGAGCAAAAATAAGAAAAATAATGTATACCACTGTAAATCCCAGTTTTACTATATAAAAGTGGGGTTTAAGGGGGTCAAACTTATATAGGCATGTTTTCGCGATGGTCTTCCGTACTTGTGCTGCAATTCTAAACGGCTTCTTTATCTGACACAATTTTGTATTTTCTCTCTTTTTTTAATCATTAAATTCAATTTGCAGGCATATAATTAAATTACATAATTGTAATTGCATTTCGATATTGATTTCTTACCGCTTAGCATGCTGGATAAAATTGTTAGCAGACACAATTTTGAAATATTATTTCTTACTTTTCCTAGAAAAAGAGCTCTGACATTTCATGCAAATTCTTTTCCTGCATGGAATGTCAAAGTCTATTTTTGGGGGAAAATTAGAAAAAAATATAATCAAGATACCATCCACTGAATTAGCCCAGAGAGTGGTTAAGGTTAAAGTTCTACGTGACATTCAGGACAACGTATGTGAATGTGTCTGCTGCTCAAACACACAAGAACTTTTTTTTATGTATAAAATTCGAGGTGCTTATGGACTTCACAAGTTTCGCTGCACACACATCATTCTTAAATTTCCTCATTACGAAAACACGCCTATTCAAACATACCGAAAAATTTATCACCAAAAAAATGAAAAATTTCAGATAAAAATTCTGATATTTTTTATATTTCTGCTCAAAACATAGATCGTGGGTACTCGTTAGAACCGCCTCGCCGAGGCGGTTCTAACGAGTACCCACAATCTATGTTTTTGATCAGAAATAAGAAAAATAACGTATCCCCTGTAAACCCCAGTTTTACTATATAAAAGTGGGGTTTAAGGGGATCAAAATTACATAGGCGTCGTTTCGTGATGCTAACGTATGTACATTGTATAAAAAAAGTAATCGAATGTTTGCATTCGGTTTACAAAATAAGTAACCAAATGTGCGCATTCAATTTGCAAACGAAGTAACCAAATGTATGCATTCAGTTTACAAAATAAGTCACCGAATGTTCGCATTCAGTTGATAAAGTAAGTACCCGTATGTTTGCATTCTGTTTAGATGGATTGGCTATACTTTCAGGGGACGTAACTCTATCAAAATTAATTGATTTTCTACTAAAAGGGATTATTTGCTCTCCTTTAGAGTGGACACCTTTTCAAAGGTGGTTCATTGTACAGGAAAGTAAACGAGAAGTCACAAACAGTTGTCTCCCTTGTCAAAATGGCGAAAAATCTAGTAAATTAAGAATCAAAACAGCAATACAGCCTCAAGTGATAAACTTAAGAAATACTATTCTAACAGAAATTCTTCCAACGATCACCACTCAAGAATAAACATTTCTCTTTTACAGCTACTTTTCGGATTCCACCAACTGCTATTTGATTATATTTTAAACTCTCTAAATCAGCTGTATTCTGCAGCATCCAATTTATGTTTGATTGGCTCATCCGAATCATACGCATGCGAAAATACTTTGTGACAATAACTACGTCAGCGGGATCACCTACTGACCTGATTAAAATTCCTGTGGTGAGATTCTAGGAATAGGCAACCAGTGCTTAACGTTAGTGGAGAGGAGTAGAATGTTGAGATAGCTGAACTAACATACCATCTCAGTGATAAAATTTCAGCGGAGGAAACTCTGTGAAAATTAAACCAGCAGGCACATGACGTTTAAACAACGTTGGCTCAACGTCGATGCATGACGTTGCATCGAGTTGAGGCGACGTTATATTAACGTCATGTGCCTGCTGGGAATTTTGTCACTCTTCTGAAAATGCGTCTTCGGAAGAACTTTTTTTTTGAGAATCTGTCCGCCACGTTATCTTACCCTAACTATCTGAAAGTATTCCAGATAATGGTGTTAAATATGCTCTTTCAATCATCCTTACTGTAATTATCAGTAACCTAGCTCTGATTTTTACCAAAACTTTCTTTGCAGTTAGCCAGTCTGCAGACTCCTATGTTGAGGCCATTAGGTAATGGCGGACAGATTCTAAAGTCTATCCACCAAGTCTATCACCAATCCCGCCCCCCCCCCCCCTCCCACCTTAATACTGTTTGAAATACTTCCATGATAACACATTTTACTTCCATGGAGCATATTAGTCCTGTCATCTGCAAGCAATCACTTTTCAATCTTGTATATATCATATTCAAATAGTTTCAGATATTCAGACACTTATATGAATAGGTTATCCTGGTCACAGGAACCAAAATATGCCATGTGTCCTACACTAGCGGGTTAAAATTGCATCCATGATTATACAACCTACATAAATGGAAATGAGTTCTGAATTATTTGTCATCTTCTTTCAGGCATGGCAGAATTGACAAGTTTCCAAAAGAGGAAAATAGTTAGGATTTTCTCTATTCTTTATGGTAAGGTATTTTGCTGATTATGATCACGTGTAGATGGTAACGTTGGATATGTAAAGGCGTGGTAAACTACAGCACGTGTTCACCTCGAGTTGCAACGTGACTAAACGCACCGTCTGACATGTGCGCGCAACGAAGACTCAAATTAGCCTGCGCATTCGCGCAGTCTGGTCAGAGTCTTCGTTGTCCGCATGAAGAAACGTTGCATCCTTGGCTATCCAGAATGTGCTCATGAAAATTCTGATCAGACTAGGCGAATGCATTGGTTGATCTGAATTTTTAATTGGAGCACATGTCCGAATGTGCGTTTTCTGACGTTGTGACTCAACTGGTGTTACGTACGGATGGTAAAGCTGCGCATGGGAATAAGTAATAAACTAGAACACATGTTTTACCGTAGAGATCAAACATGTTTTTTCATGCATTAACATTCGCCAGGTCCCGAGGGAGGTGTTGAAAACCGAGGCCGGAGGCCGCGGAGGCCGCGGTTTTCAACACCTCCCTCGGGACCTGGCGAATATTAATGCATTGAAAAAAAATGTTCGATCGCTATTATTGCATAAAAACCGAAAATATTTGCTACATTTCGCGTTATTTCTAGCACTATTTTGTTTCGCCTTTTCACCGATCTCTCGCGAACGCAATTTCCATGCTATGACTATGCTCGTTCGAGGGCCGGGCAGTGCACATCTCGCAACGGCAGCAATTCTGTGGCCCAGGTACGAGCATATTAAAAGTTGCATAGCCCTGCATTAATGATCATTTTTGCATAAAAAGCAATGCCGCACGTTATTAACAGCCGTGCATTGCCTTATTAATATACGGCTTTTCGCCGGTTAATGCACGGCTGTTAATAACGTGCGGCATTGCTTTTTATGCAAAAATGATCATTAACATGTACGAAAACAGTCTTATACACGAGAATACGGTCATTACAGTATAAATGTTCTCTGCTATGTTATGATATTTTGACTTATGTGCGAATGGTTTACCATTTGTGCATGTGAAGTAGTGGCAAACTGGAACACGTGTTCACCTGTAAGATGTTTACTGCTTATTGATATGTGCGGATAGGTTTGGGTATGAGAATGCGTGTCAAACCAGAACAGATGTTCACCAGTAAGAGAATTTACTGACTAGTGTTATTTGTTGATAGTAAAATAAGACATGGGAACAACACTAACATATAGTGGAAATGTGCGACAAACTAGAACATGTTGTCAAAGGTGAGATATCTCACTGATCATTGACATATTGCGTATATGCTATATTTGGGCTTGAGACAGTATGGCAAACTAGACTCTGTGTCCCCCGGTAGGATGTTTAACTGAGCATGAGTGAATGGAAAATTTTGGTATGAGAATATAAAACAAAAGAGAACCTGGCTTCTGCAAAATTCATTGATTATTGGAATGTGTGGATGGTAAAGCAGAAGGCGTCAAAAACTAGAACACGTGTTCGCCGTTAAGACATTTAACTGGTTACTGACATATAGCGTAGATGGTGTATTTGGGTATGAAAACATGTGGCAAACTAGGACATATGTTCAAAGATAAGATATTTAACTGGCCATTGGCATATTACGTAGATGTTATTTTTTGACATGAGAAAATGTGGCAAACAAGAACATGTGTTAAAAGATAAAACATTCAACTGGTCATTGGTATATTTGCCTTACACTAAAATATATGCATTTGATATTGGATCAAAGTTATTGCTACTGAAAACATAACATATTAGTATTTCGTTTTTTTTCACGGTTCAAAATAAGATCATTTGACCGCGTCAAGACAATTCTGTTAGCGGGCTGTGCAAGCCCTACTCAGACAGCGCAGATGCGCAGGCTGATCTGGGTATTCGCTGTCCGCATATGCCCGAAGGCACGTTTATCATGGCGTGGTCCCTTTTATATTTTGTCTTCCTACAGATAGCAACGGAGATGGAGTTATTGAGAAAAAAGACTTTGATGACCTTTTAGAGGTAATTACCCAGTCAGCATTCTACGTAAATCTATATCGGGCCGTCATCGGCCCGTCAGAGTAGCTGACGGGCCGATGACGGTCCGATGTAGATTTACGTAGAATGCTAGCTGGGTATAGTTTTGTTTTTGTAATTCCAATAGCATTCAGGCTAAACTGTAAGGCTGGCTAATTAGAGCTGAAAAGATAATCGATTATCAGTCCTGCCATTGTGATCGATAATCGATTAGTAATCGCTGAAAATTTGGTCTTAACATGACCCTTCCATATGTTATACTTTATTGTGTGTATTTGGCCAGACAGGCCTGAGCAAATAGTGTAGACCCAGATGAGACGCCGCAAATGCGGCGTCTCATCAGAGTCTACACTGTTTGCTACTCATTCAGCTATTTTAGACACAACAGTTTAGAAAATTGTATGTGTTTAAATTTTAGATAAAGTATGGTGAGGTGTCTGAATACCAAGGTTAAATACGGTAAACAGAAATCAAATGATCGATTTTTAGCAAATCTGTAATGATTAGCATTTTTGTGGAATTTATCGATCAATTAATCGATTATCCGATTAATTGTGCCAGCCTTACTAAATTGCCTCCATCCAGCTGAATACAACAGTTTAGAAAATGTTCCGGAAGAGCTACAATCACAGAACATAGCCAACCAATGACACCAAGAGGAAGAGCAAACAAATCATGACAGACAGCACACAAGCCACAGACCAAAGAAAAACAAAGCAACCAGCCCCCTCTTCCCAAGAAATATGATGACATTTCTAGACAGGATCCACTTAACAGAACAATAGGGCAACGAGCAGGACAAAACAAGAAACAGATTCATGTTGGTTATTTTTTGTTTGGAAATTCTTGTTGGTTGTTCTTTGAGTAGCCTTGTGGCTGCCAGCAGTGGGCAGCCACAAGGCTACACAAAGAACAGCCAACACCAACATACCTAACACCTAACAACGGTGAGATAGTTTCTCTTTTGCTTTGAATTTCATCTAGTGTAAAGAAAACATCTGTATTTTACGAGTGGTCAGCACGAGCGAAAATTTGAATGTTTTCATAACAAGAAATGAAAAAAATTTTTGGTAGCCACTGAAAAACGGTAAAGTTTTGTTGTTGTTGTTTTTTTTTTTGTTTTTTTTTTTTGTTTTTTTTTTTGTTTTTTTTTTTTTTTTGTTTTGTTATTTGTTTGTTGTTGGTTTTATTGTTTACACATCGTTGCTTGCTTCTGACGTCATTATTTACGTCACAAAACAAAACAGAACGTCATAGCGTCCATTTTCAGTGTTTTACATGCGAAGCGCTGGGGAACCAGAAGCAAAAAGTTTCTGCAAATTAAAATAATCTTGTTATACCAAAATGTTCCTTACATTCTGACAAAGAAAATTCCTATGAACACTTATTAGTTTTGCTCAGAACAGAGAAGTTAGAGGAGTTTAAAAACCGAAGTGGGATTGTTACGGAAACAATGAAGACAACCGAAGCAATCCGAAACGAGTAGTGAAAGTAACATCGAATTGATATTTTTTACTTGTGAAAATGTCATATTCTTTCGCTTGTGAAAATATCATTTAATTCATTTCGGATATACATTAAGTAGCACAACCTTCCCGAGGCCCCATGGAAGGAAAAATCAGGAACAAGTATGAAAAAACGGACCCCACATCTGAAACCACAGACGATAAAAAACGAAGAACTCATTACGAAAACATGCCCATTCAAATATACTGAAAATTTTACCACCAAATAATGAAAATTTTCAGATAAAAAAATTCTGATAATCCTCATATTTCTGCTCAAAACATAGATTGTGGGTGCGCGTTAGAACCGCCTCGGCGAGGCGGTTCTAACGCGTACCCAAAATCTATGTTTTTAAGCAGAATTAAGAAAAATACCGTATACCTCTGTAAATCCATGTTTTACTATATAAAAGTGGGGTTTAAGGGGGTTAAATTATATAGGCATGTTTTTGTGATGGCACTTGGAAAGGCCGGTAGGAAAACTACTTAGGGGCATAAACCAGTTTTACTCGGGCGAAATCTCACCTTAAATCTGATGCAGCTCAAAATTACAAATATAGACCTTTTTAATGTTATTGTTTTCATCCGGGCTACTGACCACGTGATTACAATATTATATCACGTGACCAAAAATTGTGGATGGCAAAAACATTTCCGGTTCCATTGATACTAATTGATTTAATACATTCCTTTTGGTCAATATTCACTCGTAGATTTTATCTAGCGTTTAAAAATACAGTTTTAGGAATCAATTTGATTGCTTTTTCTAAGAAAAATACAACTGTTTCAACGATATTTTTCCGATATCGGGCGGCACGCGCGCAACCGTAATTTTGCTTTGTGGTGACCATTTTAACTAGTGTATAGTCAAAATATATATTAATATTTGTGGTTATGACATCTGAAAGATCACTCGATGAGAATTTCTTCTGAAAAGAAACTTTTGACGAATGAAAATGTCATAGTTATCTTACCTGTGTACAATGTATATCACTTAGCTATAGGTATGAATAAGCCATTTTTAATAAAAATATTGATGGCCTTTACTCTGCAAAATTATATATATATATATATGGGCTCGTCGAGCGCAAACGTACCTTTAGGCATATGCGGAGAGCGAAGGCCCAGATCAGACTGCGCAGATGCGCAGTCTGATTTGGGCCTTCACTATCCTCTAACAAAACCATTGGACACTACAGAATGTATGAATCAAGAGCAAAGACCCGGATGGCTCTTTACGCATACGCAGGATGATATGAATCTGTGCATTTAGCGCATGTTTGAAGGTACATTTTCGCTTAAAGTGGCCCATATGTTTTATTAATCATTTAGAAGGTAATTGGAACTTGACAGTTGAAGTGTTCTTGTTCATCTTTTTTACAGAAAATCTGTGATATTTTAGAATGGAAACGTGGTAGCGATAAACACACAAATGCTAAAAAAACTTTAGAAATAATCTGGGAAGGACTGAAAGCGCATGCGGATAGAAATGAGGTAAGATTACAGTTATTTCGATTTAAGGGCTATCTCTAACATATTTCCTTTTATCAAATTAGCGGTATCTACACGTATGTCATTGAACGTATACATCATTACATTCATGTATCGTTGTCACAGACTAGCTAGTTATCCTAAACAAAGCATGAATTTATCGACCAAACAAAGGCTATTACCACACAGAGAATTACCTTAGAAAATATTTCATGATCAGTCCCCACGAAAGAATGTTGCCGACCCGGCGGTGGTCGAATACACAACCACATGCTCACCAGCTGGACGCGAATCTAACTAACCCACCAAGGCCGGCCTGTGGATGGGTCTGTTTTCATTATGCGAGTTTATATGGTCGCACTGTGTGCGAGTGAAGCTGATCGTGCCATGTGGTATAATCTGATTGCACTGTGTGGATGGATTGACGGCACTGTGCGGTGGATCTGAACGGTCTGTGTGGATGGGTTTTATCGCACTGTGTGGATGGATTGGTCGCTGTCAGGATACATCTGATTGCACTTTGTGGATGGATCTAATGGGTTTGATTGCGTTGTGCGACTTATATGATAGCAATGTGCCAGTGGATCTATTCGCACAGTGTGGATTTTTTTGATCGCACTTAGTGGGTGTATCTGGTCACAGTGAACTGGTGGATCTGATTGCACAGTGTGCGTGAGTCTGATCGCACTGTGTGGGTGAATCTGATGGGTCTGATTGCGTTATGCATTTTACATGATCGCACTGTGCAGGTGGATGAAATCGCACTGTGTGGATGCGTCTGGTCACAGTGTGTGGATGGCGCTGATCGCACTCTGTAGATGGGTCTAGTCGCGTTATGCGGGTTAAAATGATTGCATCATGCAAGTCGAACGGAGCGCACTATGTTGATTAATCTGATCACACTGTGTGAATGGATTTGATGGTACTGTACGAGTGGATCTGATCGCTGTGTGCGGATGGATTTTATCGCACCGTGCGGATGGATCGTATCTTGCAATGCAGATGGGTATGATCGCGTAATGCAGGTTTATCTTAACACATTACGCGGATGGATCTTATCTTTTTGTGCGGATGGATCTGTGTGAGCCTTATATCTCTGTTGTGATGCCTCTCCTCTCATCTAAGTCGTAATGCCAGTACTGACAGTGTGCTGTTCTGATCGTAACAACAAATTCTAGTAAAACGTTAGCTAATGTGTCTCTTCAGCCGTCTATTATTCAACTATCGATCAGCGCAACTTAATATTCGAATCGCCTGGTACAAAGTGCTTTAGATCATTATTTGGTCGATGTAATAAGAACTAATTGAGATTTAACGTCAGAATTGTCTATACTGAAGTTGTAGAGTATAATTAAAGCCTAACAATGATTATATTAAGACGCCATTTTATCTCCTTTTTCTTGAGGTACGTTAGGCAATCACATTATCGAATACAAAAAAAATAACAAAAATATACCTTTGAGATATTTACAAGGGGAACGCATAGAAAACCGGATTTCGACTTGTGTTCTGTGGTTCTTTCACCAAAGTGTATCATATCGGTTTTACTTTTGATAGCCAACTGCTTTATAGTGACATAAAAACGAGAGAGCTTCACTCATTCCGCCTTTAAATAAACTTTCAAGATCCTTGCAGGTATAGGGATCATTCACAAAGTAACTTAAATTTGTCTATAGGTTGATATGCCCCACCCGTTACCCTGTACGTCCCTAATGAGTAATTAATACATTGTATTTTCTTATCTTTTGTGATCATTGCGCCTTTTCAAGATATTTTGTGAATTTTTAGGGTCAGTGCTAAGGCCTAACTGACCGAAAATAGCTAGTTTGGTCCTGAAATTACGCATCACGAAAACATGCCTATATAATTTTGACCCCCGTAAACCCCACTTTTATGTAGTAAAACTGGGTTTTATAGGGGTAGACATTATTTTTCTTATTTCTGCTCAAAAACATAGATTATGGGTACTCGTTAGAACCGCCTCGCCGAGGCGGTTCTAACGAGTACCCACAATCTATGTTTTGAGCAGAAATATGAAAAATATCACAATTTTTTATCTGATAATTTTCAGTTTTTGGTGGTAAAATTTTCAGTATATTTGAATACGCTTGTTGTCGTAATGGGATTTTTCAGGCTCATAAGGTTTGTGTGTGTGTTCATTGCTCTCAAGGGTCATTCTTTTAAGAATCTCAAACTGCTCCTCTATCTATCTTTAAATAACTCATTCTCATTTGAGCATCGTGTCATTTAGAATTAGGCAACAAAAAATGGATAGGTCATTTAAACTATTTACAAACAGCAATCAGAGGTCCAAAGTGGAATAATCTACACGTACAGTTGGGACGAACCTTGTTGTTGAGTTTTCTTTCTCCATTAGCAAGAAAATCGCCTGCCTTGACTTTTTGATTTCTTAGCTTCATTTAAAATTCTGAAGCAACTTTCAGGATTCTAAAATTACTGAAGAGGAGTGGCTGAGAATGTGGGGTGATTGCTTTAACGAACTTCAGAACGGCCGGTTCCCTACTTGGCAGAAGAGATATATGGATCTGATGTTTGATGTTAACGACAAATCAGGTAAACAAACAATTCAGATAAACACATAATCAGGTAAACACACAGATCAGGTAAACACACAAATTAGGTAAAACACACAAATCAAATAAACACACAAATCAGGTAAACACACAATTTATATAAAACACACAGATCAGGTAAACACACAAATCAGGTAAAACACACAGATCAGGTATACACACAAAACAGGTAAAATACACAGATCAGGTAAACACACAAATCACAGATCAGGTAAACACACAAATCAGGTAAAACACAAATCAGGTAAACATACAAAGCAGGTAACACACACAGATCAGGTAATCACACAAATCAAGTAAAACACACAAATCAGGTAAAACACACAAATCGGGTAAAACACACAAATCAGGTAAACACACAAATCAAATGAAACAAACAAATCAGGTAAAAACACAAATCAGGTAAAACACACTAATCGGGTAAAAAACACAAATCAGGTAAACACACAAATCAAATGAAACACACAAATCAGGTAAAAACACAAATCAGGTAAAACACAAAAATCAGATGAAACACACAAATCGGTAAAACACACAAATCAGGTAAACACACAAATCAAATGAAACAAACAAATCAGGTAAAAACACAAATCAGGTAAAACACACAAATCGGGTAAAAAACACAAATCAGGTAAACACACAAATCAAATGAAACACACAAATCAGGTAAAAACACAAATCAGGTAAAACACAAAAATCAGATGAAACACACAAATCAGGTAAAAAAAAACACAAAGTAGATGAAACACATAAATCAGGTAAAACACACAAATCGGGTAAAAAACACAAATCAGGTAAACATACAAATCAAATGAAACACACAAATCGGGTAAAACACACAAATCAGGTAAACACATAAATCAAATGAAACACACAAATCAGGTAAAACACACAAATCAGGTAAACATCACAAATCAGATGAAACACAGAAATCAGGTAAAAAACACAAAATAGATGAAACACATAAATCAGGTAAAACGCACAAATCAGTAAACCATACAAATCAGGTAAACACACAAATCAGGTAAAACATACAAAGCAGATAACACACAAAGCAGGTAACCACACAAATCAGGTAAACACATAAATCGGGCAAGCACACACATGCTCACCAGCTGGACGCGAATCTTACTCAGGTAAACATACAAATCAAATGAAACACACAATTCAGGTAAAAACACAAATCAGGTAAAACACACAAATCAGATTAAACACACAAATCAGGTAAAAACAGAAAATAGAAGGAACACACAAATCAAGTAAAACTCATAAATCAGATAAAACACACAAATCAGGTGAAAAACACAAAATAGTTGAAACACATAAATCAGGTAAAACATACAAATCAGGTAACCATACAAATCAGGTAAACACACAAAGCAGGTACCATCACAAATCAGGTAAACACATAAATCAGGTAAACAGACAAATCAGATGAAACACAAAGATCAGGTAAAACACACAAATCAGGTAAACACACAAATCAGGATACCACACAAATCAGGTAAACACACAATTCAGGTAAACACACAAATCAGGATACCACACAAATCAGGTAAACATACAAATCAGGTAAACACACAAATCAAGTAAACACACAAATCAGGTAAACACACAAATGATAAAAGCAGACACATCAAGTAAGACAGAATTATTTTAATATCTATAGATAAACCAAACTGACCTGTTGCTTTGACCTTTGCATTTTGCATTCATAAGTATACGTCCACTGTACAACTTAGACCAGTCAGTCAGCAAGTCCTGCGTTCCACGTGCGACAACTGTTCGTTCACCTCTGAAGGTCACATCTGTTTTTTAAAGTAAACTGATAAATTTTATAATAAAAAAGGTAAAAGGTCAGTTGGTCGGCCTACTTAGAATTATCCGGCGTCATGAGTAGGCGACAGAGACCAACGGTAAATGACCGATTCACTTGCTGGCAGATGATATATGCATGTATATAATATTATAATATTGCTCAATTGTTACTTTATTGCTCTCTCTCTCTCTCTCTCTCTCTCTCTCTCTCTCTCTCTCTCACACACACACACACACACTAGATGCTTTTTGAGTATGATTAGCTAATTAACAAGAGTGCATGTATAAGCTTGACTAGAATTCGTCTTAGAAAGCATACCAGGAAGAAATTTTATCTTAACTTGGTTTACTAGTGATAAGAGAAAAACGTTGAAAATTAATTTGTGACTGCCCCTATCACAGTCCCACCCTCACCTCCACTCCTACCACGCAACTGCGTGGAACAACAGGACAATGACAGTTCTGAAGAAGCCAACTGATCTGGATCTGCACTGTTTGCCATAAAGTAAGTGAACTTATATGATAAATCTGGATCAGCTGATCTGATTGGTTGAAAATTAGAAGTGGGCGTCGAATTAGAAATGGGCGTGACTTCTTAATTTATTCAGCATGACAAGGCTTGAAGTTTTAATGCATATTTGTCCACCTTGTACAACCATTCCATTATAAGAAAACATAAATGCTAGGTATGAAATTAAGGAGACGACATTTTGAAATATTTTTCTTATTTTTCCATCAGAAAACACGATTTAGCAGACCACAAATTGATGATATTGTCTTATATTTCCCAAGAAATAGGATTTGACATTTCATTTTGTCTCCAAGGATACTTTTTGCATGAAATGTCAATGCCTATTTTCTGGAAAAAAAATGAGAAAATTCCATCAATTTATGGTCTGCTCATTTTGCTGAGAGCGTGGTAAGAGTTATTGTATTGTAACAGTTTTTAAGATAAGCAAATATATTTCTTTGAACATTAATTCATATATAATTTTATCTTATTGTTCGTTTGTTTTCTAATATCTGAGCTTTACTTTTTCTGAGTAAAGGAGACGACCTGATTGACCTTCAAGAATACACGACATTTTTCTCGCAGTTCGGCAATAGTACCAATGATTGCAGGGCAGCTTTCGATAAAATATCTGGGGTAAGTTATACATGTACTGGCACAGACATCAAGTGCGTGCGTGCATGCTTGCTTCCGTGCGTATGTCTCTCTGTCTGTCTTCTTGTGGCTATATGTGTGTGTTTGCGTGCGTGCGTGCACTGTATGCTGTCTGGTCTAAAATTTTCAAAATTGGTTATCTATGAAAAGGTATATGTCTGGTACCAAAAAAATAAGTCAGTGTGACATCTTTTGGCCTCTAACTAATCTTATACCAAACTTGTCCGGATCAGATCTCTGATATTGTAAGACCTTGGTTTGCAAAATTTATTGAAAATCTGTTAACGTTTGAGATACTGCGATGACATTTTGAATTAGCTTTCGTGTTTTTTTTTATTTGTTTTTTTTTTTTTTTTTTTTCAGAAAATAGGATTTGACATTTCATGGCATTGTCTCATTAGGAGACAATTTACATGAAATGTCAAATCCTTGTTTAGTATTTTGTTTTGCCATTGTTTTGCCATTATCTCTTTTTTTTTCGGGATTTTGGGAATGTTCGCGATTTTGGCCTGTCCTAGAAGACTTCATTTATTGTCTACGCCCACGGTGTAGACAAATCGTAGAGCTTGCCACTTATCCGGAAGTACTTTATGAAAGATCATGGACTGGTCTAATATGTTATTTTTTCATGGACTACTCAGTTATTATGCCCAAGTATTAGCTTTCAAAAAAGAATGCTTGTTCTACGCTTAGCACACAATGTGTGCTAAGCGTAGACCAAGCTTTTTTGTGAAAGCTAATACTTGTCTTATTTGTAACTACTTTCAGGGAAAGAATATTTCCAGAGCCGACTTTGAAAAGTTATGGCGGGAATATCTGACTTCAGATGATACTAGTTCCTGTGGTAACTTCCTGTTTGGCCCAAAGCTGGACTAAATGCTGATGACAACGTCCATTTTTTCATCTATCAAATCATTATTTACATCTTTTACATTTCTAGTAGCTAGTTGTTAGCCAGTCAGTAAAATGTAGAGACGTGTGATATTGTTACCTATGACTAGACGAAACAAAGGTGGGCAAACTTTATATAACGGAAATACAGGCTTGAAGTTGGTAAAATTATCTCATTGTTTGATAGCAAGTACATTCATCTTGCTTAAGGAACTGGATGCACCTTCAGGGGAGAAAACTTTGCCAAACTGTTTGGTCTCCCTTCTGGAACGGGGTACAAGTCCAGAAGAGAAGGAAAAAATGTGTTCCCATTGGGAGCATGTCTTTTTTTTTTTTTTTTTTTTTTTTTTACTGTAGACCACTTGTCATACAGATAAAGGCAACAACAACAACAAAGAGAATGTCACAAAATTTGGCTCCCGTGTAAAAATAGCGGGAAATCTACACGTGTACAAAGTTTCGTTAACAGTTGTCATTTTCATCTTAATTGCTAAGCGAACCACCAGTCTGGCTGTTTAAAACAGATATTGAAACAAGACGACAAATGTCTCATTCTCTTAATTTGTTATTAATTTCAACATTCATTCAAAAAGTGATACAATGTCAAGGGTGGATCCAGAGGGTGTCTGAGGGATTAAGTCGAACCCCAGTTTGATTTCAGATTTCATTTTCAAAAAGTTTGAATAAATATTCGCTCACCTTATTCTTAACCGTATACTTCTAAAATTTCAATAAGTCCGTTTTACTATTTGTGAACATGTCCTAATAGCAGGATGAGTGGCAAACAGTGTAGACACTGATCAGACGTCGTGTTCTGGTCTAAACTATTTGCTAAGGTCTATATGTCCGAATATATGGAGTAAGTATGGTAATTTGATCAAATCGGTCCCCTCAGAAATTCTGACTCAGTCCCACTCACTGTTGAATAGTCCTGGATCCGCTCTTGAATGCAATCCATTGTGTACGTCATTTTTTTTTTTTTTTTTTTTCAAAGCAAAATAATATAAAAAAAAATCTAATTCTTTTTTACATACGAACGCTTTGAATTTAAACCCTTATCTCAGAAATGATATGTTTAATTTCTTAGAATTGAATTCCTTGGCAAAGAGCTTTAAATGTGATCGCTTAAAATTCAATTCCAAACCACACAAGTGTTAAGCTCTTATTGTGGCTACAGAGAAAAAAACTGCTTATCTTTCTTCACTAGATGTTTGCTTATGCAAATGTGTCTGCTAATGCGCACGTATCTGCTAAAATCTAGCCATAGGTATTTTTATCATTATTACTTATTTACTCTGCTTCGACATTAATTTCATAAAGTCGTTTTCTATTTGCTAGGGGGTTTACACAGAAGTAAATTTGCGAACTTTCAACATGATTTAACACAAAACCTTTTGTCGTTCATTCTACACACATCAATAAATATTTTCCCAGTAAACATTCTACGTAAATCTATAGCGGGCCGTTATCGGCCCGTCAGGGTAGCTGACGGGCCGATAACGACCCGCTATAGATTTATAAAGAATGCTAGCTGGGTTCATTTTTCCCAGCGTAAAAATGGTTTACAAATATTTTCTGAAGGCGTACATTGTAATGACGCTCAGTGTCTACACTGTTTGCCACTTATCCAGCAATTTTACACAGTCCCAGTATCAAAAGAGAAGTAAAAGTTATAGAGTAAGGGGTGTGAATATTTAGGGTAAATATCCCCAAATTTACCCGAAATTTCCCGAGGAAATAAAATTTTGAGTCATACGTGCTTATGGTGGTGGTTAGTTGGGAGGAAGGGTGGGGGGCGGGGGCATGTGGATACTGAACCCCACGCCCCCACCCCACCCCACACCCTCTGAATCCGCCCCTGCATATATTATTCATAATAACAAGTGTATTATGCATGTTCCACATTTTACTTAGAAAACGTTTGCTATTTTGGAGACCAGACGGCAGTGTGTAGCAAAGAACTTTTCAGGCGTAAGTCTACACAATCAACAACTGAATAAAAGACGTTGTTAACATTTTGTATATTTGAATATATCTGCATATATTTGCATAGTTTTCATAAATTTCCTTTTTCTTGATATTTTGATGTTCGGTGTCACATGTATATATAATCAATAGTGTTGTGCTTCCACAAGACGTTTGGTTACGGAAATTGCCGGCATTTGGTTACGGAATTTGGCGTTTTATTGCGGCGGCTGTCGATTACGAAATTGTATGGACACCTTAACTCCATAACGTACTTTCACGTCAATTTTACAACCCTTTGGTGTGTCTAAAAACTTCTTAAAAACCAACAAACAGTGTAGCAGAGTAGACCCTGATTAGACGCCGCATTGTGTGGCCGCTGATCTTGGTCTGCACGGTTCGCACAGGCATGTCATGTCTGTCCGAATACTTAGCGTAAATACGCTATTTATAGATATAATATTGATAGCTACTAGATAAGTGATATTATTAGAGAGTTACCTCCCTTTACCAATTTAAGATGATAATATTGGACGATATTTTTTTTATAGAACTAAGTTTTTATTTATTTATTTATTTTATTTGGGTTTTACGGCGCTTTCAAGATTATATCACTTATATCGAGCCGATCGCTCATCAAAGATGGGCGTAAACCGGAGAACCTGGCGAAAAACCACCTGACCATCCGTAAGCAGAACCTGGCTTTCCCACATGTGATCCAAGCGGTGAGAAACCTAATAAATTAAGTCATCCACTAGGCTATAGAGGCCCGCTGATAGAACTGAGTTACCCCGTAATAAGCCTAAGTATTTAAACAGACAGGCTTGAACACATTGTAGACCCATCAGATGCCACAAAACGCGGAGTCTGTTCAGGGTCTACACAGTTTGCCACTCATCTATCAGTCTTATACACATTACGAAAACATGCCTATATAATTTTGACCCCTTTCAACCCCACTTTTATATAGTAAAACTGGGGTTAACAGGGGTATATATTATCTTTCTTATTTCTGCTCAAAAACATAGATTGTGGGTACTCGTTAGAACCGCCTCGGCGAGGCGGTTCTAACGAGTACCCACAATCTATGTTTTGGGCAGAATAATGAAAAAATATCAGAATTTTTTATATGAAAATTTTTCTTGTCTTTGGTTGTAAAGTTTTCAATATATTTGAATAGGCGTGTTTTCGTAATGAACAAGTAGTAAAGATTTACTGTTTCAAATTTTAGAACAAGTATGATAAGATGTCCAAATATTTTGGGTAAATACGAAATATCCATTTGCTTATTGTGTTTTGCGCCTTAAAGGTTGACACCTGACTATTTGTGATATAACCTTACTTTTTCTTTTCTAAAGATACTGCTTCTAAATGAAATTCTGTTGCCCCTAGTTTCGTATAAGATTTTGCTGAGGACTGGACAATGAACCATTACAGGGGAAATATTGTCTAATGGATAATTTGCAAACTAGATTACGTAGCCAAGTTAGGTCGATGGAGCCATTTATATTATCAATTAAATAGCGGTTTAAAGCTGTGTGGTCTATTTTACAGCATATGTAAATTATTTTCATGAAACTTTGAGTATCAAAACACGTAGTCTAAATTAATTTTTCGGAGAATATAATTATCTAAATGACAGTCTGGAAAAATCAGTTTAGAACAAAACTGAAGCTCTTCTAAGTTTTGTTCACATCTATAACAGTTCAGGTAACAAACTTTCAGGATTACAATTCTGGGTCCATTACGAAAACACGCCTATTCAAATATATTGAAAATTTCACCACCAAAAAGCTGGAAGTTTTCAGGTAAAAATTCTGTTTTTTTTTGTTTTTTTTCATGTTTCTGCTCAAAACAAAGATTGTGGGTACTCGTTAGAACCGCCTTGCCGAGGCGGTTCTAACATGTACCCACAAAGTATGTTTTTGAGCAGAAATAAGAAAAATAATGTATACCCCTATAAACCCCAGTTTTACTATATAAAAGTGGGGTTTAAGGGGGTCAAAGTTATATAGGCGTGTTTTCGTGATGCGAAATTCAGCATACGACATTTTGAGATATATTTTCTTATTCTTTCCAAAAAAATATGCTTTGACACTTCAAGCAAATTGTCTCTTTAGGAGACAATTTGCATAAAACATCAAAGTCTATTTTTTATTAAAAATAAGAAAAATATCATCATTTTGACGTTCGCTGAATTCGCCTAGTGAGTGGTAAAACTTAACTCAGCTAAGAGAAATATTTTGCTAGTTTCATGAGAACTGCTACTGAGTGTGAGAAAGTGTGTCTCTTGGGATGCGAACAGTAAAGATCCAGATCAGCCAGCGTAAACGTGCAATCTGATCAGAAATTTCATTATACAGTCGAACCTCGATGGCTCGAACACCGACGGCTCGTTAACCATGGCTAATTCGAACTCGTTTTTGAGTCCCTACGAAATTCTTCCGATAGCTTTGAGGCGATTCTAATGAGTACACTCAACATACAATCACTGTGTAGAAAATCGAAAAGATTTCCCTAAATTATCGCTATTTGCTTCCTGAACTGGTGCCATGATTAACCCTCAGTGGCTCGAACTACCCATGTCTCGATCGAATTTCCATGGTCCCAAAGATGTTCGAGCCATTGAGGTTCGACTGTATTCTACTTCTGTGGGCTGATCTGAGTCTTCTTTCTCCGTAAATTCCCGAAGTCACGTTGTCTTCCGTTGCAGGTCACGTGATCTTTAATTATGCCGGCATTTTCTGAGAGATGAATTGTGTGTATTGTAAAATAAACTTGGATATTCAAACAAGTTTTGTTTTTAACACTTAGAACTTTGTGTAAAAAAATTCAGCAGACGGCATTTTAAAATATTTTCTTATTTTTTCCCAGAAAACAGGTTTTGACATTCATGCCAATTTTCTGGTGAAAACAGGTTTCGACATTTCATGCAAATTTTCTGGGGAATACAGATTTTGACATTTCAGGCAAATTGTCTCCAATGGAGACACTTTGTATGAAAGGTCAAAACCTGCCTCGTGGAAAAATAAGAAAAAATATCACCAATTTGTCGTCTGCTGAATTAGCTCAGAGAGTTGTAAAGATTAATCTCACTCACAAGTGAATTTCAAAACTCAAATGAAAGACTCGGACCTGTCAAAATATGTTGTCTTGGCTTGATTTTAGCGATATTTTACAGCACTGTGGTCATTAAAAATGATTTTGGATCATAACTGAAGTTGTAATAAATTGTTTTTAATAAGTTTTGTTGAAAAACATTCAGTCATGATTAATAAAATTGAAGTTATACCATCATTTTGGGTGAACTTCTGATGATTTTCTGCTAAAAGTGTCGAAAATAGCGATAATAGGTACCTAAGTTTCTTGTTGATGTTTACAAAAATTGATCGATTTTCCTTAAATATAATGCTGCAGTCTTAAAGATAATATATTGAACTATTGCTTTTTAAACAAATCTCAGATATTTGGAAAAATAAATGAAATATGAGCATTTAAACTTCATCATACAAAATTATGAAAAAACAGCCACGACAACATATTTCCAATAAATACAATACCTGTACCATAGTTGCTAGTCCAGTTTATATTGGGTCCAAGCGAAAGGGAAGGGGTGTCGTAAATATTGCCGAGTCCATAGATATGGAAAAATAGCAGCTCTAAAACGCCGTTATTTTTATGAAAATTACTTCTCCATTGACAAAATGGTGACGTCATCAAAATGTGATGTAAAACGACGCCATTCATTTTTAAAATACTGCTATTCTACTGTCGTCCGGTAAATTGGAACAATAAATATTCGTTTATTTCTTTATTGCTGCATTCGTTCAGTCTCTAACAGTACAAACAATTGTATTTTTTTCTATTGAAATCGGCTGAAATCAGATTAGCATGTATTTTACGTACAACGTCGCATCAACGTCGATACAACGTTATGACATATATACAACGTCGCATCAACATCGATGCAACGTCATGGATTTATACAATGTCGCATCGACGTGGAAGAAAACGTCATGTGCCCGTTCGGTGACATGTATGTAAGTAAATGCAATTTTAGAAAAGGTTGACTAATTCCCCAGCAGACACACAACGTTGAAACAACGTCGATTGAACGTCTTGACGTTGAATGAACGTTAAATCGACGTTAATTCAACGTTGTGTGCCAGGTTGGTTCTTGGCACCATAGTGCAGTTTCGTGAGAGCTGACACTGGGTAGCGGGATGCGCATCACGAAAGCATACCTATATAATTTTGACCCCCTTAAACCCCACTTTTATATAGTAAAACTGGGGTTTACAGGGGTATACATTATTTTTCTTATTTCTGCTCAAAAACATAGGCGGTTCTAATGAGTACCCACAATCTATGTTTTGAGCAGAAATATGAAAAAATATCAGGTTTTTTATCGGAAAATTTTCAGTTTTTTGGAGGTGAAATTTTGAATGTATTTGAATAGGCTTGTTTTCGTAATGGTGTATCGGTGAAGACAGCAGGACTCGCAACTGGTTTAAACGAGCCAAAGCCCCAAAACCAAAACGGATTGATTTTCGCATAAATGTGTCCTAGTGATCTTGTTGGGTCTATAACCCGGATACACACATCGGTGAAGACTAGGGAACCCACAGCTGGCTGATATGAGCCCGGGCCCGAAACAAAACAGAGATTGAAAAGTGGGTCATAACAACCTACTGTGAGCAGACATACGAGACTGTACCTAAACAACAGATTGGTATTATCGCCAAATGTAGGTCATGTTGATAGAAGATAGGAGATGTGAGCTAGGGCGGGGCGGAATGGAGGTTGGGTGGGGCTGGAGTGCGATTCAAGCCCGAACACGAAAACCAGACCATGATTTTCGCAGAAATAATATGATGGTGAACTAGTTTGGTCAGAGACGTACAGAGGTGATGTGCGTGCGTGCTTGTGAGGCCCGAAATAAGTTTGCACACATACAGTCCGAGGTACGAAGTTAAAGCGAGCTCCAACATCTGGACCTCGTTTCGCCTTTGCCTCGTTTTCGGGTATTATGTCCAATTAGGTGTTAATATACCCCGGTACTAGGATCGACCCCGGAACCCGGAAAGTAGTCGGATTGTGCCTCGGTAATATAGTGTGCTCGAATGTACAGACAAGTGTGCTCGGATGCACTTATGTGTTACCTCGCAAGTATGTGTTTATCACAGACGGACGGAAACACACACAGATCTCTGTAAAACAAACACGGATCTCTGTTTGAATACACACTGTGTGTCCAGCGATGTCCTAAAGGCGTCCTCGCTTTACATTACGAAAATATGCCTATTCAAATATACTGAAAATTTTACCATCAAAAAATGAAAATTTTCAGTTAAAAAATAATTATTATTTTTTCATATTTCTGCTCGAAACATAGATTGTGCGTACTCGTTAGAACCGCCTCGGCGAGGCGGTTCTAACGAGTGCCAACAATCTATGTTTCGAGCAGAAATAAGAAAAATAATGTATACCCCTGTAAACCCCAGTTTTACTACATAAAAGTGGGGTTTAAGGGGGTCAAAATTATATTAGCATGTTTTCGTGATGACACCTTGTGTGTGTGTGTGTGTGTGTGTGTGTGTATGTGTATGTATGTGTGTGTGTGTGTGTGTTTAGCGGGGAGGGGGTCGCATATACCGAGGGGGAGGGGAGGTATGAGTCGGACCTTGAAAAAATAAATGAAGTTATCCAGGTAAAGCCACACTCACAAATAACAGGCTTCCCTAGGCAACGAAAGAACAACCCAGCAAGGACACAACGTTGAAACAGACGTTGAATCAACGTTGAATCGACGTTGTTTCGACGCTGTGTGCCGGCTGGGAATTAAAATAACAAGTCAAAACTACTCAGCTGCTAAATCCCGCATACAAACAAGAAAGAATTGCAGCAGAAAGACTGCGTTTGATTGGTCAGCACAAAACACTGCAACGGGGCGAAGGCAGGAGAGGCATAAGCATGTTTCTCACATATGCGGTTCGTCATGAGCCGTCTCATCGGGGTATACTATTTTAGTTATTTCAAGCCTGTTTGTGGAATAGTCAAAACTACTGCCCGAGGAGCCGTGGACAGCTCGATGCATTTTTGCCTGAGGCTGGAGGCCGAGGGCAATAGTACATCGAGCTGTCCACGGTACCGAGGGCAGTAGTTTTCACTATTTCACCAAAACAGCCATGAAATAACTGTTTTATTATCCAACTAATGCTAAAATATCATTGATTTAGCCAATGGGTGCTATTTTAATTGGCATGCGATGTCGGCACGTCAACGTCATTCCCGTAAAAGTTGACGTCACCAACCGTGGTTTAGTCAAAACTATTGCCCAGCCATTTTGCACTAGATTTAAATGGGTGACGTAATCAACTGTGTTATAATCACAAGTATTGGACTGCTGGTGACGTCAACATTACGTGATTTTGATGACGTAGATCCGGCGCGCGCAAATTAAGTAATAAACAGTCTAAATAGACAAAACTATTTCATTCAGCTGTATATAGCAGGTTGAGCAACAAAAAGATCTATCACTGGTGTGAGGGGTAGATAGAAAAATCCGTGCTGAGGGTCACTGTCTGGCATCACGAGGCTTGCCGAGTGATGCCAGACTGTGACAGCGAGGGACGGATTTTTCTATCTCCCCTTACACCCATAATAGATTCTTTTTCTTGCACACCTTTCATTTCTGAACGTAGATTTTTTAATAATGCAGTCTGTCATATTGTGATGACATTACTGTGGCGTTTAATGACGTCGTTACGTTCAGTGACGTAAACCATAACGATCGCGTACATGACGTCCATCATAGCCAATGCATATCAAACACGTGAGAATTCTCGATTTTGATCTTACCCTGGGAAGGAGAACTTTGGTAGGATAAGAATTTCTATCCCAGGGTTAAATCCAGGATTTCCTTATCTGGTGTGTAAGAAACTGTTTTCCTGATGTCAGTTTTCGAATTTCGAATGGCACCCCTTTGCGGCAATGAATATGTCCAAATTCAAAGATATACGAGTCTTCTTCAGAAACTTAGGGGTGAAAGGGTTAATCCGCCAAAGTATACTGCCATATTTACGTGATGACAAGATTAACGCTGGTGTATATAAAATTCAATTAAAACCTTGTGACGTTTTAGTCCTTTCATCATTAGTGCGCTTCCAGGTCCCGAGGTTGTAAAACTTTTTTTTTTTCATGCTCAACTAAGCTGAGCATGAAGTTTGTCCTGCTAATAAATTTCAAATTACTAACAATTGCCAACATTTTCAAATTACTAACATTTTTGTCTTGCTAAACATACATGAGCATGAAAATTTCTCTGCTAATAATAAGCATGAAAATTTCTCTGCTAATAATAAACATGAACGTTGCTCTGCTAATAAATATGAAAATGCCAACTATTGTTGGCAATTTTATATTCATAAGCAGAGCAACTTTCATGCTTAGCTAAGCATAAAAAACACGCCTATTCAAATATTTTGAGAATTTTACCACCGAAAATGAAAACTTTCAGATGAAACATTCTGTTAGTTTTCATATTTCTGCTCAAACCATAGATTGTGGGTACTTGCAATCTATGTTTTTGAGCAGAAATAAGAAAATTAACGTATACCCAAGTAAACCCCAGTTTTTACGGTATAAAAGTGGGGTTTAAGGGGGTCAAAACTATATAGGCGCTTTTTCGTGATGCATGAAAAAGAAAGTTCTATAATCTCGGGCCAGGATAAATACTCGTTCAGCGGAACCATACGCAATGGAATCTCCACTAACAGCAACCTCTCAACAACAAACGCTTCCCTATAACAATGACTTTCTGATACCTCGGGCTGTTTACTATATAGTAAATATCTTTACAACAGCCATCTCCCTAAAACGATCAGGGATGGCTCCCAATAATGGTTGTTGTATGGAGACAGTACTGTATACCCAGATAGGCCTCGTCAAGCAAAAAAGTGCTTTCAAACATGCACAAAATTTGCATATTCAGTTATCCTGCGCACGCGCAAAGTGTCATCCGTGCCTGTGGTAGCCATTCATACAAACTGTAGTATCCAATGATCCTGTTAGCGGAGAGTGAAAGCCCTGATTAGACTGCCCGGATATACATGCTGATCTGGGCTGTCGTTGTCCCCACATGCCCCAAGATACGTTTTCGCATGACGCGACCAGGCCCCGAGGTTATAAAACTTTTTCATGCTCAACTCAGCTGAGCATGAAATTTCACTTGGTCATAAAAATAAAAATACCAAAAATTTAAAACTTTTTAGCTCAGCTGAGTTGAGCATGAAAAAAGTTTCAAAATTTTGTCAGTATTTTAAGATTTATAAACAAAATAAATTTCACGCGCTAAAGTTTTATAACCTCGGGCCCAGTATGTAAAAGATTTAGTGGTGGAGGTCAGGCAGTACAAACTCCTCTGCACTGCCTAGAGGAAAGATAGTTTAATGATTTTTTTTCTTGGTAGTCCCTTTAGTACAAGGTTCTTACCCTGTTCACAGTGGGTTTCTTGCACAGAATAGCCTTTAATAGTGGAAGCTGTTTTCGCCCTGTTTCGTAGAATAGCCATTACCAGGGGAGCTGTGAGTTGAACCCTTGAATAATGCTTACTAGGGACAGTTGTGAAATGGAATCCTAGAATAGCCCTTACTAGGGGCAGCTGTAAGTTAAAATTCTAGAATATTCCTTACTAGGGGCATCTGTGGGTTGTACTCTTAGAATGGCACTTACTAGGTGCACCTATAAGTTGAAATCTTAGAATAACTATTACCAGGGGCAGCTGTGTGTTGAAATCCTAGAATAGCTTTTACTAGAGGCAGCTGTGAGTTGGAATCTTAGAAAAGACTTCATTAGGAGCAGCTGTGAGTTTGAATCCAAGAATAGCCCATCCCAGTGGAATCTTAGAGTAGCCCTTACTAAGGACAGCTGTAAGTTGGAATCCTAGAACATCCCTTACTAGGGGCAGCTTTGAGTTGGCATCATAGAATAGCCCTTACTATGGGCAGCTGTGAGTTGCAATCCTCCTAAAACAGACCTTCCTAGGGACACCTGGGGGGGGGGGGGGGTGGAATCCTAGAATAGCGCTTGCTAGGAGCAGCTACGAGTTGGAACCCTAGAACAGCCCTCACCAGGGGCAGCTGTGAGTTGGAATCATAGAAGAGTCCTCACTAGAGGCAGCTGTGAGTTGTTCGAATACCGAGTTGTTCTCCTAGAATAGCGCTTATTAGGGCAGCTGTGAGTTAGAATCCTAGAATAGCCCTTAATTGAGGCTGTTTGAATTGGAATCCTACATAGCCCTTACTAGGGGCATCTGCGAGTTGGAATCCTAGAAAAGTCCTTAACAGAGGTGGCTGTGAGTTTGGAATCTTTTTATCATTGTCGGGTGGTCCCTAGACTGGCTCCCATCTAACTTATATTTAAATCAGCATAAAAATGATTTGTATTTTACAAAAACACTATCTGTTGGAACCTTTTTCTCTCTGATTTGGCTGATAAGTTAGATTATGAATTCCTGCCAGGTAGGAGTGTTTTACCTTTATTAGATTATAAAACTAAAACTCATCCAAAATTTTCTAATACATAAGTGACACACACACACACACACACACACACACACACACACACACACACACACACACACACACACACACACACACACACATGCATGCATACATTGTGCTAAAACGTCTCTCAAACAGACACACATACACACACATACATACATTATGTCATACACACGCACGCGCGCGCGCGCGCGTGTATCTATACATTTAGTAATAATAGGTTCATACTACTGAATTGTTTAAAGATTATGTTACCTAAATAATTAGATAACATATAATTATAAACAATTCAGTATATTCAGTAAGAACCTATTAAGACGATTTGAACACAGTATTTAATGGATATCTATACCTGTTGCGAGTAAAAACACATGTCTCTACAATATTGGTAAGATGGTTTCCCATTCAAATAATGCCAATCCAAACAGTTGTGGTATTCCTTATTCAGTGAATAGATTGTATCTCAAATAAGTAGAAAATGTCAACAGTCTTAATACACCACGGCCTCTTTATAACACTATTGTTGGGGTCCCTAGCACAAACGTCTTAGTTAAACAACCGTGGTACAATGTATATCCAAACAAAAATGTATAAATTATATTGAAAAAAGACCATTTATGGTCATTTTTCAATATAATCTATACATTTTTGGGATCCATCCTTGAACCGTGTTATATCCAAAACCGTGTTATAACGATTCGTGTTATACAGAGGTTGAAGTGTAATTTGGTAAAGACTGCCAACGTCTGTAAGTTTGCAATCGTCTGCCCGGCCGTTTTTAATTTGAGAAAAAAAAGTGACAGCGAGTTTAAAGTCTATAAAAAGTGATTGATTAAACTGGGTGTAATAAGTTCTTCCGGCAGAGAACGTGGTTTTCAGTGGAGCAGTCACTATATGATACGGTAAAAGACAAAGGGTTTAAAACCGTGCAATTTGGCTCCATTTCTTCGTCCTTTGACTTGACATCGTACGTATAATAATAATAGTAATGGTAATCCTCTTTGGCGTCGATCCAAATACTACTGTTAAATGATAGAACAGGGGAGCTCCTGAAGAAATTGACCACTTTAAACCGATCAGGCATTTCTGCATCGTTAGACAAACAGAAATCTTTTGCATTGTCCCAGGTGTATGCATCAGAAGAGAGCAAATAACACTTGTCATCAAGCAAATCCCATCCTTTATCACAGAAAAGATAAGAATATTTCTTTAAGTCTTTTTTCAACAACAAAGATACTAAAGTTCTACTAAGCCCCTCTTCATTATTAATCTTCTCTTCAAGAACAGTTTTGTCCTTTTCCAGTCTAGTTATTTTTTCTAGTAAATCCGCGTTTGTTTGACTGAGTTGTCTTACTTCCTCTGCTATAGCCACGTTGGCTTGCTTCAACATTTCCGGAACTTTATCAGCTAACTTGCCTTGATAGTCTGTAACGTGTTGCATTTGACTTTGCATTTCACTAAACTTGTTGTCCATCTTTAAAACATACCGTCTCATGTCACTCTTGAGCTGTGTCATATTTTGCTGAACAGTTTCTGCTAATATTTTCTGTTGTGTTTCAAAGGTTTCTTTCATGGTTCTTTGGAGAGTCATTTGGCTTTTAGAGTAATTATTTTGAAGCCGACGCATGACAGTCTTTTCAGCTTTGAATCCTCTGAGAACACGATGTCCCACATCTTCAACATCATTCTTTATTTCCTTCATCTCTGCAACCGTTCTGTTCACTATATCTTCTATGCTGGAGTCTTGTAATTTTATATTTGTATTTTTGCTGCGGTTGATAGCTGGCGCCTCAGTTGTTGGTTTCGACAGGACTGACCAAATGTTTCGTACACTATGTTGTAGATTATTTACTGCCCCGTCAAGGTGATTTACCCTGTGTAGCAGTACGCTGGTTACAGAACGAGCACTCCTTGCACAGGTACAGTCACAAAGTGACACCACACAAACAACAACCATGGAAACTCTGTATAGCAACATTGTTTTGCCAGTTACTCTAACGACACTAAAAACTAGATTCACGTCTCAACTTCGGTTTGTAACTTCCTCAGGAGAACTTCTGACTCAAAATGAAGCAGAATTTATTCAAGTGTTCCTTGGTAAGGAAACCGTGTTTATTAACCCTTGTCACGCTAAATAAATGAAGATGCCACGCCCACTTCTTATTGTTAGCCAATCATATTACTTAATCCAGATTGTTTGCATCAATTCAGATACAGAATGACAAACAGCGCAGATCTGGATCAATTGGCTTCTTCAGACGCCAACTGATCTGGATCTACTCTGTTTGCAAATTCAGGGTATATCCAGATTCAGCAGGACAAGGGTTAAAGTGTTTCTTGGTAAGCGAATTGTGTTCCAAGTTAGAACAAATGGGCCCTCAACAATGGAGGCAAGACAATCACAGAGCTTGATCAGGGGCCTTCGTTTTCCGGCTCACAGAATCATAGAGTCTGTCTGCAGAATGTATTGTTGACTAGACATTCTGGACAGATTGCGCTGAATACACAGGCTGGTGTAATTCTTCGCTGCTCGCACTGATGTCAGTGGGTACCTTTTCTCAAGTTGAGACACAAAAATATAGGATATAGAATGATCCGCAATGTAAGGAAACGTACCTTGACGCATGCGCCGAGGAAACGTACCTTGAAGCATGCGTATTCACGCATCCTGGCCAGATTTCGTTGTCCGCACGAAGAAAGTTTGCATCCTCAGCTTCCAAACTACGCCTTGTGAAGATTTATATCATACTGCTCGAATAAGCAGCGTGATCTGAAACTTTGCGCACATGTCCAATGGTACGTTTTCTGACGTTGCGGCTCGAAACTGCATAGGATCTGTAAACCAGTCTTTCTGTTGTAAGTTCAAAGGTAGACTGGCATCAGTCTCTAGTGACAAAATATTTTTTCTTATAATCTGTTTAATATTCCACTAAAATAAAACCAAAGTAATATCATGACTATAAAGGCTGGTCACTCTAGTGATATATATATATATATATTTTTTTTTTTTTTTTTTTTTTTTTTTGGTTTTATTTTAGTGGATTATCAAACAGGATTACGAAAAAAATATTTAGTTACTGGAGACTGGAGCCAGTCTAGTTCAAAGGGTAAATACCGGGTACTTGCCTGACGCGTTTGAAATCCAAACTGGAAATGTGTGGTTGGTAAGATCATGTAAGAAATGTGTCTGAAATGGCGGACACATATTGTTAACCAGTCTCGAGCCAGTTGTTCCCTAGATCTCTCTCTTTCATTTTTAAAGCTACCATTCTAGACATAAAAAGTGTTCCACTGTCCACTACAGAATTACATATTTTGGTAGATTTTGGCATCAAAACATGTTACAAAAATAAAAAGAAACAAAGAAAGAGAAACAAACAAACAAAACTTTGGGAACCATTGAATGTTTAACTATAATCGAGTACGAGGTCATCCAATAAACAGAGAATTGTTTGTTGTCGCATGAACGCCTTACTGTGAATGGGAAATATTACCACTGTTAATAGGCTACATATCTAATCGCTTTCTGGAACGTATTTCAGTAAGTTTCTCCCAACAGTTACTTTGGATATGGTTTATATCTTAAACGAATTACTTTGTTCGTCGCCGGGAGTTTCGTCATAAAAATACCACACACAGAGAAACCGAGGATTTGAATATTTCACGTGTTCGGTTCAGTTTCGTTTCGGCTAAACTGTTGATACGTAGCGTGGTCAATTTATGAATGGTTGCCTAGCAACCCGATTACAGGATTTTTATTCTTACGCACTACCCGTAACTTTCTGTTGCTTAGCAAGCACAACTTTATCAGGTAAACGTTTTACCGATGCATGGCATGGATTTTAATATGCTTTGTATACTTGAGCTTTTAAAAGCAAAGTGGCAGAAATTATAAAATGTATGAACTGGCCATGCCAATATTTCAAATTTCCATACTATGGTCAAAGAAATAAGACAAAACACAGCTTTTTTTAACGTTTCAACTTCACGTCTTCCATAACTTAACTCCATTTTGAAAAATATTTAGCGTCATTACTAAATTAAATACTCAAATTCCCAGCAATGTTACGATTTTGCATCCAAAATTATTGATTTTCGGCGAAGCATTCATAATGTGATATGTAAGAAAACAATGCATCTTTTGAATTGCTAGGTAAGTGCCAGTAACCATGGAAACAGTTTATAGAAGCCCAGTGTCGTTTTGTTCATGCTCTTTCGTTGCTAAGCAACGGAAATTCATCATTTAGATCAAACTTGAGGATACTTTGTAATATGCGGCATGAGATTTGCCACGCTGAGATTATGTTTTAATAGACAAAATTATTGACCAACAAGATTTATTAAAATATGTCCGATATTTATTGGATGACCCCCATAGAAGTACACAGACTTTATGTGAGGTTTAATAGTGTATGATCTTAACTTATGCACGCAAGACACTCGAGATATACATTTGTTTGTTTGTGTTGAGGTTTTACGACCCAGTCAATCCACTGGGGTCATTTGGAGCGCGGTCAGTTTACCTAACCACACATTACTGGATAGGCTTTATCTTCTAAGCGATTAACCAGTATTATTGCCCTTTTTTAGTCAGCGGGAGGGAGAGAATGAAGGGGGAGGGGGGGGGGGAGGGGAGCCGCAACCTCATCCTGATCACCAGTCGGACGCGCATCTAGCTGAGCCACCGAGGCCGGTAAACATACATTTGAACTTTACATGTTAAAGGACAACGAGTGCCCCGGATAAGTAGTGTTTCAGTTTTGAGTGCGCCAATAACCTCTGCCATTCAGGAATATATTCAAAATCCGATTCCAAAGTAGACAGAAGCATTTTTTGCTCTAAATGAATAAAGTTTCAGCTCTGAACCGGTCCAACAAAACTTGTCTTTTAAGACCTGTACATTCGAAACTCAATAGCTCGAACACTGAAGGCTAGGCCCAGCGGACGTTGCATTGACGTTGTAAAAACGTCATGTGCCCGCTAGGGTATACCATGGCTGATTCGAACTCGTTTTTGAGTTCCTACGAAATTCTGCTGATACATGTAGCTCCATAAACAAATAGTTATGGAAATTTTCTTATTTTATCATGAAATTGTGTGTTGTGTGTATTTATTAGAATCGTCTTATCAAATCGGTTCTAATGAGTACACTCAACATACAATTATTGAATAGAAGCTCGAAAATACTTCCCTAAATTATCGTAATTTGCTTCCTGACCGTGCACCATGACTGACCCTCAGTGGCTCGAACTACCAATTTCTTGAACAAGTTTCCATGGTCCAAAAGCTGTTCGAGCCACTGAAGATCGACTGTACCATGATTGGTCACTTTTCGTCATAACTACCAATTGTAGTTAAATTTCACTGCGGTTCAGGAATAATACGCCCGGCATACTAAAAAAGGGATCTTATAGCTTTCCAGGTTGTGGTTCTCAAAATCCGCATGCGTTTTTTGCTGAATCTTTCTCAAGGTCTCTACAGCATGTCTGCGAACACCAAAGGCTCTGGTGAGACTGAACCTATGCGCAACCTTGCCTGAGCCTCTGCTGGTCGCCTATGTGATAAGTGCCCTTTTATGGTGTGCCGGCTCAATATTTTCTCTAGATCGTGTTCTTTCTTCAGCAAATATATGATTTCACTTGTCTGAGAACTAGTGGACAAGTATGCATTACACAAGCCCTCAAAGAGAGGGTCCATGTTTCTTAAAACTAATGGGCCATAGTCTCTTGCTCCGCGTTTTTTTTTTTTTTTTGTTTTTTTTTTTTTTGTTTTTTTTTTTTTGCAAATTGTCCTTACCAAACGCACAATGTAAGAGAAAAGGGAATGTTCTTTTTTTATCTAAAATAAGTGCGATTGTTCCCTCTTGTTCCCTGGAAGAAAATAATCATATCTCATGTGTTCCCAAAACCAAGACAGACTCTGGGAAAGGTTCATGTTAATTATACACAAATGACAATTCTCTGAAAGGGGAGGGGTGGGTAAATCAGGTTCAGAGAACTCTAATCATCCTCTTAGGTTCCGATTTATTCGAATGTAGCATCAAAGAACAACAGTTAGTTAAATCCCATTAACCTTTGTCATACTGAATAATTAAATTAAGACGCCATGCCAACTTATAATTGTCAGCCAGTCAGATTACTTGATCAGGTTGCTGATGCAAATTCACAAACTTAATGGCAAACAGTGCAGAACCAGATCAGTTGGTTTCTTCAGATCTGGATCTACACAGTTTGCAAAGGCGGGCATATCCGGGAACAGCACGACCTGGCTTAAAATAACTGCCTTGAAAAAAAGATGAGGCTCATCACAGAAAATATAGGAAGTCAGAGCAAAAAAAAACAACCCTCTAGCTGATCCAAAGTGGCCAGCCAATGACATATGAGCCAGATTCAAATCATCCTGTGCATGCGTACAGGCCTTTGTATGGAACGCCTAGACTGCTTTATTGCTTTACTCTATAACTGATATATTTGATGGTATATTCGTTGCATGCATTGATTCCGGTATTATGTGCAGATGTTTCGTTATTCTATGCAGTGGTTGTGTTACACTATGCGGCAGTTCGTTATCATATGCAGATATTCTGTGACTATATGTGGTATTTCAATAATAAAACGAGGGTCCTGCAAAAAGTTCTGTCACTAAAAGGCTTCCTTAAATTTATCCCAGGTATATTTTAAAATGCTTCACCGCACTTGAATAATGTGTTGAATAGCTAATGATACCTCTTTATTGCGGGCAAATTGCTTTCCAACTGACCGAGTTATTTCAAATTGAAATAGATGCAGTCATATACACTGACCAATTTACTTGTTACATTGGAACATGGACCAAGCAAAGGATGGTCAGGAGTCCACCTTTTTACATGACAACGCCTCCTCTCATAAGTGTGCGGTTGTTAAGTATTTTTTGGCTTCTGAAAAGGTGAAAGTTTTAAACCATCCACCTTATTCACCTAACCTTAGTCTCTGTGACTTCTTTCATTTCCAAGGCTTAAGAAAATGCTTTCTGAAAATAAGTATACGTCTAGAAGTTCTCTTGGCAGCGCTATTTATCAGTGTCTCCAACAGATACCAAAAGAAGGCTATTTTGTCTACTTTCCGCGACTGGGTAAAAAGGTTACAAAAATGTGTTTCAGTAAAGGGAGGATACTTTGAAGGTTTGTAATAAAAATATGTTTGATAAAACGTAGCATTGAAGTAATCCGGACCCAGTGACAAAACTTTTTGCAAGACCCTCGTATTTGGTTCGTTTGTAGGTATTTGTTACCATAGCATCAAATATTAGTCATATCGCTGCATAGGGTAAGGAAATATCTGCATATCATAAAACAATTACCAAATGCAATAATGAATCCACTTCGTATATGAACAAATCAACCGAATATAAAGGCCGAATTACCATGTATGAAAGAGAATATACTACATATATTAAAAATATCACTACATATATGCAAATCTACTTCGTATCGTATTCTCTCGGACTATAAAACGGTTCAACTTCTACGGTCATGTTATTCAGTTTTTTGTTGTTGTTGTTTTTTTTTTTTGCTTTTTTTTTTAATAAGATAAACAGAATCTTACATTTGTTTATAGGTGGTAAATTTGTTATTGAGAACCGCATGCGTTTTGCACAAGAATTTGAAATGCATGTCCACAAGAACGGTGAATTATATATTAATTATTTAGCACCACGATACAAAGCATTTATTAGAACAATTACAAAGAAATGACAATTGGAACTAGGATGCGCAGTCGATGGCGCGCCATCGCATATCCCCAAATTCGTTGCTAATAGCATGACTGACAGACAGACGGGCGGAAGGACAGACCGACTTCCTCTCGCACACTCTTACCATGAGGGGAAGTGATGTAGAAAGTTTGGTTGAATTCCGCCCAGTGGTTTAGGAGGAGATAGCGTGACTGATAGAAGGACGGACGATGGACGCACGGAAAAATAATGTTGTTCTCACAAACCCTTACCATAAGGGGAAGTGATATAACAAGTTTGGTTAAATTCCGCCCAATGGTTTAGGAGAAGATATGGTGACGGACGGACGCACGGAACAAAAATGTTACCATCACGAAAACATACCTATATAATTTTGACTCCCTTCAACCCCATTTTTATATATTAAAACTGGGGTTTACAGGGATATACATTATTTTTCTTATTTCTGCTCAAAAACATTTATTGTGGGTACTCATTAGAACCGCCTCGGCGAGGCGGTTCTAACGAGTACCCACAATCTATGTTTTGTGCAGAAATATGAAAAAAATATCAGAATTTTTATCCGAAAACTTTCAGTTTTTGGTGGTAAAATTTACAATATATTTGAATAGGCGTGTTTTCATAATGTCTCGCACCCCCTCACCAAGAGGGAGAGTGATGTAGCAAGTTTGGTTGAATTCCGCCCAGTGGTTTAGGAGAAGAAGCGTGATGGACAAATGAACGAAAAAATAATGTTGCTCTCGCAAACCCTTACCATCAGAGGAAGTGATGTAGCAAGATTGTTTTGTGTTGAGGGTTTACGGCCCAGTCAACCCAGTGGGGTCATGTCGAGCGCGGTCAGTTTACCTAACCACACGTTTACTGGGCAGGCTTAGTCCTCTAAGCGGTTAACCAGTATTGTGCACATTATTTCGCTAGAAACTGACAACTGCCCTTCTTGAGTCAGCGGAAGGGAGAGAATGACCGTAGAAAATATTTCATGATCACTCTCCACGGAAGTATGTTGCTGACCTCGGCGGGGGTTGAACCCGCGACCTCCTGGTCTCCAGTCGGACGGCGCATCCAAATGAGCCACCGAGGCGTGGCAAGATTGTAGAATTCCGCCCAGTGGTTTAAGAGGAGATAGCATGACGGACGGATTGAGGCGTTTACAATATCCCTATCGCTTAAAAAAAAAAGCGTGGGGATAATTAAACTATTGAACACTTATCACAATATTAAAACAGACGTATTCATACGCTGTAGTTTTGGACATCTAGGAGTGAAAAAAAATAACAACATTTTTTCTTCTTCGGACCTGCATGTTCAACAGATTGAAATAATTAAAGTTCCTTGTATAATATAAGTACTTTTCAAGATTTTCAGTTATAGTTAGTTATAAGGGCGTCAGCTTCATTAACCTTCACCACTCTCTGGGCAAAGTCAGCAGACGACAAAATGATGACGTTGTATTTTTTTTTTTTTTTTTAATCTTCACGGAAAACAGACCTTGAAATTCCATGCAAACTCTTATTAGGAGACAGTTTGCATTAAAATGTCAAAGTCCTTTTCTTATGGCAAATAAGATTGTAATATTTCATATGTCGTCTGCTGAAGTTTTATCCAGCATGGTAAACATTAAAGCAGAATGTTTTAAGTGTTTTCTGACATAAGAGCAAATGCGACATTTTAAGTGTTCCTTTAATTGTTCTATGAACACTACATGTAATTGTTCTGGGAACCGTGACAAACATTGAATATATCCTCCCTCCCCCCCCTCTCTCTCTCTCTCTCTCTCTCTCTCTCTCTCTCTCTCTCTCTCTCTCTCAACTTTGTATAAATGTCATGACGTTACGTCAATGTTGATATGTATGTAATCATGGTGTTACATCAACATTGATGCGATGTTGTATAAACGTCCTGATGTTACACCGACGCTAATGCGACGTATAAACCACATGACGTACATGACATTGATGTGACGTATAGACGTCATGACATCACAATGATGTGACGTATAGACGTCATGACATCACATTGATATTAATGTAACGTATAAACGTCATAACGTTGCATCAACATTGAAAGATGTTGTATACATGCCATGTGTCCACTAGGGATGCTCAAGGAAAGAGTGGTTCTCCAATCAAGTTGCAACTAAACAACTTCAAGCCCACATTTAGTACAGCTTTTCATTTAACCCTTATCCTGTTGTTCACGACAACCCCTACCTTTGCAAACAGTGTAGATCCAGATCAGATGGCTTCTGAAGCCATCTGATCAGGATCTACACTGTTTGTCATTCAGTTTGTGAATTTGAACAAAACATTATATGATGTAATCTGATTGGCTGATAGTCAGAAATGGGTGTGGCTAATTAAATTATTCAGCAGGATAAGGGTTAAGCTATAACAGGAAAAAAGTAGAGGGGATACTCGGAAGATAAGACAAGGTAACGGATAAAATTATTATTATAACTATTATTATTTTATTTTTCCATGACAACATGTGGGTACATGTACTCATTAGAAGCCCCTCCGCGAGGATTAGGACAAAGTCACATGGGTTCCCTCCCACCTTACTAACCAGTTACAAGTGCTTTTGTTTACGATTCTGTGAAATATATTACTGTAAAAGTGTACATATACAATCATACCTCTAAATAAGGGAAGTATCAGGAAATATAATCTTATTTTTCAACAAAAATGCATCATTTGGATACTCATTAGAATTGCCTCGGCAAGGCAGTGTTAATAACAATAAGTATAACTAGAAAAAGTGTCCATAGGACACGGATGCCCCCGCCAAATGCCATTCAGAAAAAGGGTTTATATGTAATTGTAACAGGTATACCATGAAGTTATTATTAAGGCCCGGACACAGTTTACTATATGGAACTAAGTCAAGGGAAGATAAGTCAAAAACGAAAAACGCAAGAGTTGTCTTCCTTGTTCATGACACATCGTCTCAATGTGATGCATGCACCTGTAAAGTTTCATGAATATATTCCATATGGTTTAGGAGTTATGGCCCGGACACGGTTAACTATATGGAACTAAGTCAAGGGGAAATAATTCAAAAACCAAAAATGCCAGAGTTGTCTTCCTTGTTCATGACACATCGTCTGAATGTGATGCATGCACCTGTATAGTTTCATGAATATATTCCATACGGTTTACGAGTTATGGCCCGGACACGGTTTACTATATGGAACTAAGTCAATGGAAGATAATTCAAAAACAAAAAATGCAAGAGTTGTCTTCCTTGTTCATGACATATCGTCTCAATGTGATGCATGCACCCATAAAGTTTCATGAATATATTCCATATGGTTTAGGAGTTATGGCCTGGACATGGTTTACTATATGGAACTAAGTCAAGGGGAAATAATTCAAAAACCAAAAATGCAAGAGTTTTCTTCCTTGCTCATGACACATCTTCTCAGTGTGATGCATGCACTGGTAAAGTTTCATGAATATTTCATACGGTTTAGGAGTTATGGCCCGGACACAGTTAACTGTATGGAACTAAGTCAAGCGGAAATAATTCAAAAACCAAAAATGCAAGAGTTGTCTTCCTTGTTCATGACACATCGTCTCAGTGTGATTCAGGCACTGGTAAAGTTTCATGAATATATTTCATACGGTTTAGGAGTTATGGCCCGGACACAGTTAACTATATGGAACTAAGCCAAGCTGAAATAATTCAAAAACCAAAAATGCAAGAGTTGTCTTCCTTGTTCATGACACATCGTCCCAATGTGATGTCTGCACCTGTGAAGTTTCATGAATATATTCCATATGGTTTAGGAGTTATGGCCCGGACACGGTTTACCAAATGGAACTAAGTCAAGGGAAGATAATTCAAAAACAAAAAATGCAAGAGTTGTCTACCTTGTTCATGACACATCGTCTCAAAGTGATGCATGCACCCATAAAGTTTCATGAATATATTCCATATGATTTAGGAGTTATGGCCGGGACACGGTTTACTATATGGAACTAAGTCAAGGGGAAATAATTCAAAAACAAAAAATGCAAGAGTTTTCTTCCTTGCTCATGACACATCTTCTCAGTGTGATGCATGCACTGGTAAAGTTTCATGAATATATTTCATACGGTTTAGGAGTTATGGCCCGGACACAGTTAACTGTATGGAACTAAGTCAAGCGGAAATAATTCAAAAACCAAAAATGCAAGAGTTGTCTTCCTTGTTCATGACACATCGTCACAGTGTGATGCAGGCACTGGTAAAGTTTCATGAATATATTTTATACGGTTTAGGAGTTATGGTCCGGACACAGCTAACTTTTTGAAACTAAGTCAAGCGGAAATAATTCAAAAACCAAAAATGCAAGAGTTGTCTTCCTTGTTCATGACACATCGTCTCAATGTGATGTATGCACCTGTGAAGTTTCATGAATATATTCCATACGGTTTAGGAGTTATGGCCCGGACACGGTTTACTATATGGAACTAAGTCAAGGGAAGATAATTCAAAAACAAAAAATGCAAGAGTTGTCTTCCTTGTTCATGACACATCGTCTCAATGTGATGTATGCACCTGTGAAGTTTCATGAAAATATTCCATACGGTTTGGGAGTTATGGCCCGGACACGAAGTGGGACGTACGGACGGACAGACAGACAGACGTACGGGACGGACAGAGGTAATGCTTAATGCCCATCCGCTATTCTTCGAATAAGCAGGGGCATAATAAAAATATAAGTACCTTCATAACAATAAGTATTCAGGCAGCTAGATCTTTGCAGGCAGTGTAGACCCAAATCTGACGTTGCAGAATGTATCTGACCAGTCTGTGTTTGTGTGGGGCTTACGGCCCAGTAAACCCAATGGGGTCATGTCGAGCGCGGTCAGTTTACTTTACCACACTTTTACTCAGTAGGCTAAGTCCTCTAAGCTGTTAACCAGTATTGTGCACATTCTTTCGCCAGAAACTGACAACTGCCCTTCTTGAATCAGTGGATGGGAGAGAATGACCGTAGAAAATATTTCATCATCAATCTCCACGAAAGAATACTGCCGACCAGGCGGGGGTCGAACCCGCAACCTCTTGATCTTCAGTCAGACACAACGTCTGATCAGTGCCTACACTGTTTGCAATAAATACAATATTTTAGACACATCAAGAGGTAGAATAGACTATTTCAAATTCAAAAAAATATGGCAAATAGATAAGGTGTCCCAATACTTAGGGCTACTACAGTAACCAAAATGTATGTTTTTATAGGGAAATAAGAAAAAAAACAAACAAAAAAAAAAAAACAGAATGTGCAGTCAATGGAGCGCCATTGCAAAGCCCCACGCTCTTTGCTACTTTGCTAATCAGAGCATGACTGACGGACAGATGGATGAACTTGCTCTCCCACACCTATCCGCTGATAACCTTTGCAAACAGTATGGACCCAGATCAGGCTCAATGATCTGTCGGGCCTGATCTGGATCCAAACTGTTTGACACTGATGTATTTTTTAAACAAAAAATCCACAGACGACAAAAAAACATGCAAAATTATCCAGCATACAGAGAGTTTAACAAGATTATAAGACAAAAAAATATTTAGTCATTGGAGACTGGAGCCAGTCTACAAGTTCTACTGTTTGCTGCTTTAGATGTGTTTGACTTGAGTTCACATAGTTTCAGATAAGACACTTTTTGAAACCAAAAAGTGCTGATATTTTCATAGCTACAGATAAGAGGGGGTATCCACATAATATTTTTCTTATTTCTCAATGAATACATATGTTGTGGGTACTCATTAGAAGTGCCTCACTGTGGCGCTTCTAATGAGTACCCACAACATATGTTTTTATTGAGAAATAAGGAAGATATCAGCATTTTTCAGATGAAAAAAGCACCTTATCTGTTGCTATGTATTTTTCTTATTTCTACATGAAAACATTTTGTATGTACTCATTAGAAGTGCCACGCAGAGCAGAGCCACTTCTACTGAGTACCCACAACAAAGCTAAAATATAATATAATCTATACATTTTTTTGGGATATAGCATGGCTGTTTAACTAACACGGTTTATGCTATGGTATGGACCCCCCAACAACAGTGTTATAAAGAGGTTGTGGTGTACCCCTATTATCTGGGATTATAGGTTTAACGGCATGTCAATAATACTTCAGTCATGTAGAGCAATATCTTCAAGAACAAGGGTAAAAAAGAAGAATGGGACAACAGAGATAAAGGCCCCAAAATCAAGGAAAGTTTGTTTCTTAACCCTTAAAGCACCAATCATAACTGCTGCAGATGACAATTTTTTTTTATTTTTCAGAGAAAACATAATTGACATTTCATGTGAATCGTCTGCTTGGCAGACAATTCACATGATATGTCACGACTTGTTTTCTCTTAAAAATAAATAAAAAAAAAAAAATTGAATGTCGTCTGCTACATATTTTGCTTGGCGCTTTAAGGGTTAACTGTCTTCAGTTTTGGGGGTGTGTTCATTGCTCTCAAGGGTCATTTTAGCTGGTCTACTGTTGGTTGCAGTCATAAATGTTTTGTTTGTGTTGAGGTTTTACGGCCCAGTCAACCCAATGGGGTCATGTCGAGCGCTGTCAGTTTACCTAACCACACGTTTACTGGGCAGGCTTAGTCCTCGCGGTTAACCAGTATTGTGCACATTCTCTCGCCAGAAACTGACAACTGCCCTTCTTGAATCAGTGGAAGGGAGAGAATGACCGTAGAAAATATTTCATGATCAGTCTCCACGAAAGAATGTTGTCAACCTCGGCAGGGGTTGAACCCGCGACCTCCTGGTCTCTAGTTGGACGGCGCATCCAATTGAGCCACCGAGGCCGGCGTTTACCCGTACTTCACTATAGTGTAGTTCACATTCCATACTTACTATAGTGCAGTTAATATTTTCTGAGCCCATTACAGATCTTTTGAAAACTGTGATTTGTTAGAAAATGCGGACAGACAGACGGGCGGATGGATGGAAAGTGATCATTATAGCTCTTTCTGAGCATTTGGCTTGAAGTGAGCTAAACATTAGGCCACTGACAGATATTTCAAAGCAGAAATAACAAAATCCATATTTTCAATCAATTTTGTTTTATTAGTCTTCCTTCTTGTGGAATAATACGCCATCGCCATACAATGGTGACTGTATCCATGGAAACAGAAATACCAGAAACCATCTTCGTCCTAAAATTTCACGAAAATTTTGGAAAATGCCTCGGTTATAAACACAGATTTCTTTTTTCTGTTCATATTTTGTCTGTCCATGTATAATCTGTACTAGCTGTATGTAGAGTAGCCACCAGAAAATAAAAAGAAGTACCGTCCCTATAGTAGTTAAACCTGTCACAGCAAAAATGTACATATCATAATATCCAAATATCCATCCAATATGTGGGGCAATGTATGACAAAAATGTAAATAAGGTCAGAGACCCTTTCACTGACACAACAAATGTTAGATTTAATATGTTACAGTAAAGAGCTGCGAGAACCATATGTGTAACCATGGCAACATAGTAACGGTAGTTATGGTAACCAATACAGTATCCTGCAAACCAGCAATGGTGGTCTCTCTGAAGGATACACTCGTCACATAATTTACAATGATGAGATCTTGGTGGCAGATTTAAATCGCAGTCTGAACAGTAACGCCAACCATCTGGAAGCAGGGATCCAGAAAAGAAATGGAACCGTCCAATAGATGTGTCTGTGGTAACAAGTTGAAACATGTTCCCATAAATGTTCACAGCAAAGAACACTGCCATGAAATAGTGGATAAAGATTTCAAGCTGATCCTGTTTACTGTTACTAGGATAGTATGTTGGCAAGATATGGAAGAGCTCATACCACAGCAGAAATATTCCTCCCAGATGAAAAAGTAGAAATGCAGCAAAATCTTTCCAAGTTTTCGGAAGCCTGAACCTGCTGCTTGGAACCTTCTTACGATATGTCATTGTCATGGATCTGAAATGAAAAATAAGATTTTAGTAAATACAAGATGAAGTTTTTAAGGATACACCTGTATGACAGAAAACTCCAAAAATTTGATTTTGTTCCCCTTACACACCCCCCCCCCCCCCCCCCCCCCCACACACACACACACACCCAACCCCAGGATACCATAAGGTCATAAGGACCTGAATCAGCAAAAAAGTACACAGCAGCTAAGGGCTATATTTCATAAAAAAAAACAAAAAAACAAAAAGACTTGGCTCTGATTAGACAATAATACAGAACACTTATGTCAGTGTTTTTTCAGGATGCCTTTATCAGAGGTAAATCTGCAAAACCATTTGTTGCAACAACCTAGGCAGTACTCGTTATTCTGTTCTAGTTTTAAAAAAAAAATCAGATACTTTCAGATTTTCCTTTTTCCCTCAGTTGCACCTGCTGCACAGTCAGATCCTGGAATCAGTTGCAAGCTCCAACTATTTGAGAGTGGAGATTAGCAGCAAAATCATCTTCGTCAAACACATACAGATGAGGAAAGGGGGCCCTGTTCCATTAATAGGTATGGTACAGACATGCCGCTGGAATAGCCCTAATTTTTTATCTTAGAGATATATCAATAGGTAAGGTTTTTATGCTCTTTGTGTATGATTAGGTCTACTTTCTCCCAGCTCTAGATATGAATATCCCTCGTATCTGTTTCCATCTAGCAACAAAAATCAATTACCAAGGCAGCATATATGAATAGTCATGAAATCCTCATAGAATATATGAAAAGGGTGCCTTTTTGCAAACAAATATATGAACAGGTGTATATTTTGATATTTCAGAATATTTGAATAGGTTATTTGCAGAATATATGAACAGGTAGGGTCATGAAAATTCCAACTGCAGGTCTTTACCACATTGAAGGTTAAGAGCCCCCCCACCCCACCCCCCCATACGCACACATGCACATACAGAACATAACCCCTCTGCAAGTCGGTCTGGGCTTCCTGAAGAGAAATATCAGATCTCAAAACCCAGCCATTATGGAAATGGCAAACAAGACTCTAGTATATGTCCATTAGTGGAATACTCCTCCCCAGCTAGCAGTATTGAGCCTGTACACCAAAACCAACACTGATAAACTTGAGCTGGTGCAGCATCAAGCTGCCAGGTGGACACTGGACACTACATAATTATTCACCCTATGCAAGTGTCACAGAGCTGCTTCAGCCCTTCAGCTTGAGATCTCTCGAGCAGTGAGGACCTGACTCCCAACTTTGCTATTTTACAAGATTGTTTATGATCTTGTAGCTGTCAGACTACCATCATATGTTGTGCACCCTATGAGACCTTCAGCAACATGCATCCCCTCTCTTACCTCCAGATTCATACTGCAGTTAATCATTATAAATACTTGTTCTACCCTCTTGCAGTCCTGGAACAGAACCAGCTTATCATACAAAAGAACCAGCTGCCGCCAACCATAGTATTACTGCCCACATTTGATTCCTTTTAAAGGGCAGTGTGCTTTGTCAGCCATTCATTTTCTTAAAAGTTAAATGCCAGCTCGTTTTTATCCTTTTAGCTTTCACTGTCAGTCAATTTCTGACTTTAAACATTTAACTCTGTCATCTTTTATTTCACCTTTACTTACTTATAGAAACTTAACATTTCTACTAACATCTCACTGATGCGCATCTACAGGTAATCCCCACAAGAGGGTGATGCAGTATGAATCTATAGACAGATTCACCTGTATTTGCCACTTTGGGAGTATTTTCCAGGGCCCAGTTGTTCAAAGCATCGTTAGATTAACAAGCTCATTAGTGGTCAAAATGTTAATTGTTCTAGTGATTACAATATCTAATTCACAGATATTTTTGCTGAAAAAATGTGAGTAGCTTTTGCAAATCACATTTTTTTTTCAGCAAAAATATGCTGTATTTAATGATCAAAGTTTTTATAATACATTATTAGTTTTGACATCATTAGTTTTGAACAACTGGGCCCAGACTGGTAAATACTGGGGATTGAATTTACCACCCAACCACATGCAAATAGCCCCACCAGAGTGTTCCCAGGATAGGAGAAATAAAAAATCTCTCACTTTAGGCTTTAGACAGTCAGGCTAACTGAAAATGAACAGTGCATTGTTACCTGTAGGTTAGTTCTACAATGCAGAATGTATTAGGCCTTATTTATATCCTTTTTTATATTGGACATTTGATTTTTTATTATCAGTTGGCCATATTACATTCTACCCATGTTAAAATAAAAGGCGTTGCAAAGGATAACCCAAATCTCATATAATAATTATTAATGCTGATATACAGGATTCAGGATTCATCACTAGATATCTAGAAATCTGTACACAGTGCCTTAGATAAGGTTTTAAGCAGCTAAGTGTTTAGGACTATTTTTACTCCCCCATTTCTCATTTAATTGGGTATCAGGATTTTTCTTTTGGGTATCTTGTTATGTTTATGGGCGCAAGAATTACTGATAATTGGGTATTTACCCCATGAATTAAATATATATATATATTTTTTTTTTTTAATTTTAATTGGGTCAATACCCCAAAAAGCAGTTTATCTATGGTACTGTGTACATCATGAAGTTTATAGCGAGCACAGCTTGCTACACGCGTGTCGCGAATGAAGTGAGCTCTACGGTCGAGAAAATGATCAAGGAAAAGTAACATAAAATGATATATACTTTCAGCTGAATTTGACCAATTTTCTTCCTGGAAGTTGTCACCAGAAGTTGGCAGAACTCACTTGGGCGGACTTGATTATACCACTACTCACAAATTTGGGTCTCACTAATAAGCGTCATGAAGCGACAAGAAACAAGTGTCACGAACATATTTTGCTGATTATTTTTATTACTGATTATTGATTTACATATATCTTTTATATACTGATTCTTTAATGACGCAGTGAAGGACTTTGAAGAGACTACAGATAGGTATGTGCTGTGCTCGCATTTAGGATAAGCCTATTTCATATTATCAGCACAGTCAGTAAGTGTGAACACGACTGTCCTAAAAGTTAAAACTGGTAAAAGGGAAACAATTTCATAAATGACTGCTTGTATTCTCCAAACAGATACATACCGTAAACAATATGAATGCTACATTATGTTGTATAAAATATAACTAAACCTGAACGAATTGCACAATTTTAGAACCGATGAACGGAGAAAACAGGTTAATTGAGATGGTATTTTTCTTCTTTGTATTTTTGTTTACACTAATATATGGTATGAACCGAGATTTTCCAATTATATTAAACAAATATGCTTCTAATGTACTTCCAATAAGTCGCAACGTCTCTAAATGAGCCACAACGATGTTCTGTTCTCTAATTGGTCATTGTGTATGTTTCGTAGCCCAAATAGGAATTTTAGGAAAGGAACTAAATAAGCTTTTATGCTTTCGTTCTAATCCTATTGTTGTACTTTTGTATGTGTTGTATATGTAAACATTTCGGAAATAAATATGTTTAAACCAAATAGGAATTTGGCCAGATTCGGAATCTGGCTGGGCCAAATATCAATTCTTAACTGGCCCTACCAGATCCGGGTCTGGCTGAACTTTTATTTAACTTAGCCAGATTCCGGATCTGGCTGAACTCTGTTCAGTCCAATTAAGAATTCCTGTATGGCTATACAAATTCCGGATTTGGTTAGGCCAAATAATAGTCTAGTTAATGATGGTAATTGACCTTCATTAAAAATTGATGTGTTGGCTGCAGTCACTTTGTGCATTCCTCAAAGATCTTTTTGAACTACAAAATAATAAAGAATGTTTTCAATAAAAAGAAAGTTATATTCTATCATTCACCATTGTTAGAAATTGCCGAATTTAATCAGTTCCTAGAGCAGCCAAGAATGGCAGTTCCATTACACTCAGGCTGAAACATTTTTATACCTATAGCATATCATGTAACTTATTCATTGATATGTATAGTATGTACAGAAATTACTCTTTAATCCACAGCCGACAGTACTTTCCTTTGAAGTTGCAAGTACCAATAAATTCTAATAAATGTATTGTTATCATGTACTGTTTTCGTGTGCAGTCATTGTGGACAGTTTTTGTCAGACTCAATGACGGCCTCTTCGTAAAACTTTAACCAGTGGGTTGGGGCTTGAGATATGTCTTTAGTTCGGCCCGCCGTGGTTCAACTCAGTATTGGTTTTCATTTGCTCTGGCATGCAGTAGAGTTAGCCATGTGTACTCGTCTTTGTTTATTATAGTGATTAATTTGATTTTTATGTTTTCGCTTTGATTCATTGACTGAGTTGGGAGCCTTTATGCGAACCGAATTTTTTGTATTTCTGTATTAAGAATAGCATCGGGACCCAGGGTGAAATTAGCTAGCTGTAAAAGTGCTTTAAACCCCCCCGGTTTACTCTACTGACCGCTCTAAGGCGGTGGTCCCGGTGTTAGTCTTACTCTTTGTTGCTTTGTGGTTTATTCTGCGAGGCGATTTGTTGTATGTCTTTCCATGTGTCATTTTGGGTTCTTGTGTTTTTTAGTCCTTTTAGTATTGCGATTACCTCGCTTGGGGAAGAGAGAGCTAATCTTGGTGCTTTTCGTACGTTTGTTCGATTTGTGCTTGTTTGGATTTGTCAGTTTCCTCTTCCTCTTGGGGTCTGGGAAGGGCTGCAGTTTGTGATTATGGCACTCCCTGGACATTCTCTTACCTTTTTTTATGTCTCCATTCAGGACCATTTTCTCAGCCTACACTCAAAGACACTCTACCCACACGTGTTATCAGTGCTTTGATTGTTCTGTCGTATTTTGCTTTTTCTGGCGCGTGCAACAGCACATATTAATCCTCGCGAGAGGGTGTTTTAGATAGATACTCAGGGTCTTGTATATACGGACAACTCGGCCCCGAGACAAATCGGCCGAGAACAACTCGGCCCATTAAAAAGTCGGCCCAAGGCAACTCGGCCCAAATCGTCCAATTTCAGACAAAAACTCGGCTCGTTTCCTGAACTTTAGAAGACCTTCCGGCACATAATAATAAAACCAGGCGCCCCGTAGAGTATTAAACTAATCGGATGGTGGAATTTTTATTGTTCTGTAACCGAGTGATGCAAAGCATATATAGATGTCTCAGACCGGGTCCGGATTTGCAAAAGTACATAGATGATATGACAGGTTCTAATTTAAATGGCATCCGTATGTTAGAGCAGTGTAATGTAAGTGAATGTTAGTGACTGAAACAATTTATTGAATGTTAATAATAATAATAAAAAAATAAATAAATAAAATAAAAAAAAATCAGATAAATTTATCCATTACCAACATCTATCTATCTATTTATCTATCTATCTATCTATCTATCTATCTATCTATCTATCTATCTATCTATCTATCTATCTATCTATCTATCTATCTATCTATGCCAGTACTTGTCTGTGTGTCTGTCTGCCAGTCCATCCGTTCGTCTGTCCATCCGTCCGTCCGTCCATCTGTCTAGCCAGCCAGCCAGCCAACCAGTCATCCATCCACCCATATACTCAGCCATCTAACAAAAACTATGTTTTGTAAGTCCTTGATTTTAGTCATGAAATAAAGTAAATAGAATAATTAAAAAAATAAAAATCGAACAAAAATCGACAAAGAAAAATATTCGCGGTCACCTTTAACGGTGGTAATCAGCAGCTCATCTCCTGTAATCAGTTAATTCACAAAACTATTTCAATGTTTGATTTGATTGCATGTTAAGCTAATTGATGCTTAATTAACGACAGACATGGAACTTTACTACAGTGTGAATTCGCAACAAAAGTGTTCATTTTCATCCTTTAACCGACAAAGCGTAATGATTAGTAATTTTGAACATCAATATATTACCAACTTTTGTTAAAATAATTTCTTTTATTTGCCGGCATGATCTGAATAAATACAAGCAAAATGTTCTGAAGCTTTATATCAAGTTTTGGTATCTTTTGCGTGCAATACCTACATACAATATCTAAAACTCGAATACTGATATTCCATTACGAAAACACGCCTATTCAAATATACTGAAAATTTTACCGCCAAAAAACGAAAGATTTCAGATAAAAAATTCTGATATTTTTTCATATTTCTGCTCAAAACATAGATTGTGGGTACTCGTTAGAACCGCCTCGACGAGGCGGTTCTAACGAGTACCCACAACCGATGCTTTTGAGCAGAAATAAGAAAAATAATGTATACCCCTGTAAACCCCAGTTTTTACTATATAAAAGTGGGGTTTAAGAGGGTCAAAATTATATAGAAATGTTTTCGTGATGATTATGCCTGTTTTTGCGTTCCGTGCAGATTGTTCCTGTTGGATGCATTTTAACCTTTTACTTAAAAGAATAATGGAAAAGAGAACAAAGAATGTAACAAAAACGCTCTTTTTTTTAATCTGGCCGAGAGATCTAAAGTTGGGGAGACTTGGGCCGAGTTGTCTTCTGAAGTTGGGCTGAGTTTTCATGGGCCGACATTTTGATGGGCCGGGTTGTCCTGGGCCGAGTTGTCTTTGGGCGGAGTTGTCCTGCTTCCGATACCGTTGTATCATGTTTTATTTTAATGAAAAATATGTTATTTGTAGTCACAAAAAGGACACTGATAACAAATTTTACCAAATAGTGACTTTAAGAATAACTTGGTAAAATTTCTCGAAAGCGCCCTTTCTATCATAGATTAATCCGTTTTGGTTACTAACATGTTTCGGTGACTTTTATTTACCACATGCTAGCTTCTTACAGAAGGGTTCAATGATGCCATCACTTTCTGTGCTCTCAAGTTTAAACAAATTTTGGTCTCTTGGGTCATGAATATTGAAAACTTTACGTCACAGAAATTAATAGGTTTTTCATGTCCTTTGAAATTTAGGTTGATTTTCTTAATGGTTTTTTCTGCTCACACATATGGTGCCACAAAGTAGCAATAAATGTATTAGTTGAGATACTTTTGCCAGTGACTGCTTTTTTTTTTTTTTTTTTTTTTTTGTATTCTGCTACACAATGTCAACATGGTCAACATAGTTTCAGTTTGATTTGTTTGTGTTGAGGTTTTACGGCCCAGTCAACCCAATGGGGTCATGTCGAGCGCGGTCAGTTTACCTAACCACACGTTTACTGGGCAGGCTTAGTCCTCCAAGCGGTTAACCAGTATTGTGCACATTCTTTCGCCAGAAACTGACAACTGCCCTTCTTGAAGTTTCAGTTTGATTTATTATCTAAAGAATATATGTATCTTAGCTTTTAACACTTTATTTTTATGCTTTGAGGAATATATTTGCCTCCCTAAAACCAAATTTAAGATTTAAACCGCTCAGGTTAATTCCTTTCTTGTTTATTTTATGTTGGTTTAATGTATTAATATTTTTGCTTTATTTCAATTATTTTTTAAATCACTTAATTATAAGTTTATCTTGCCCACCCTATACAAAAATTAGGAACCAGTCATAATTCTTTGAACTCTTAAGGGCTGCTTTTTATTCCCTTTTTGTTACTAATATTACTCACCCTCTTAGTTTTGTTGATAGTCAGTGGTTTTGTCTTGAGTCATTTATTATTTGGATATGATTTATGTTATTAACTTTTACATACAGACTGTATAAATGGATTAAAATACAATGATACAATGGTCACCAATTTATGCACTATTTACTGTATTGCACAGAACAGAACAAAACAGCACAACTTCATTTGGTAATAAATCTCAGGCCACGCGCAGGTGGCATATGAAAAAAAAAACAAAAAACAAAAAAAAAAAAAAAACATATAGGTAAGTAGATGACGTGCATAACATGCACAGACTCTATTTGTTTTGTTGATAAAATCTCGTATACGTTTAGCGATATACGGACTGGTACTTTTAAACGTTTAGTGCTGAAAAAATATAAGGCAACGTTGGTCTGTACAGGGCATAGACAGACCAAACCCTGTCGTTGCCCCTATCCCCCACTTTAATATATGCCACACTTATACATCCATATAGCACACACCATTCATTCATGCCTTTACGGTGTGTATTAAAGGTAAAGTACATAAACTTTGGAGTACTCGCGGGCATCGGACCGTTGCAACACATGATTTGCCTTTGGCCCACCGCAAAATATTTAGGTCAACAAAATGGAGCAAAAAAAAAAAAAAAAAAAAAAAAAATATCAGAACCGCAGTCGTATTGATTTTTATTTTATTTTATTTTGCAATATAACTGCTACAATGTGAAGAAAATAAGTAAATCTAAATGTTAGATGCATTTTCAGATAATATTTGAAGTTTTTAATTTCAGCGTCATAAGTACAAGCTAAAGATCACTGAAATAGGTATAAGTCTACGATATAAAGATTATATAAAATTATATAAATAGCATAAGTATTTTTCATTTTAAAAAGTATGATACAAGTCCCGGTGGATATATAAATGATTATTTATTTATTTATTTATTTAAACAATGTTTAAAGAGGATGACACAATTAGCTATAAATAACTATTCTACCTTGTGGTCCTCTAACTAAAATTTATATACATATATATAACAAGACTTAACTAACAGCTAAGAAATTCATGGGATAAAAGTAGCTTGTAGCGAAGTGAATGCTTGTATAAAGTTTTTATCAAATAAAAGTGCTAACAGGTATATGCAAGTGATTTAAAACCAAACATGGCACTGAATTATATCAAAGACAAATCTGTATGTTATCACAGTTTTTGTAAGTGCTTTAAGATTTGACGAGCGCATAAAACCAATATCTAAAACAATTATGCTAGGTCATAAAAGCTCTCAATTCAGTTACAATAACGGTTTCAGCGATAATTTTACACATGGTATATCATTTAAAATCATAGTTAAAGACATTTTATAAGGGTTAAAATGTTGCTTTAAGAGACTGCTTAAAGGTAGAGAGTGACCCCGATGTTTTTACTGTTTGAGGTAGAGCATTCCATAGTCTTGGTGCGGAACACGAAAAAGAGCCATCAAAAAGTGCTGTCCGTGCTTTCGGCACATAAAGTGAGCCATTTTCTGATGACCTGAGGTTAAGAGTGTGTACCTCGGATACTGGTTTTAGAAGTTGTGTTATATATTCAGGGGATAAATTATTTATTGCTCGGTATGTCAAGACAGCCTTATTATATTTAAGTCTGTCCGGAATTGACAGCCATCCCAGCTGACTGAACATATCTACTGATGGGGTATCGTAATTTGCTCGCAGGATGATTCGAGCAGCGCGTTTTTGCAGCTTGGATATGCGTTCAATATTAGTTACAGAGGCTGACCCCCAGGTAACAGAGCCATAATCAATATAAGGAAGAATATACACCTGATAGTAAACTTTTTGAATATGTGTCGGTACATACGTTGCTAACTGGCGTAATAGAGATATTTTAGATGAGATAAGGGAGCATAAGTGGTCTATATGGGCAGACCAAGAAAGGTGTTCATCGATATAAACACCAAGGAGTTTCTGTTTACTAACGGATTGAATATTGACATCGTCAGCAATAATATTTAGAGGTCGAGAGTCGTTCAAGCGTTTTCTAGCGCCAACTAGCATACAAGTTGTTTTGGTCATGTGAACATTCATTTTGTTTATCTTTCCCCATGTTTTTGTGTTACCGAATTCTCCTTGCAGATCATCTTCAATAGCATCTATGTCATTACCATGCGTGTGAATCGTCGTGTCATCTGCATACAAATCAGAGGAGCACTTTTTGATATGAAGCGGAAGCTCGTTGATAAAAATGAGAAATAAGGTCGGGCCTAATATTGAGCCCTGAGGCACACCAGATTGTACGGTGGTGAAATCCGTCAACCCTTTATCACTCTCGATTACTTGTTGTCGAGAACATAAATATGATTTGAACCACTGAATGGCAGAAGGGTTAAGTTTGTATAATGCAAGTTTATTCAGCAAGATGGAGTGATCAACTAGATCAAAAGCCTTCCGAAAATCGATAAAAAGGGCTCCAACCAAGTCACCCTTATCAATACATTCCATCCAGTCATTAATGAGTTTGACTAAAGCTGTTTGGCAACTATGTTTTGGCCTGAACCCGGATTGATTGTCATGTAGAAGTTTATATTTGTTCAAATATGCCACAAGATGTTTGTTCACGTGCTTTTCGAAAATTTTAGATACAGTGGACAGGATAGAAATTGGCCTATAGTTTGAGGGGTCGGACTTTTCACCACCTTTGTAAATTGGAAGTACCTTTGCCAATTTCATTTGAGAAGGAAACTGGCCGGTCGCAATGCTTTTATTGATAAGCATCGCAATCGATGGCGATAATGATTTAGCAGCAAGTTTGATGATCCTTGGCCCAATGCCGTCAAGCCCGGTCGATTTTGAAACCTCTAAGGTATTAATATGTAATAAAACTTGTTCGGGGGTAATAAATGGAATTGTAAATTGTGTGTTTGTAGGCACTTTGCTATCAACAAAATCGCTGATTTTATTGGTGTCAAAGTCTAATGAATTTCCGGATGATGTGTTTTTATTCAAAAGCTCGGCAACTGAAGCAAAGTATTTATTCAGTTTGCTCGCAACAGCTTCAGACTCCGTAATGGTTTCATTTCCGATTATAAGTTTTTGAGGCAAATTACTGGAGGCAGTCTTGCTACCATTAGTCACGTCTCGCAGGTGTTTCCATAAGGATTTGGTATCTTTTGAATTTGTTATGCTATTAGAAAAATATTTACGTTTTGCTTGTCGTATGAGTTGTTTTGTTTTATTGCGGTATTTTCTATGATCACTCCATTGCTTTAATCGTTTGGTTTTATCTCGTAAAGATTGCATTTGAATTATATCTGGAGTAAACCAGTCAGGCATACGTTTAGATTTTACGCGTTTGGATTTAATCGGAGCATGATTGTTCAAGTGTTTCAAAAGGAATGAATACCAGATGTTAAGGTCTTCGTCTATACTTGATTTATCTGCCGCAAATTCATCCAAATCGTTAGCAATATCAGATATAAACTTATTTTCGTCAAAATGCTTGTAGCTGCGATAAGTAGTGGTAGTATGTTTGTCTTTTAGAAGCTTTGAGTTTACTTTTCGTGTAAAGCAAATGGGAAAGTGATCGCTTAAAGATAAAGTAGAAGTAAAACAACGTACAATATTCTCTGGATGAGTCGTATATACATGATCAATTAACGTATTGGTAGTTTCCGTTACCCTTGTTGGCTCTGTTACCAGTTGAGTTAAATCGAATAGATTTATAAGGTTTAGCCATTTATTATTCGTATGAGCTTTCAAATCAACATTAAAATCACCCATGAGAAGGAATTCAAGACCAGATGTCTGTGCTATGGAAAGCTCTACCTCAAACAAGTCGATCCATTCGCTTTTTGCATCAGGTGGCCTGTAAACTGTACATAAGAGTAAAGGTTTAGCATTCGGTAGCTCGATTTCAGCCCAAAGTGTTTCTTAAACAGACAACTAAAATATATGGATAATAATAAAAAAAAAATAATAATAATATTAATAATAATAATAATAATAATATATAAACGATGATGTTGTTGTTGTTGTTGTTGTTGTTGTAGAGCTCCAGCCTATAGATATATATACTCACTCGTGCATACTCAGCTCAGTGAGAGCTGAATGTATTAAGTCCAATACGTTGATAGCGTAAAAGTTTTTCGGTTTTAAAATAAATAAGTAGCCATTTAAACAGGTATAAATCGCAGTTAAAATTCCAGGACTGGTCATACAATAAATCCTCCCTCTTTTACTTGCAGAATCACCACAATGATAATGCACTCTGGATCAGATGTGGCCGTTTCGGATAATAAGTTCAGTAAAATTTTCCGGTTCCTGTTTTGAAATTTTGCGGGAACTGAAAATGGAATCGCTGAACCGAAAAATCAATCGATTTACACATACCCGGAACCCAGAACGTGTTCTTATGGATGACCTGCTATTGCGTTTCAAGTATATTGACTAACAGAGTAGTGTTGGGGAAGACCCGACTTTTTGCTAGCGAAATTTTGCAACCACCTTAATACCTGTGCTTCTGCTTGTAGTTCTCAGTGGATCTAGATCTATGAAGTGGTGAAAAGGTAAGAAAGCTTACGCACCTACCAATCTTTTTACCAGAGCAGAGGATAGAATGTCAATGGTCTCCCAAGGCCAAGTGAGTGTGATTGGGTTTTTGCTTCTGCAATGTACTAGCCTCCATCAACGTTTTGATTATGCTAGGATTAGGTAGGTGTTGCAGCACTTGAAACAATATCCAAACAAGGTTCCAGTCCAGGTATTTAGGTAAATCCAGGTAAGTATGTCATTCGGTTTGGTCTTCCAAGATTTGTTCTCAGACATTAAAGAGAATTGCTATTGACAGTTAAAAACATAAAGAACTGTAGCTCAGACTTGAACACTGACTTGGACACTGAAGTTTTGAAGGCTTCTGGTGTCTCCAGGTCCTCTATGTCAGGGGGTGGCGCAATTCCAGTCTCTCACTGTCCTGGAAAAGAATGACATTCTTCTCTTGTCTGTTCTACAAGATTTCCTTGAAAGTTCTCTAATAACTGTGCCTTGTTTTTCCACAGGTGGTGTTGGTCTTGATTATTTGCTGATAGCCACTCTTTTTCTATCAATTTTAAACATCATACATAGGGGTGCCTCTTTCCTTCTGTTCTCTTGGCTTCTCCAATTCAGGCTCTGGAGTATGTCACTAATGCTGTATTGCATGCCAGGTGGGGTGGGGACTCAGAAATTTGCTTTATACATAGACTAGGACTATTTTTGGGGGTTTAGAATTTTGTGTTTTTACCATTTTTTTGGGTCACTTTCAAAACTGATTTTTCTTTGTTTGGTCTATCAAAATTCTCAGTATATTTTTGGGTGTCGTAAGAATCTAGATTAGAACCTTTTGTTGAACTGATAGTTTAGTGAGACCAATTTATCAGCAACTGATAGTTGTGTGAAAGCTAGGGGAATATTTTTTGGGGTATGCATATATCTGCAGATATTTTTTGGGGGTATGGCTGATATACAGAATATTTTGTTTTTGGTATGGCTGGTATACCATATATTTTAATTTTGTAAACACTAGTTGCTGGGGCCAGCCTATGTAGCAGGCAAAATTCAGAGTACCCCACCTTGGTTGGACCATCTCTAGTTTCTGGATACTGGATTGAGCAGGTATATAGGTCCCACACAGTACTGGCATATTCAACTACGGGTCAAGCAAGACTGGGTTTAAAGAGGTGATGGCTTCTTATAAAAGACCTTTATTGGGAGGGGGAATGGGTTCCTTTACTGGACACTCTCTTGTGAAATCGTAACATTTCTGAGTAAAACTTACACTTTGAAAAACACAGAGTCCACTGTAAAATTGCTTTGAGTCTGTGTAGAAAACAAACAAAAAAAAAAACAAAAAAACCAAAAAACCAAAAAAAAAAAAACAAAAACAAACCAATAGTTCTTTTTTATGTGTGTGGTTGAATTAGTGTCTGTCATTATTTGCCGACTCTGCATTATTATTAGCATATTCTATTTTACTCGATATTTTAATACCCAGACAAGACCACTTCCCCAGCCAGTTTAGTTAATTATGTGCCTCCACCCTGTGAGGAGGCATATTGTTTTTAGTGTGGATCTTGTTGGCGTCGGCATAGCCACTTGTCTGCATTCTATCTACATATCGAATGGGCAGATTATGGCCAAACTTACACAAATATATCATTTGCAGGGGAAAAAATGCTGATTAGATTTTGATGACCTTGAGCCCATTTCCAAGGTCACAGGAGGGCTTAGATTGTTGGAAAATGGGGCATAGCCTCTTGTCTGCACTCTATCTCCTTATTGAATAGACAGATTTTAGCCAAACTTACATAAATATATCATTGGGAGGAGGAAAAATGCTGATTAGATTTTGGTGACCTTGACCCCATTTTCAAGGTCACAGGAGGACTTAGATTGTTGGAAAATGGCTTATCCACATCTTGTCTCTTGAAGGAAAAAATAGATTTTAACCAAACTTACACATCTATATTGGTCGGACATGCAAAAGAACTGATTAGATTTTGGTGACCTTGACCCCATTTTCAAGGTCACAGGAGGGCTTAGATTGTTGGAAAATGGCTTGTCCGCGCCCTATCTCTTGTAGGAATGAATAGATTTTGACCAAACTTGCACATCTACAATGCTGGGACATGTAAAAGAACCAGTTAGATTTTGTTGACCTTGACCCCATTTTCAAGGTCACAGGAGGGCTTAGATTTGTTGGAAAATGGTTTGTATGCACTCTATCTCCTGAATGAATTTTGACCAAACTTGTACAGCTATATTGTTGAGACATAGAAAAGAACTTATTAGATTTGGGTGACCTTAACCCCATTTTCAAGGTCACAGTAAGGCTTAAATTGTTGGAAAATTGCTTGTCTGCACTCTATCTTCAAAATGAATGAATGGATTTTGACCAAACTTCTACATCTTAATTGTTGAGACATGGAAAAGAACTGATTAGATTTTGATGACCTTGACCTCATTTTCAATGTTACACTAAGGTTTAGATTGGTGGAAATTGGCTTGTCTGCACCTTGTCCCCTGAAGGAATGAGTAGATTTCGACCAGACTTGCACAGCTATATTTTTGGGACATGCATCGGAACTGATTATATTTTGGTGACCTTCACTCCATTTTCAAGGTCACATTAGGGCTGCACCCTATCTCCTAAAAGAATAGATTGCTTTTGACCTTACTTGTACATCTATTTTGTTGTGATATGGAAAAGAACCAATTAGATTTTGGTGACCTTGACCCCATTTTCAAGGTCACACTAGGGCTTAGACTGTTGGAAAATGGCTTGTCTGCACTGTATCTCTTGAAGGAATGGATGGATTTTAACTAAACTTGCACAGACCAATTGTTGTGGCATGGAAAATAACTTATTTTATTTTGGTGACCTTGACCCCATTTTCAAGGTTGCAGGAGGACTCAGATTGTTGGATAATGGCTTGTCTGCACACTATCTGCTGAATGAATGGATGGATTTTGACCAGACTTGCACAGCTGTATTGTTGAGACAAGAGACAAGAACTGGTTAGATTTTTTGTGACCTTGATCCCATTTTCAAGGTTACACAAGGGCTATGATTTTAGATAATGGCTTGTCAGCACCCTATCTCATTGATGAATGGATGAATTTTGACCAAACTTACATATAGATATATTGTGACCTAGAGTTTACTATAGATACAATCTATTTTAACAATATGTCTGTTCAAACTGGTAGGGGGATATACATTTTCCTCCGAAAAACACTGTTCTAGTTTTGCTTTTATTTTTTGTACCAGCAAACCAGAAAGAGCCAGAGCCTCAGCTTTTGACTTGTCTCCTTCCAATTCCAAAATTTATTTATACGGTCAAACTTCAATGGCTCGAACATCTTTGAGACCATAGAAAACTGTTCAAGACATGAGTAGTTCGAGCCACCGAGGGTTAATGATGGTGCCAGGTCAGGAAGCGAATAGCGATAATCTATGCAATTTATTTCGATTTTCTACACAATAATTGTATGCAGTGTGTACTCATTAGATATGCCTTGATGGGGTGATTCTAATGAGTACACACAACATACCATTTTATGATAGAATAAGAAAATTTTCCTAAACATTTGTTTTCTTGACCTATCGGAAGAATTTCGTAGGGACTCAAAAATGAGTTTGAATTAGCCATGGTAAACGTCGGTTTAACTGTATATATTCGAACCATTGTGGTTTGACTGTATATTCACCAAAAATGTATCATGCGGTTTTTGTCTGGTACATTTATTACACCCAACTGCAGTAAAGAGAGTGAATATTTGATTGATAACAATCTCACAATACACCTTCGGTGCATGTAAAAAAAAACAAAAAAACACTGACAGTATCTGCGAGAAAAGCCAAATGAAAGAAAGAAATTTAAAAACAAAGGTAAGCGTAAAAGTATTAATTGAATTCATCAATTGATACTTTTAGACTTACCTTTGTTTTTAAATTTCTTTCTTTGATTTAAATTCAATTAATACTTTTACGCTTACCTTTGTTTTTAAATTTCTTTCTTTCATTTGGCTTTTCTCGCAGATACTGTCAGTGTTTTTTTGTTTGACATGCATGTGACTTGACAGGTATAGTGTTGTTATGTTTCCTTTTTTCTTGAATGTTAAATCACACCTCCACTACCAGGGCCCATTTGTTCAAAACTAACAATGTTGTTAGTTAATGAATCGTTAAAACTTTGATCACTTAATATGGCATATATTATATGCCAATATTTTTTCTGAAAAAATGTGACATTTTTTCAGCAAAAATACCTGTGAATTTAGTATTATCCATACTAGAACAGTTAACATTTTGACAACTAATGAGCTCGTTACGCTAAAGATGCTTTGAACAACTGGGCCCTGAGTATTAGCTATTGTTTCCTACTTCTTTCAGTACAGGCCAAAAAGGTAGACATTGCATTGTGGATTAAGTGTTTCAGTCCTGTACCCCTGTGGTTACTAAATTCTTCCTGCTAAATTATGGATTGGGCAAATCTACAATCTGTAGGCCCAGCAAGACTGTATAACATCACAAGGGCTTCTAACATTTTTTATACTACAAAGTGATCATGTCGAGTTTACAATTAGGAGGGTCTGGATGGGGGTACTAAATATCGTTAATCATTAAAATGTTAGTCTTTTAATCAGTATCAGTAAAGCTATTTTCACAAAAATCACAATATTTTGGATTTTATGGGCCTAATTATTAAATTCTACATAACATACATTACAAAAATCAAAGTCACTAAAAGTTTAGGCCAAAAGTCAGTGGTCAATAAAAAAGAGAGCACTAATCTGTAGTCAATAAACCCCATCCAGGGGTGTAAAATTCCATTCGCCTGCTTGCATTTGCGAGTAAATTTTAAGGCAGGGCAAGTGAGATTTTCAGAACTTAATTGCTTCACTTTTTCTTCATTTTTAGCATCTGCAGTCAAACCTGTGAACAAAGGCCAGCTATGGGAAAGGACAATTTTGGCCTTTATTCACAGGTGACCTTTGTTCGGAGGTTTGACAATTTCTTTCAGGCCGACAAAGTGTCAAAAAATATCTTACCTTTATTGATGAAATTGCAAGCTGTCACTGGATGAAGAAGCATACCTTTTTTAACCAGTTATTGTTTTCCATTTAATGTACATGTTTGTTTGTTGCATATAAAATACAGTACATGCATTTTAAAATGAATAAACAAAGTTTAAAATCATCTGTTGTGTTGTTTATAATATCCTTTGATAAAATTTTACCCACTGTACTCTTATATTTTTGTGAAGAAGTCACTTATCTTTGATTGTTTTGAAGTACTTTCCAGTTTCATTTCATTTAACAGGTCATTCAAATGCATAGATGATTGTAAAATAGCACCTTTGCCGTGATGAGAGGCAAAATCTTTGATTTTTTGAGCATACTGAAGACAATCATTAACTGAACAGACAGCTGGTTCTATAACAGGGTCACTTTCCTCCTCATCATCATCCCCTGAATCAACTTCACCCCGGATTTCCCTTATCAACTCAGTTGCTGGCCTTTCCCAGTCTTGGGTTTCATCAGAACATGTTACCATTTCTTTATCAATATTAACCCTTGTCCTGCTGAATAAATTAACTTGCCACACCCACTTCTAATTTTCAGCCAATCAAATCACTTGATCCAGATTTTTGCTATAAATTCACATACTTTATGGCAAACAGTGCAGATCCAGATCAGTTGGCTTCTTCAGAAGCCAACTGATCTGGATCTGCACTGTTTGCAAAGGCAGGGTATATCCGGGTTCAGCATGACAAGGGTTAATGAGCTCCTGAAAGTCACAGTCAAAGAGCTGTCTTGTGAGGGATCGTAGTGCAAGAGGATAATTATCATCATTACCAGCATCGTTATCATCATCATGACATCATCATTATCACCGTTATCTGTAGACACAGATTTAAACCCGCAGTTAGAAAAACATTTAGTGATAGTGCTGCAATCAACCTCATTCCATGATCCAGATATCCTGTACACAGCATCAAGAATACTGATTTCTTTTAGAAGATCAGTTCCAGTTTTACCCTGGCAAAGATCCATTTGGTTAGCGGGCCCCCGTAGCCTGGTGGATAAGAGAGTTGACTCTTAATCCATTAGGTTTCTCACCGCTGTGGTTCGAGCCTCGCTCGGGTCATATGTGGGAAAGCCAACTTCTGATTACGGATGGTCAGGTGGTTTTTCTCCGGGTTCTCCGGTTTTCGCCCACCTTCGATGAACGATCGGCTTGATATAAGTGAAATATTCTTGAAAGGGCCGTAAAACCCAAATCAAAAAAAAAAAATCCTGTATGACACCTTGATCCATGGGCTGACTTAACCCTTGTCCTGCTGAATAAATTTAGATGCCACGCCCATTTCTAATTTTCAGCCAGTCAGATTACTTGATCCAGATTGTTGATAGAAATTCACATACTTAATGGCAAACAGTGCAGATCCAGATCAGTTGGCTTCTTCAGAAGCCAACTGATCTGGATCTACACTGTTTGCAAATGCAGGACATATCCGGGTTCAGCAGGACAAGGGTTAACAATGTAGTGTTGGCAGGAAATTATTTTACTGTGACATTTCTGAGGGTAACTGATAAGTGTGATGGGTCATTATCTACAAATAAGAGGGTTTTACGACCGCGCATCCGTCGATCAAACCATTTTAGCCATTCTTCATAGAGAGAACCGGTCGTCCACGCCTTTTTGTTTGCTCTGGGCCCGGGTACAAGACAGGCAAACTGTTTATCTCCACGTTGTTGAAACATCTGGGCTTTTTGGATTTTCTGATTACTAAGGGCCGTATCTTCTCACATGCAAACGAATGGAAATCACCATAAAAAAACTTACCAAATTCCTCAAAACACGTCAAAATGACAAAATCTAGCTCAGTTTTTCATGATCAATAATGGAGGCTGCCATGTTGAAAAACTAGATCACGTGATTGTCACATGATGCGTTTAGCATTTATAACAAAAAATATGGTTAAATGACTTACCCGTGAAACTTGCACAAAGTGCAACTGTCAGACGGTCTTTTGACCTGTTTCCGCCGGCACAATTCTCTCCTTTTTTGAAGTAGGTAGACCTAGTGGTGTCCCGAAAGAATAACCCAGTTTCATCCATATTGAAAATATTTCGAGTTTCATAGCCCTCACACAATGCAGGAAGTCTTGACTTTCAGTTTTGAACGTTTGTATCAATGGCACCATGCTCCCCTGACATCGTTTTAAACACAATGTTATTTCGTTTGAGAAAACTTTCTAGCCACCTGTTCGAGGCCTTAAATGAGTCCTAGATCACTTGCAAATTTAAGGGCCTTCTCCTTGAGTAATGGCCCGGACACATTTACACATAGACCAGTGGCCTCATTAAACCAGCCCAAACAGAGTTCATTGATTTCGTCATATGCAGTTGATCGCTGAGGCCTTTTAGATTCAGCATTAGCATTCCCTTCAAATTCATCCATGATTTCACGTTTTCATGTCACAATGTCTGAATTTGTGTTCTACCAACACCCATTTCTTCAGCTATTAATCTGCTTGCTTTTCCAGACACCGACAACTGAATGACTTTAATACGGTCCTCCAAATTTAAAAATTTACGTTTAGACATTTTTTCTTCATTTTTCAACCAAACTATCTACAGTTCTCATGTAAAACATGCAAGGCAATGAATTTATTCAATTCAGCTCACTCACTAACTCACAAACCGTAACATGTTTGACCAGATTGCCAGTAGTTAGGACAACAATACCAATCCAGCAGGCCAATTATTTGCCAATCAATGGCAAAACTTGCCTCAAAGCTAAAATCATGAGCGTGACAGACTCATTTGTAGACTGCTATTCAAGGACAGCAACCCAATTTGGGACTAATTAACGTGACCCTTGACTGTAGTGCGCAGTGGACCGCTATTCCCAGGTAATTTAATAGGGAATTTCGATGGGAGGGGTTGAAAATGACCGTTGTAATAAAGAGACTGTTATACGGAGGTGACCGTAAGCACAGGTTCGACGGTAAATGAAAAATTAAGACCATAAGGGTGAGTAAGTTTTGAGGGAATTTCAAACCTCTGCCATCCAGACGCACAGTTAGGTATGGATCTGAGTTTTCAGTATCAATCTGAGCCCAGTTGTTCAAAGCATCGTTAGCTTAACAAGCTCGTTAGTAGTCAAAATGTTAACTTTTCTAGTAAGTATGATATCTAATTTGCAGGTACTTTTGCTGAAAAAATGTGAGTAGCTTTTGCAAATGCAAAAGCTGCTCACATTTTTTTCAGCAAAAACATTAGCGTATATGCCATATTTAATAATTAAAGGTTTAATGATACATTAACTAACGACATTGTTAGTTTTGAACAACTGGGCCTTGTTAATTAGTGTTTCTAGACAGAAGAGGAGTAAACGACTCGTGACAGTCAGAAAACATGAGGTTTCTTTGTATTTGATTTCCAGGAAACAGCTTACAAAGATGACAGCCAATCTTATGAACCTTATTTTAATCACTGGTACATTAACCACCCTGGTAGCCACACGAAAAGTTCCTTTTTTGATACCATGTGACAGTGACCATGGCGACAAAACTGGACCACCATTACCAGTACTTCCTGATCAGTTTGAGACAAGAATTGAGGCCAATATAGTTCAGGTAATAAGGCTGATCTTCACTGTGCTTAACCCTTAAACTGCCAGTCACAACAATTGTCGTCTGCTTTGTCATCTGCTTGTGATTTTAAAAGTCATTTTTGATAACAGTGTGGATCATGATCAGACTGCTCCTAGAGGAGCAGTCTGATCAGGGTCCAAACTGTTTGCCTGTATGCAAAAAGTAGGTTTGAAAAGTTTGTAAGAATATTCAGCAGATGACGTAAACAGACGACATTTACTTTATACTTCTCTTCAACAAGCTCATTTAACAACTCATGAATGTGTGTAAATTGCTGGATAAGTGGCATCTGATAAGGGTCTTCTGAAGAAGCCAACTGGTCTGGATCTGCACTGTTTGTCATTTAGTATGTGAATTTATATCAGCAAGCTGGATTAAGTAATCTGATTGGCTTACAATTTGAAGTGGGCGTGGCATCTTAATTTAATCAGCATGGCAAAGGTTAAATACTCATGACATCCACTGCTGGTCTTTATTTTAATGTGCCCTTATTAAGTGGGTATTTTGCTACATCTTTTTCCTGTAGTTTTGAAGACCTACACACATAATGCAGTAATTAGGTCTGATGGTAGTTTAATTTGGTACAGTGGCAACATTTATATATCATGTAAGGCTGGCATGATTAATCGGATAATCGATTAATTGATCGATAAATTTCACAAAAATGACTATCATTAAAGATTTGCTAATAATCGATCATTTGATTTCTGTGTTTGTTACTTTACCATATTTACCCGTAGTATTCAGACACCTCAACTTCTTACCATACTTTATCAAAAATTTGAACGTCCAATTTACTACCCACTGTTGTGTCTAAAATAGCTGGGTGAGTGGCAAACAGTGTAGACTTTGATGAGACGCTGCATTTGCAGCATCTCATCTGGGTCTACACTGTTTGCTCAGACCTGTCTGACAAAATACATACAACAAAATATAACATAAGAAAGGGTCATACTCAAATCGGTAAAATTATGATCAAATCTTCAGCGATTACTAATCGATTATCGATCACAATGGCAGGACTGATAATCAATTATCTTTTCAACCTTGATTTGCCAGCCTTAATATCATGTATATATAGTAATTTGTGGTAAGCATTTAAACATTTTGCATTTCGGAAGTATTTGTATTGTATTGGTATTTTCATGTCAGATTTGTATTTGTATTTCAGAAGAACTACTCTACAGAAGTCACGGAGTACTATGATTATATAAACAATCGTGGAGCAATTATTAGTCACTTCAGAGGCAAAGAGCGTCACTCTATATTGCACTTCCAAACTCTGGAGCGAGTGACTATCTTTCCGTTTAGTAAGTACTATAGTAATATTGGCCACAAAATGAAAAAATGACCGTCCGACAATTGCACAGTCAATATATCATGATAAGATGCTTTTAATGCCCCATGCAAATGGCAGCCAGGCATGATATAGCTTAACCTTGTCCGTGTGTATGTATGTATGTATAATGCACTTCCATTGCATAATGTACGTACATATGTGTGGATGTGTGTGTATTACCAAAATCATGTCCGGTCCATAACTTTTTTATCAAAGGTAAGAAAAAGAAGGTCTATTTTTTTTTTTTTTATGTCTGGTCCATAACTTTGTCAATCCTTTTTGGGTTTAGAAATTGCTCTGCAGAAATGCTAATCATCATGAGAAGATAGGTTGCATGCAAGACCCAGGTCTGTACCTCCAAGATCAAGGTCACACTTAGAGGTTAAAAGTAAACATGTTCTATTCGCATTATGTCTGTCACACAATACTCACTTCTGTGCCCCATGTCATATCGGGGGGTGGGGGGGGGGGGGTGGGGGGGGGGTGGGTGGGAGGGGGGGGGGGTGGGGTGGGGGCATCCATATCCTATGGACTCAATTCAAGTTTTCAGTTAAAAAAACATTGCTATTTTTCTTATTTCTCACGAGCGCTTCTGTTTATATGTTTTCGTGGAGAGCGCGTCTGATGAGTACCCACAACATATATTTTTCGTGGAGAAATATGAAAATTATTCCCAGAATATTTACTCTTACTTAGACCTATGGCACCTTAAATAGACTCAAATCAGCCTATGCATCCACACAATATGATCAGTCTTTCATGTCTGCATAAAGAAACTTTGTATCCTTATCCATTTTTTTTTTTATTTTGATATGGGTTTTACGGCCAATCCTTATCCGTTGGAAAAGCGCCCAGTATAAAGTTCGATTACACTGCCAGAATGTGCGGGCCCTTGAGAATCCTTGCTAGGTGAAGTTCTGACTTTTGTAGTTCATATAGCGCAGTAAATAATTTTCTTGTCTAAATCAACCTTTAAAACACCAAGAAAACCTGCATCAGAAAATGTCGTCTGTTTGTGTCATCTGCTGAATATTCTTGTAAACTTTTCAAACCTACTTTTGCATACAGGCAAACTGTGTGAATCCTGATCAGACTGCTCCTTGAGAAGCAGTCTGATATGGGTCCACACTGTTTGCAAAAATGACTTTTAAAATCACAAGCAGATGACAAAGCAGACAATTGTTGTGATTGGCAGTTTTAGGGTTAAATTTTTAGCTCACCTGGGCCAAAGCCTCCATGGGAGCTTATAGGATAGTAGCCTATCCATTGTTTGTCAGACCTTTGGCCATTTATATCTTATAAGTCTGATGGCTGATCTCAGTCATTTCACATCTGTAATATGCCTCTGGTGGGGATTGATGACATAAGCTGTGCTTGGGAATCCAATAAAAAACTTGGTTGCTATGGAAACCAAAAGACAATGGGAAAATGCTTGTCATCATCATAACTCCTTCACTTTTGATCCGACGTTCCTGAAACTTGCAGATAAGATGGACAGTCAATTTATTGTCCTGGATGAACCATTGGACGAGTAAAAAAACTGGCCAGATCACACCATTTATCTTAGAGTTATATGCCTTTGCTGAAAAAGCTTCTGTTTTACTTGTCATCAGCATAGCTCAGTGTTCAGTTTTGCTTGGATCTTTGATCTTCCTGAAACTTGCACATAATGTGGACATGAATGGAATCTTGGATGAGTTCCAGAACTGGCTAGATCAAATCATTAATCCTCTAGTTTCTTCCCATATTTTCCTTTCAGGACAATAAGATAATTGTCAAGGGATTTTAACCAAACTTGGTACATGCATTGATATGAAGTAGGTTTGGATTAGGATTGCTAATGGGCAAATTTTGTCAATGTTTGTCAGAGTTATCTGCCCACGACACGATTGTCGGGGTACTATAATTTAACGTTTTTATTTACAGATAACACCTGTCATGTGACCAATTTGACTGATGGCAGATTTAACATTTTTAACTTCACGATCGATGCCTCTGGTGGTCATGTTAAAGGAGTGAAGGATATTTTCAAATTTGGTAGCACATTTGGTGAGAAGCATATAAGTGGTGATGAGAGAGTAAGTTATACATAGTAACACAGTTGTACAATGTATAAAAGACATAGAGACACATTGCTATATAGAAGTGCATAAATATGTAGAAGACATATAGTCACATAGCTTTGTAGAAGTCACATAGCTGTATATAAGACAGAATTATATTCACATAACTGCACATGTATATGACAGACATACAGTCATATAGCTATAAAAGACAGTCATATAGCTGTATAAAGACATACAGTCACATAGCTATAAAAGTCATATAGCTGTATAAAGATATACAGTTACATAGCTATAAAAGACAGTCATATAGCTGTATAAAGACATACAGTCACATAGCTATAAAAGACAGTCATATAGCTGTATAAAGACATACAGTTACATAGCTATAAAAGACAGTCATATAGCTGCATAAAGACATACAGTCACATAGCTATAAAAGACAGTCATATAGCTGTATGAAGACATACAGTCACATAGCTATAAAAGACAGTCATATAGCTGCATAAAGACGTACAATCACATAGCTATAAAAGACAGTCATATAACTGTATAAAGATATACAGTCAAGTAACTTTATTTGTATCATGGCTATGATATTTTCTCTATAAAAATTGCTGTTCATTAATTCCCAATACCTGTAATGAAGGCAGAGTCAAAATGTATGACAACCGTGTGCTATCTTCCTCACCAAGAAGTTACCAAAAGTTCAATAATTTCTTAACCCTAGTCTTGCTGAACCCGGATATACCATGCCCTTGCAAACATTGTAGATCCAAATCAGATGGCTTCTTAAGAAGCCAGCTGATCTGGATCTGCACTGTTTGTCACAAAGTATGTGAATTTGTATCAGTAACTTGGATCAAATAATCTGATTGGCTGGAAATTAGAAGTGGGCATGGCATCTTAATTTATTCAGCATGACAAGGATATATTGGGAAGATACCGAAAAATTTGTGATTTTGCCTTCATTACAGGTACTGAGAATTAATCTGTATGATCTCTGGCTTCTACTGAGATGCTTTCAGCTATAGAATGACAGAAACAATGTTGAACGGTCGTAACTTTTGAAATCCACAAAATGAGCGACCATTTATAAAACAAATTTATTGTAAATCATCATAAAATTCAATAAAATAAGTATTAATGAATATAATCATGAAAATATCACAAATTAATGATGAAAATAACTGAAGATATGATCATAAAAGTAAAATAAAATTTAACTGAAAGCACCTAGGTACAATTAGGCAATTCTAATGAGTAGCCTTGCTTAGATTAGGGTACTTATTAGAAAAGCAACACATCTTAGACTTTGGGTACTCATTAGAACAACATCATTGAGACAGTTTTAAAGAGTACCCACAATCTATGTGTGGGGCAATTCTAAAAAGTACCCACAATCTATGTTTTGGGCAGGTAGAATGGGTACCCACAATCTTTGTTTTGGGGCAGTTCTAATAAATACCCACAGTCTATGTTTTGGGCAGTTCTAACGAGTGCCCACAATCTATGTTTTGGGCAGTTCTAATGAATACACACTATCTATGAATACACACTATCTACAATCTATGTTTTGGGCAATTCTAATGAATACACACAATCTGTGTTTAAGGCAGTTCTAACGAGTACCCACAAACTATGTATTGGGCAATTCTAACAGGTACCCACAATCTGTGTTTTGGGCAGTTCTAACGGGTACCCACAAACTATGTATTGGGCAATTCTAACAGGTACCCACAATCTGTGTTTTGGGCAGTTCTAATGAGTACCCACAATCTATGTTTTGGGCAATTCCTAAAAGTACCCACAATCTATATTTTGGGCAGGTAGAATGTGTATCCAAAATCTTTGTTTTGGGGCTGTTCTAATGAGTACCCACAATCTATGTTTTGGGCTGTTCTAACAAGTACCCACAATCTATGTTTTGGGCAGTTCTAATGAGTACCCACAATCTATGTTTTGGGCAATTCTAAAAAGTACCCACAATCTATGTTTTGGGCAGGTAGAAAGGGTACCCACAATCTTTGTTTTGGGGCAGTTCTAATGAGTGCCCACAATCTCTGTTTTAGGCAGTTCTAATGAGTACCCACAATCTATGTTTTGGGCAATTCTAACTTTTTCGCCAGTAAAAGGAACTATTTTGGGGCAAAATTAGAATCAGCTAGCATAATTAGAAGGTTTAAAAATCACGCCAAAATGTCACAAAAAGATTGTTGGTTGTTATGTCAAAATCCCAAAATCTGCTCATACATTGTATGTAAAAAATATTTATACCAGAAGTTGTCTATCAGAATTGACAGCAAAACAACAACAATTAACCCTTCTCTTGCTGAACACGACATGCCTTGTCTTAGCAAACAGTGTAGATCCAGATCAGTTGGCTTCTGAAGAAGACAACTGATCTGGATCTGCACTGTTTGCCCTTAAGTATGTGAATTTGTATCAACAACCTGGATCAAGTAATCTTATTGGCTGAAAATTGGAAGTGGGGGGGGCATCTTAATCTATTCAGCATGACAAGGGTTAAACCTGGTCTGGTGTTGTATTTTTCATATTTACAAAAAAATGTTCAGTGTTTTGTAGTAGTCTCGGCTTTTATTCCAGCTGAAAACTGATGAGTCTGGTTAGGATAAAGGTAGATGGTCCTGATCTTTAACTTAACCAGCCCACAGATCAGGGGTCATTCTGAAGCTTTCAGAGAGGGAGAAATTTTGCGACAATTTCAGGATTTCGGGGAGAAGCTTTGGTCCAAACTTTGGATTTCCCTATACATTCTATACATTTTCACTTCTCCCTCAGCTCAGGATAGGGAGAAGTCAGCCAGCTCAGGGAGACTTTTTCTCCCAAATCGCCCTCTAGGATGACCCCTGCAGATAGTATTTTGCACTGGCTTTACAGTAATCAAATAAATAGACACATTAAGGGGCATGAATGCACTGGTCCTAGAGGTCCCAGAGCCGTTGCACCTTACATAGGTCAAGATAAGAGCAGGTATCAGGTTATATATTTTTCTTATTTATTCACAAAATATATGTTGTGGGTACTCATTAGAAACGCCTCGACAGAACAAAAACACTGTCAAGTTAACATCAGTAGTTGCGAATTTGAATTTTGACCCCTACGACATTTAACATCAAAAATACATGTTTTTGTACCGATAATCTTAACAAAAGACAAAGTGTCAGAAATGCCTATGAATGGCCTACGTTTTGGTACCAGATTTGTATATGTAAATTTAAAAAAAATATGTGAAAAATATCGGTAAACCCATTTGCACAGTTTCTTTTTTGCTTGGGTATACATACACGATCATCAGTCACTGGAGGCAAAAGCGACTGATGTTCAGTTATTGTAACACTATTAGTCCTTTGTGAAATGGTTGTATATTTTTTGACCATATATTAACCATTCTAATGCACTCGCGTATGTAACGCGACGTCTGATTGGATAACGTCAAAAAATTGTGACGGTATATTCTGCGATATACTGTCGCAAATCCGACGTCATCACGTAACGTCGCTTCTCATTGGCTGGCATTTGGTTTTACGCAGCTCACAGCACTTGTCGTTTTGTGCAAACAGAACATTTTTTTCAATAGAAAAAATGAATAAATGCATTAGAATGGGGATAACTACATCAAATTTGTCATTTGGGGAGGTAAATCGGCGGTTTTACGGTCGCAAATTACGTTTTACGGCTCCGCTGACGCGTCGCCGTAAAACGAAATTTCCGACCGTAAAACCGCCGATTTACCTCCCCAAATGCCAAATTTGAAAGCAGTTATCCCCTAATTATTATCCATTGATTTTTACTGTGCATGTGGACTTAAATGAATCACTCATCTATCCAATATTACAGGTCCGTGGAATTGCAGTGGATCACTGGCAGTCATGTCTAAAATTTGAAGGTGCTAATGGATCCTTCAGTTTGGACTATTACTTCTCAAAGAAATTCTACAACACATCTTCAGGGAACAAACAAATTCCAGTTAGAGCTGTGCTCAATGGGACAGGTAAAAGTAACACCTGCTGTCATCATATTGGTTTGTCCTTATTTGTATGTCGATACAGGGATCAAACATGGTTTTTCGTGCATTAACATTCACCAGGTCCAGTACCGAGGCCGAAGGCCACAGTTTTCAACACCTCCCAAGGGACCTGGCAAATGTTAATGCATTGATCTGGCAAATGTTAATGCATTGAAAATCCATGTTCGATTGGTATTACTGCATAAAAGCAGAAAACATTTGTTACATTTTGCAGTATTTCTTGCACTATTTTGTTTTGCCTTTTTACAGATGTCTCGCGAATGTAATTTCCATGGACTATGCTCATTCTAGGACTGGGCAGTGCACATCTCGTAATGGCAGTAAATCTGTGGCCCCGGTACGATCATATTGAAAGTTGCGTAGCCGTGCATTAACGGTGCATGAATTGCCTTGTTAATACATGGCTTTGCTGATCAATGCACAGCTGTTAATAGCATGTGACACTGCTTTTTATGCAATAATAACACTTAACCCAAATTCTGCTGAACTCAGATATGCCCTGCCTTTGCAAACAGTTTAGATCCAGACGTGGATTGCACTGTTTGTCGTAAAGTAAGTGAATTTTATCAACAATCAGGATCAAGTAATCTGACTGGCTGAAAATTAGAAGTGGGTGTGATATATTAATTTATACAGCATCATAAGAGTTAACATGACATGTGACATTCTTCCTGACAAATATCAAAGTAGGGTTAGTGGGGCATCACATTTACATATGTTTCCTACAACTGAGGCATAGAACTCTGCCACAATGCCGTTAAAATGATGCTCCGTAGTTATTTAGTTCAGCAATACCATTACAAAAACATGCCTATTCAGATATATGGAAAATTTCACCACCAAAAAGTCAAAGTTTTCAGATAAAAAAATCTGATATTTTTCATATTTCTGCTCAAAACATAGATTGTGTGTACTTGTTAGAACCGCCTCGCTGAAACATAGATTGTGTATACTTGTTAGAACCGCCTCGCTGAAGCGGTTCTAACAAGTACCCACTATCTGTGTTTTGAGCAGAAATAAGAAGAATAATGTATATCCCTGTAAACCCCAGTTTTACTATATAAAAGTGGGGATTAAGGGGGTCAAAATTATATAGGTATATTTCTGTGATGTGATAAGACAATTAATTAGAAACCCAGAAAAAAAAAATTAAATATAAAACACAGTGAAGTAGCTCAAAAATTAAAGGCAGGTTTTCTACAAGATCCGTTTTGTTCAAATATTGTGAAAATTTCACAAAATTGTTGTAAAATATCAATACAAAATAATTGCCATAAAAAAGGTAAAAACTATTTTTATGTATAAAATATCCAAAATATCATTTTACAATAGAACCGGCACAGTGGCTCAGTGGTAGAGCATCCGCTTTGTGACCGGGAGGTTGCGGGTTCAATCCCCGGCCGGGTCATACCAAAGACTTTAAAAATGGTACTAGCTGCTCTTTCGCTTGGCGCTCAGCATTAAGAAAGTAGAGCTAGGAATCGGAACTGGTCAGCTCAGTGTCAGTATAATGTGACTGGGTGGAATATCATGTCAAAGTGTCTGGCGTGATATTTCAGTGAGGCAGCACTCTAAAAGCGAGCATTGAGCTCCCTGCCACATCCAGACACCGTCGCAATATGACTGAAAGATTGTTGAAAGCGACGTTAAGCCCAAATCAAACAAACAATAGAAATTGCAGTTAGACTAGTCTTTAGCTGTAAATTTAATTTTATGGTAAATATTGGAGAGCAAAACAGGGATAGAAAAGACAAATGATTTCTGATATGGTCAGGCCTCGGTGGCTCAGTTGGATGGGCCGTCCGACTGGAGACCGGGAGGTCGCGGGTTCAACCCCCGCCGAGGTCGGCAACATTCTTTCGTGGAGATTGATCATGAAATATTTTCTACGGTCATTCTCTCCCTTCCGCTGATTCAAGAAGGGCAGTTGTCAGTTTCTGGCGAAAGAATGTGCACAATACTTGTTAACCGCTTAGAGGACTAAGCCTGCCCAGTTAATGTGCGGTTAGGTAAACTGACTGCGCTCGACATGACCCCATTGGGTTAACTGGGCCGTAAAACCTCAACACAAACAAATTCTGATATGGTCAATCAGAACAAAATATTGTCATTTAAAAAATAAATGGCCAAGCTAAAAAAGTCTTTCCGATTGATGTTGAAAGGACTATAGAGCATATTTAATCTTAACGATTGCCATGATGAATAAATTAAGATGCCACACCCACTTCTAATTTTCAGTGAATCAGATTACTTGATCCAGGTTGTTGATACAAATTCACATACCATTCGGGCTTTCAAGCGGGCCCTACTTTTCCTACTATTCCTACTTTTCCCTACTTTTTTTTGTGCTCCTACTTTTCCCTCCTTTTTTTCTGAAAATGCTCTACTATCCCTACTTTTTAGTCAAAAATGTTTGAAGTGACAGAAAATTGTTTTTTTTTTTTTTCCTCGCTCGCTTCGCTTGCTCGGTGTTTGTAAAAATCAGATCAACTTAATCTGAGCAGCCATGATGCAAAAGTTTATAAAATATTTTTTCTTCAGTTGTAACTCCTTTTTCGGAACATTGATTTTGGTATTTCTTTCCCATTGTAATGTAGTGTTATTGTTCAGAGAAAACTTTGTTTGCTTCTTATGTCTTTTTCTAAGTCTGAAAACACTCAGAACATCCCTACTATCCCTACTTTTCATGATTAAAATTCCTACTTTTGCCCTACTTTTTTAAAATTTTGAGCCCTACTTTATCCCTACTTTTTCGTTGGAGGGCACTTGAAAGCCTTTGAATGACAGACAGTGCAGGTCCAGATCAATTGGCTACTTCAGAAAAAAAAAGCAAAAAACGTCTTCGAAAGGACTATAAAGCATATTGATCTTAACACTTACTATGCTATGGGCAGATTTAGCAGTTGACAAACTGATGAGATTTTTCTTAGTTTTCCCAGAAAATAGGATTTCACATTTCATGCATATTGTCTTGTTAGGAGACAATTTTCATGAAAAATAGGATCTGACATTTCATGCATATTGTTTAGGAGTTGATTTGCATGAAATGTTGAATCCTATTTTCTGGGAAAAATAAGGAAATTATATCAAAATGGAAACATTCTTTCGTGGAGATTGATCATGAAATATTTTCTACGGTCATTCTCTTCCTTCCGCTGACTCAAGAAGGGCAGTTGTCAGTTTCTGGTGAAAGAATGTGCAAAATACTGGTTAATCGCTTAGAGGATTGAGCCTGCCCAGTAAACGTGTGGTTAGGTAAACTGACCGTGCTCGACATGACCCCATTGGGTTGACTGGGCTGTAAAACCAAATTTTTACTCATCATGCAGAATGTTTAAAACAGCTGAGTGAGTGGCCTGGAAAGAAACTTCATTCTACTGTGCTTTCAACATCTTTCAGAAAGTCGTTTTTGCTTGGCACTTTACACAGAAGAAGTAATTTTTAAAACCTTTGTCATGATTTAATGCAAAATAATTTGTCATAATTACCTATACACAAGAACTTATATTCTAGACATTGGTTATTAAAAAAATCAAATATTTTCACTTTTTCCCCATAGTGAAAATGATGCAAATTATGCAAAAATCTGTAGGGTAAGTAACCTGGAGACAGATTTTCAGCAAATTCTGCTTGTTCAATACAGGGATCAAACATGTTTTTCGATGCATTAACATTCGCCAGGTCCCGTGGGAGGTGTTAAAACCGAGGCCGGAGGCCACGGTTTTCAACAACTCCCAAGGGACCTGGCGAATATTAATGCATTGAAAAACCATGTTCGATTGCTAGTATTGCATAAAATCTGAAAACATTTGCTATGTTTCGCGTTTTTTCTTGCACTATTTTGTTTCGCCTTTTCACCGATGTCTCGCAAACGCTGTTTCCACGGACTAAGCTAGTTCTAGGGCAGGGCAGTACACATCTCGTGACGGCAGCAAGTCTGTGGCCCTGGTACGAGCATATTGAAAGTTCCGTAGCCGTGCATTAACAGCGCGTGAATTGCCTTTTCAATGTCAGCATACATCACCTCAAGATATTATAAGCCTTATTTGAGCGGTTCACCGCGAGATCGACCTTCAAAAGAAAGACAACTAGGAAAAAAAATTGTTTGAAACAGACTATAGCTCGTCCTAGTTGTCCCCCCTACCAAGCGTCCTGTTTCTAGGTGACCAAGGTCGGGTACCAGTCATGCACTGGTTCCCTTCCGTCCACGCCACCGTAAGCAACCAATCAGGACGCGCCAGGTATATTCCCGCCAAAGCACGCACCAAGCGTGCGGCACGCCTAACACATGCGGTAGACATTGTTACTATAAAGGGTAGACGCAAGGTAGAAAACATCACTATTTTTTGGTCGCTTGCAAGGTCAGCACCTTCTGTATAGATTACGACGTTTGGATTTGGAAAGAAGTATTTTTCGCTAACAGATAAGTCTGTATCTTTATTTTCACTAAAGCTTTTCTTTGTAGCCCATATCAGTAGTAAGTTGTTGTGCATTAATTGCAAGCAAACTAAACTTCCGGCAGACAGCCATGTTTTATGCGTTAGATGTTGCGGGTGTTCGCAGCTATCTCCTTGTGCCAGGTCTGCCAATTGGGCTTCAGAGATCTGGGAAGAATTATCCCACTTCCCCTCTTATGTATCTTCTGGTCGGGAGCAGGCTCAGGGATTCCCTTCTAGTACTCTGGTGAATAATTTTCAATTGAACTCTGGGCCTGCTCCAGATTTGGAAAACAGACGTAGGGGACCCCAGGTCGCCGTTACTGTCACTGGTAATGAATGCTTGACTAGGGGACCTCGCCCCGCCCCCAGCGATGCTTCCCGACGGAAGGCAACGCAGGGGGCGCTGGCGAACCCCTGTTCCGGCGGAAATTCCGAACCTAGGTACCTGCCGGGTTATCGTACACCTTATAGGTATGTTAACTCGGCGGCCTTTAATACGGCGGGCAGATTCCCAAGTAATGTAACTGTGCCTTCCTCTCAATTTTCTTGGCAGGAAGGCGCAGATCAGGGGGCCTTTTATTGGCCATATTTTTATCCCTGGGGTTCTTGGGGTGGCTTTAGTGGGTATGATTATTACCCCAACTTATATTTGCCCTGTCCCGAAGCCATTCCAAGCTCGTCCAGTTCAATTACTAAGACTGTTTCCCAGGAGAATGGTTCTCTCCCTTTAGTTGCTGGCATTCGTACCACACCAAATATCCAGGTTACAGGATCTGTTTCTCATACTACTCCTGCGGTGAGTTCATTTAGGAATCCAAAACCTATTCAAAGTGGTAAGGCCAAAGTATCTCTTTCCACTGTGCCTACTATTAGTAAGGCTTCTCAACATAATAATACTAGAGCCATTCCGACTTGTTCGGGTATTATGTTTCAGGAAGGTTCATTTTCAGATTCCTTAATAGCGGAACCAGTTATTGGTACTACCAACTTGGGTAGAAGTAGAAATAGTAAGAATAGTCTGGGTACCTCCTCCACATCATCTGCTCTTCCTTCAGTCAGGGTAAGTCATAATGTTAATGAAGCCTTCGGGCATTTGTATACGGAGGTACAGAATAGCAGCAGGGTTCCATTGGCTGACTATTCATCTGTAGGCGCACTGGGATCTGTAGAGGACGATGTCCCTATAGGTCCTAGTGTTTCTGCAGTCAGACCTTCTGTGACTATCCCTGCTTTGAGCAGGGATAGTTCTTTAGGTCTTACAGCTACGCCATTGAGGGTAACCAACCCCTCACGTAGCACCCCTGACATTGCCTCAGCCATATCCCAGGCAGTATTGAGGACTCTATCAGGGTTGGGCAACTTGGCTTCGTCAGTGGATCTCCCTTCTGTTGCTGAAGAAGGGGAGGGGCAAACTTTCACGGGTCAGTCTGGATCCACTGGCAATGGTCGCGACCATGTTCGGACCATTAGCCAAGACCCCCGGGCTCCATATCATGAATGTGATTATGTCCCGGACCAGGCTCTTTATGTCCCGGACCAGGCTCTGTCAGAGAGTTCATTAAGTCCTTCTCAAAAGAGCCAGTCTCATGAGCCTGCCACAAACTACCATGAGACACTGGAGGAAGTTTACTCCCTTTTGGGAGACCTTTGCCCCAAGGCTGACCAAACTCAAGACAGTGCGCGAGTCCAATCCCTGCTTGAGTCTATTTTGGACCAGCCTACTTCCTCCAGGTCAACACTTCCACAATCCTCAACAGTGAATCAGTTGATGGGGAAGCTGTTTGACAACACCGCAGAGGCTAGAAATAATCCAAATTGGTATGTACCTAAGAAAACAATTGATTACCTTACTCGACCTCATTCTTACGCTTGTCATACGGAATTTTGGCCGAGTAAGATACCCACCCTTGATGCTGACGCTGGCAGGCTAGGCATCTCAGTGGGCAGATTCGCCTCTTTACCAGTGGCTCATTTAGAGTACCTGGAGCGGTTAGCAAGGAGAGCGGTGGCCATCAGTTCACATTGTGATTTTTTTGGTTCGGCTGCATTTCAGGCCCTCTGCTCAGAACATGTTGACCCGGATGTTCTGCGTAGTCTACTTCTAGCAGTGAACCGCTCTGCTAAGCACATCATGGCCCTAGGCCTATCTATGTCTGCTGTACTATTGCATCAGCGCCGTAACGCTGCTCTAAATACATCTAATTTACTTTTATCTTATAACAAGGACAGTCTTAGAGCAGCTCCTCTGAATTCTTCCTCTCTTTTTGGAGGTAAAATAGAGGAAGTTTTCAGAGCTAATCTAGACGATAGACATCATTCCCTCCTGAGAGCAAATTATTCAGGAGTATCGGCCAATAGAAAGAGACCTTCCTCCTCTTCTTTTAATTCAAATCCAGCGAAGAAGTCTAGGTGGGAACCAAAAGCTAGCCGGGTTCCTACCTCCACTTCTTCGTCTGCTGTCTCTTTCAAACGGTTTCGATCCACCAAAGGGGGCCGTGGTGGATCATCTTCTTTCAGGGGGGGCCCTGCTAGGAGGAGTAAATGACATCATCAGGGCCCTTCCATCTGCACCTCATCCCTCTTCCGGTGGGAGCTCGTTTGTTAAGTTTTGTGGAGGCTTGGTCAGCCATAACTCAGGATTCCTGGGCCCTTTCTATTCTCCGGAAGGGCTACAGGATTCCTTTTGCAAAGGAACCTCCACTATCGTTGTCTCCAATTCTGTTCCCTGTAGCTCATCAACATTTAAATCACTTGAGGGAGGAGGTGCAGATTCTACTGGAAAAGAGGGCTGTGGAAATTGTGAGAGATACCACCTCTCCGGGTTTCTACAGCCGGATTTTCTTAGTGAAGAAGAAAACCGGCCGTTTTCGTCTTATCATAGACCTATCATCGCTAAACAAAATGATGAAGGTAGATCACTTTCAGATGGAAACTGCGGCCTCCATTCGGAGAGCTATTCCTCCAGGGGCTTGGGCGGTTTCTATAGACCTTATGGACGCATACCTCCATATTCCTATTCATCCAGCGTCTCGCAAGTACCTGAGATTTTCCCTAGAAGGCACTATATACCAATTTCGGGCGCTTCCATTCGGAATCTCAACAGCGCCTTTCGTTTTTACAAACTTGATGGAGATTGTGGCGGGACATATTCGATCTCTAGGACCCAACATTCACCAATATTTCGACGATTGGCTTGTCCATCGTCTTTCACAGGAGTCCCTACTGTCCGACCTTTCACTAGCTTGGGAAATCATTACAAGTCTGGGTCTAATACCAAATCCCCTGAAATCAGACCTAGTTCCATCTCAGGACTTCGTGTATGTAGGAATGAGGTTCCTGACTCACATTGGCATTGTCAGAGTTCCAGAAGAGAGAGTCAACAAAATTCTTGTCCTGCTATTTCGGGTTCTACAGGTTCAATTCATTACCGCCCGAGAATTTTTGTCCATGTTGGGATCACTCAATGCAGCAGCAGATTTAATTCAGTTAGGTCGCCTTCATATGAGACCTCTTCAGTTCCATCTTCTGGCCAATTGGAAACCTCACCGCGACAGTTTGGTCCAATCTATTCCAATATCCCATTCATGTCGTGTAGCAATCAAATGGTGGATGAATCCTTCCATTTATGTGGCTGGAATTCCCCTTGTTATACCAACCCCAGATTTCCATCTGTTTTCAGATGCCAGCCATTCGGGCTGGAGCGCACATTTAGAACCCCTAGGTCTAGAGGTTCAGGGACTGTGGGATATTGCTTCCCAAGACCTTCACATCAACAATTTGGAGTTACGAGCAGTTTTCCTAGCACTCCAACATTTTCAGAGTCACATTTACAATTCATGCGTGATGGTAGCATCAGACAATTCATCAGTAGTGGCTTACCTCAAGAAGCAAGGGGGGACCCACTCTCCATCTCTGTGCATGCTAGTTTGGGATCTTCTTTACTGGTGTCATCATCGGAATATTCACATTCAAGTCAGGCATATTCCAGGGAAATTGAATGTTTTGGCAGACAGCCTGTCTCGCCCAGACCGAATTCTCCCCACCGAATGGTCTCTAGATCGGGAGATAGCTCACCAAATTTTCAGTCTTTGGGGTACTCCTCAGATAGATCTTTTCGCCACCAGATTAAACCATCTTCTGCCCCTGTTTGTTTCTCCAGTACCGGACCACAGGGCTTGTGCAGTGGATGCTATGTCACTAGAATGGAAAAACCTATTCGCATACGCATTTCCTCCATTCAAACTTGTTCCCCTGGTTCTAAACAAGATAAGGGATTCCAACAGTCGGTTCATTCTCATAGCCCCGTGTTGGCCTCAGAGGAGCTGGTTTTCAGTCATTTTGAGTCTCATAATAGACTTTCCCAGGGAACTTCCGGTTCATCGGGGTTTGGTATCACAACATCAGGGAAAAGTACTCCATCAGAATCCAGCTATGTTGCATCTTCACGCTTGGAAGTTGTCAGGAGTCAAATCAGAGGTAGACACATTTCTGAATTCGCTACCCAGTGTATCTCTCAATCCCGCAGAGAGTCTACGCTCAAGGTCTACTCTGCGAGGTGGAAGATATTCTCGGATTGGTGTTTGCAAAGGGAAGTTAATCCTGTCGATCCCGCTTTAAATGATTTGGTAGATTTTTTTTGCTACCTTTTTGACACCCTGAAATTATCGGTAGCTTCTATTAAAGGCTACCGCTCCGCCATCTCAAATACACTGAAATTTTCCAAATCAGCAGACTGTACGGCGGACCCAATCATTTCAGATCTTATTAAAGGTTTTGCCCTGAGAAAACCGGTTTCCAGATCTCTTACGCCCAAATGGAATTTGACTTGTGTTCTTTGGTCTCTTAATAAAGCTCCTTATGAACCGCTAAAGACTGCTGACATCAAATACATCACGCTTAAAGCAGTGTTTCTTCTTACTTTTGCGGCTGCTAGAAGAAGAAGTGAGATTCATGCTCTGTCAATTGAGGAAGGCTGTTTTAGGTATGACCGCAACTTGGATTCCATTACCCTCCTCACACAACCTGGGTTTTTAGCAAAAAACCAGCTTCCAGAGTCATTACCAGAACCTATTGTTATTCCAGGTCTTTCTCAGTTTTGTGGTTCTGATACGGATGATAGGCTTTTGTGTCCGGTCAGAGCTCTTAGAGCTTATTTGTCCAGAGTGAAAGCTAAGAGATTGGGAAGGAAGAGACTGTTTTTACCACTGAAGGGCTCTAAAGATATTTCACCTTCCACTATTTCTCGTTGGATCTGTGACGTTATCAAACTAGCTTATGCAGATTTATCATCTTCGGATCTGTCATTCATGAAAATCTCGGCTCATGAAGTTAGAGCTTTGTCTTCGTCTTGGGCTTATTGGAATTCTGTCGCCCTTGAGGATGTGGTAAGGGCTGCATATTGGCGTACAAATAGTACCTTTTCTTCATTTTACCTTAGAGATTTGGCCCCAATTAGGCAGGATACATCGTCATTGGGACCTCTCGTGGCGGCGCAGTCTATTACTGGCTGCCATCGTTCTGTATCTTAAGTCTCTTCACAGTATTTTAAGCCTGCTTGAATCCGGTGTAAAACTTTTCTTCAAAGGGTCTGTCTTATTCTTCTCCATCAATGGATATTGGATTTCGACCCGCAAGCATACCTACAATGTAAAAATATTCCCCTAAAAAATACTATGAATTCCCAGGGGACTGCTGAACTTCACCGGATTCCAGCATGGGTGAGTAGAGATTTATATTATTTTTATTATTACCTACCCACCTATGCTTATTATTCAGGCTTATAATATCTTGAGGTGATGTATGCTGACATTGAAATGAAATTTTTAAAGTAAAATTGATTTCAATTAAAGCATACTCACCTCAAGATATTATCAAATGTCCCTCCTCCCACCCCGCTTTCATTGTTAAATTTTATTGCTCCCAAAAAATAGGGATGTTTTCTACCTTGCGTCTACCCTTTATAGTAACAATGTCTACCGCATGTGTTAGGCGTGCCGCACGCTTGGTGCGTGCTTTGGCGGGAATATACCTGGCGCGTCCTGATTGGTTGCTTACGGTGGCGTGGACGGAAGGGAACCAGTGCATGACTGGTACCCGACCTTGGTCACCTAGAAACAGGACGCTTGGTAGGGGGGACAACTAGGACGAGCTATAGTCTGTTTCAAACAATTTTTTTTCCTAGTTGTCTTTCTTTTGAAGGTCGATCTCGCGGTGAACCGCTCAAATAAGGCTTATAATATCTTGAGGTGAGTATGCTTTAATTGAAATCAATTTTACTTTAAAAATTTCATGTTAATACATGGCTTTCGCCTGTTAATGCACGGCTGTTAATAACATGCGACATTGCTTTTTATGCAATAATTTTTCTTAAAGTTGCACAATATTGTTGTGAAACATCAGTGATTTAAATTCAGCAAAGAAAAATATATAATATTTTCTTAGACAAAAATCAAAAAAAAAAAAAAAAAAAAAAAAAAAAATCACTTTACTATAGAAAATGTATATGTCAGACCAATTTTTGGCCATAAATTTAATTTTCGGGTAAATATTTGAGAACAAAACACAGAAATAGAAAAGGCAAATGGTTTCAGATAAGATATAGTCAATCAGAACAAAATATTTTCCTTTAAAATAAAGTGTCAAGCAAAAATGGTTTTTCGAGGCCGTCAAAAGGACAGTAGATCTGGATCTATTGGTTTGTTCTGGCGTGACTGTCTGAACAGTTCAGATAATTATTGTAATTCTTATACTTGCAGGTCCGAGTTGGCACAGCAATGGTTCTGGTTCCCTACATGACTTCTATCATATCTACGATTTCTTTAGTTTCCGGTCTGGACCTATTCGGGACAACAGTGTCTTTGAGGTAGGTTTATCCTCCTGTAGCATTAAAGCTTAGCACTCTAGGGGTATAATTGTCAGCAGATGACATTTTGAAATATTTTTCTCATTTTTCTAAGAAAACAGGATTTGACTATTCATGCAAATTATCTCCATTGGAGACAATTTACATGAAATGTCAAATCCTGTTCAGAGAGTGGTAAGTACTTGTGGTCATGGTACCCAAGCCATAAATCAATCTCATAAATCCGTAAACAAATGACAAATCACAATGTTCAGACCAACAGACATGGACCCCAGAATAAAGGGTGTAATTAGGCGTCCGCGCATAGTAAGCATTACTTGGTAAGCAAGCTTCACCCACTATGCCCATAGGCCTATTAACCAGAAAGAAGGAAATGTAGGTAGAAGGGTATGTCCAGGATTTGGGAAGTCTACTTACGGCTCGTTATTTGCATAAACATCAGAAACAATTCTGGAAACTGACATTGTAGGGATTGACCAGATCATGATGTCTGCCATAGAACTTCTTAAGTGTTGCTACCAGTTTGGTTTTTTGTTATCCCTGGCTCAATGACTTGTAGTGAGCACTTTCCATGCTCCATAAAGTCCTGATAATTTGAACAGGCTCTGGCATAACGGATTAACTGATACGTAAATGCGGTATGCTGGTGCAGAATGGATATTACCACTCAGGTATGTGAAAATTGAAGTCATCCCATTTGTCGTAAATGTTAACTTGTAACGCTTCCATTTCATACACCATGTTAAACGCCAAGAGAATCTGCATCTGAAAATGTCGTCTGTTTATGTCCTCTGCTGAATATTCTTCCAAACTTTTCAAACCTATTTTTGCATGCAGGCAAACAGTGTGGACCCAGATCAGAGCAGTCTGATCTGGGTCCACACTACTTGCAGAAATGACTTTTAAAATCACAAGCAGATGACAAAGCAGACGACAGTTGTTGTGATTGGCAGTTTAAGGGTTAAGTCAAGCTCAGACTGTTTCTTCAATGTCTGCAGTGAAGCAGGTATAAGGACTGAAGAAAAAAAAAAAACATGCTTCAAGACACCTAGAGATCCTTGGGGTGTCAGACTATAGCAGAAAAAAAACACCAGTTGGACCCTGGTTCAGTTCACTAAAACGAAATAGAACTATATGCATTATTTTATGTCTTCAAAATGTTTAATTATCATATTTACATTTATGTAATAGCCATTTTGGATCTGTTTTCCAGTATATGGGACAAAACCATTAGGTATAATTTTTCTCCGGAGCGCGCTTGGTTTGGGACGAAACCTCTAGGATGGAATATCTTGGAACGGACTTGCGTTACGACAAAACCTCCATAAACCTATAAAGCCAAAATTGATTAAAACTTGATTTCCCTTATTTTCTGATTAAAAACTTTTCCCTTATTTGATTTTCTGATCTGTCAGACAAAATGGTCAATTGAACTAGCTTCTTGTCGATGGAACTAGCTTGTTGTCGAAGGAAGTAGCTCAGACAGTGAGTTTGTCATTATTGGCCATTTATGTTTTCTATGCCAGTAATTTTGAGCTATTTATAATGTTTCATTTCACCATGGTGCTTCAGAGAATCTCAAGGCTGTATATTTGATATAAACATCATGGCCCAAATCTCCATGTTAACAGAAAGTTTAGAAATTTCAGTTCCGTGTTCAAAAGTTGTGGCAAAATTATATTCAAGTGCTGCAAATTCCATTGGCGCAGTTTTGAGCTAGTTCCCTAACCACATATACTGTAACTCATAGCTACAGATAAGAGGGGGTATCCACATGATATTTTTCTTATTTCTGAACAAAAACATATGTTGTGGGTACTCATTAGAAGTGCCTCATCGAGGTGCTTCTAATGAGTACCCACAACATATGTTTTTGTTCAGAAATAAGAAAAATATCAGCATTTTTCAGATGAAAAAAAGCGCCTTATCTGTTGCTATGTATTACAAATAGACTTGGTAAAGTTAATGATGCAGGGTCCAAATGTAATTGGTAATATGGTATAATTTTATATAAAAAAGGGTAAATTTCTGATCTGGAGTCCAATTATAATTTGTAATTATGGTATAATTCTTTATCATAAAAAATGTAACAAAAAAAAAAAAAAAAAAGAAAGAAATTCCCTACCTACTGTTTGAAAAAAAAAAAGAAATCCCTACCTATCTTTGCTAACTTGTTACCTTAAACACACAAACACACATATTTTTTATTTGGCCTAATGGTAAATATGATATTTTCTTGATTCTAGGTTCCAGTTGGCATGTTCTGTAATGGCTCAGTTAGACAAAAAGACATGCCAAAACTGCCAGATCAGTTTACAACGGGTCTTGAAATGACACATCTGCATACTATTGGTAACAACAGTTTCACAGTCAAATCAACGGAACAGGTTAGTGTTGCACCAGAATTTAGGCAATTTTGGACCAGTGTAGATGTGATCAGAATTAGTGATCTGTATACATAAGGGTATCATCATGAGAGAAGCCGGCCTTGATGGCTCAGTTGGATGCATGTCTGTTTCTGGCGAAAGAATGTGCACAATACTGGTTAACCGCCTAGAGGACTAAGCCTGCCCAGTAAACGTGTGGTTAGGTAAACTGACCGCGCTCGACATGACCCCATTGGGTTGACTGGGCCGTAAAACCTCAACACAAACAAACTGACTAGTGATCAGTAGGTTTCAGGTTTGACCCTGGCCGCTTGATCATGAAATATTTTCTGCAGTCATACTCTCCCTTCCACTGATTCAAGACGGGCATTTATCAGTTTCTGGTGAAAGAATGTGCACAAGTACTGATTAACTGCTTAGAGGACTGAGCATGCCAAGTATAAGTGCGGTCAGGTATTTTGACTGCGCTTGAACTTATTGGGTTGACTGGGCCTTAAAACCTCGAACAAACAACAAATCAGCCAATCAGTTTACTTGATCCAGGTTGTTGATACAAATACAAGTACTGAATGGCAAACAGTGCAGATTCAGATCCGTTGGCTTCTTCAGAAGCCAACTGATCTGGATCTACACTGTTTAAAAAGGCAGGGCATATCCGGGTTCAGCAGGACAAAGGTTAAGTTTTAACCCATTTTAGACTGCCCCCACCCCACTCCCAAAGGATAATTGGCAATTAGTACAGACTCATCTTATATGCCACATCTGACCAGGGTCTCCAGGATTTGCAAATAGTTTAGCCATCTTCTCATGGAACATCTAAATCATATAGCCGTACATACCTAAAATTGAAATTGGACTCTTCCAATAGATGGTGTGAGGAAATTTATTCAGTCTAAAATGTGTTAAGAGCACACCTGACTTACTGGATTTTCTTATTCAGGGTCCAGCTGCTCAAAGCATCGTTAGCTTAACAAGCTTGTTGTAAAAATGTTAACTATTCTAGTAAGTACAACATCTAATTCACAAGTATTTTTGCTGAAAAAATGTGAGTAGCTTTTGCAAATGAAAAAGCTGTTTACACTTTTTCAGCAAAAATATTAGTGTATATGCCATATTTAATGATCAAAGTTTTAATTATACATTAACTTTCAACATCGTTAGTTTTGAACAACTGGGCCCAAGTTTTCGTACTAGATTTTCTTTTCCAGGTTTTCTTCGACTTTCCTTCCAAGCTATTACGTACGGATAACTCAAGGCCATTGTCACAAGGAGACTACAATAGATATGGAAACAGGCCTGTGACCTTTATTCATGATTTCAACACCAGTAAGTACATACAAACCTGTCTTAGAGGCCACCTGTACAAGTATTTAGCAATCACCTGTGTTTAAAGGCCAATTTTTCAAGGTCCACAGTTAAGACCACTCAAAATAAAGACCACTCCACTGTGAAGACCACTCAAAATTAAGACCACTCCACTATGAAGACCACTCAAAATTAAGACCACTCCACTATTAAGACCACTATAAATTAAGACCACTCCACTATGAAGACTACTCAAAATTAAGACCACTCCACTATGAAAACCACTCAAAATTAAGACCACTCCACTATTATGACCACAAAATTAAGACCACTAAAGTCCACTCAAAATCAAGACCACTTCACTATTAAGACCACACAAAATTAAGACCACAATTATTAAGACCACTCAAAATTAAGACCATTCCACTAAGAAGACCAACTTTTGTCAGCCACACATTTTTTCTGTCATATTATGGTTTGTGCTAAAATTTAGTACACTAAGGTTGCTGACAAAATGGCATATGCAAACAGTGTAGACCTAGGTCAGACTGCAGCCTGGTCAAGGTCTACAGTTTGCCATTCCACTATATAAAAAGTAAATTTTTGGCCAAAATAGTATGGTATAAAGTTTTCAAAATTTTAGAACATTTACCATATTCTAGATTTAATATTAATACCACCCCATTAATAAGACCACTTCCATACAGTTCCAAAATTGGTCTTAATAGCTGAATTTTACTGTACTAGCCTCAAGCAGCCACTCTTTGACTTTCCCTTTAGCACTTAACACGTTCCTCATGAAATCACAAAAAAAAAAAAATAAATAAATAATGTAGCCCTAACATTTGTATGAATATAGTAATTGTAATTTCAGGTCTGGTCTACATGATCGATAAATGGGAAGGAAACTGCAGTGTAAGAGGAGAGAACTCAACACCAGGTCACGGAAATCCCAGAGGACCTAGTCCAATGAGAAGAGCTAATGAACTCTTCAATATCATGAGAGGGAAGTTTGTCTATCAAGGCAAGGTAATGATCTTTTTAATATCATGAAAAGAAAATTTGTTTATTAGAGTGAGGTATTGATCTCTTGAATATCATAAAAGGAAATTTTGTCTGTCAACACAAAGTGATGATCTCTTTAATATCATGCAGGGAAAATTTTTCTATCGAGAAAAGGTAACGATCGTTTTAATATCAAAAGGAACATTTGTCTATCAAGACAAGGTGATGGTCTTTTTAATGTCATTCAAGGAAAGTTTGTCTTTCGAGACAAGGTGATGATCTTTCTAATATCGAAAGGAACATTTGTCTATCAAGACAAGGTAATGATCTTTTTAATATCATTCAAGGAAAGTTTGTCTTTGGAGACAAGATAATGATCTTTCTAATATTGAAAGGAACATTTGTCTATCAAGACAAGGTAATGATCTTTTTAATATCATTCAAGGAAAGTTTATCTTTCGAGACAAGGTAATGATCTTTCTAATATCATTCAAGGAAAGTTTGTCTATCAAGACAAGGTAATGATCTTTTTAATATCATTAAGGTAATGATCTTTTTAATATCATTCAAGGAAAAAAAGGTAAGAGAAAAGTCCAGGGAGTGCCACAATCACAAACTGCAGCCCTTCCCAGACTCCCAAGAGGAAGAGGAAACCGACAAATCTAAACAAGCACAAACCGAACAAACGTACGAAAAGCTCTAAGATTAGCTCTCTCTTCCCCAAGGGGGGTAATCGCAATGCTAAAAGGACTGAAAAACACAAGAACAAAATGACACACGGAAAGACATACAACAAATCGCCTCGTAGAATAAACCACAAAGCACAAAGAGTAAGACTAACACCGGGACCACCGCCGTAGAACGGTCGGTAGAGCAAACCACTGGGGGGTTTAAAGCACTTTTACAGCTGGCCAACTTTGTCTATCAAGACAAAGTAATGATCTTTTTAATATCATTCAAGGAAAGTTTGTCTATCAAGACAAGGTAATGATCTTTTTAATATCATTCATGAAAAGTTTGTCTATCAAGGCAAGGTAATAATCTTTTTAATATCGAAAGGAACATTTGTCTATCAAGGCAAGGTAATGATCTTTTTAATATCATTCAAGGAAAGTTTGTCTATCAAGACAAGGTAATGATCTTTTTAATATCATTCAAGGAAAGTTTGTCTATCAAGACAAAGTAATGATCATTTTAATATCATTCAAGGAAAGTTTGTCTATCAAGACAAGGTAATGATCTTTTTAATATCATAAAAGCAAAAGTTTGTTTATCAAAACAAGATAATGATCTTTTTAATATTGAAACAAAAGTTTGTCCATCAAAACAAGGTAATGATCTTTTTAACCTTTTTCATGCTGAACAAATTAAGATACCCCACCCACTTCTAATTTTCAGCCAATCAGATTACTTGATCCAAATTGTTGATATAAATTCACATACTTAATGGCAAACAGTGCAGATCCAGATCAGTTGGCTTCAGAAATCAACTTATCTGGATCTACACTGTTTGCAATGGCAGGGTATATCTGGGTTCAGCAGGACAAGGGTTAATATCGAAAAGAACATTTGTCTATCAAGGCAAGGTAAAGTTTGCAGACATTTAGAAGAAACCATGAGGAAGCTTCCGGCAAAAATGCATGTCTGTAACCTATATAGGATGCAGCGCATGTACATTTGAAGAATCACAAACCAGAAAACTATAAATTCTTTTTTTTTTTGCCTGTGCTACCTCAGTTGTTGATCAGTCAACTTTAGCCATCCCAGTGGGATGTACATCACCTGCCAGTTTTAGCCATCCTAGTGGGATGTACATCACCTGCCAGTTTTATCTATCCTAGTGGGACCTACATCACCTGCCGGTTTTAGCCATCCTAGTGGGATGTACATCACCTGCCAGTTTTATCTATCCTAGTGGGATGTACATCACCTGCCGGTTTTAGCCATCCTAGTGGGATGTACATCACCTGCCAGTTTTATCTATCCTAGTGGGACCTACATCACCTGCCAGGTTTAGCCGTCCCAGTGGGATGTACATCACCTGCCAGTTTTCTCTATCCTAGTGGGACCTACATCACCTGTCAGGTTTAGCCGTCCCAGTGAGATGTACATCACCTGCCAGTTTTATCTATCCTAGGGAGACCTACATCACCTGCCAGGTTAAGCTGTCCAGTGGGACCTACATCACCTGCCAGATTTAGCCATCCCAGTGGGATGTCAACACCTGCCAGTTTTATCTATCCTAGTGGGATCTACATCACCTCTCAGGTTTAGCCGTCCAGTGGGACCTACATCACCTGCCAGTTTTAGCCATCCCAGTTGGAACATCACCTGCCAGGTTTAGCCATCCCAGTGGGACCTACATCACCTGCCAGGTTTAGCCATCCCAGTGGGACGTACATCACCTGCCAGTTTTAGCCATCCCAGTGGGACCATCCCAGTAAGGTGTTCTACTGAGTACCATGAAAACGTATTTTATTTACTCACAGAGATGTTTCTACTGAGTACCACACAATTTCTTTTTTCATGCATTTGTGCAGAATGATTTTTTTTTCTAATTTATTTCTCTTTTGTTTTTTGCTTTTGTAGAAAACCTGGCGAGGAATTCCGGTGGAGTCTTGGGCAATGTACAATAAGTCTTCAAAGAGGCTTCAGGAAATATTTTATCAGGATGTAAGTACTTGTAATAATGGAGAATTTGTGTGTGTATATGTGTGTGTGTGTGTGTGTGTGTGTGTGTGTGTGTGTGTGTGTATGTGTTGTGTGTGTGTGTGTGTGTGTGTGTGTGTGTGTTGTGTGTGTTGTGTATGTGTTGTGTGTGTGTGTGTGTGTGTGTGTGTGTGTGTGTGTGTGTGTGTGTGTGTGTGTGTGTATGTGTTGTGTGTGTGTGTGTGTGTGTGTGTGTTGTGTGTGTGTGTGTGTGTGTGTGTGTGTGTGTGTGTGTGTGTGTGTGTGGTGTGTGTGCGTTTGTAAAAGGTCCATATCGCGGAGTTTTGTGTGAATACATACTCACAAACCGCGGAGACACCTCCAAACGGGGAGCTCCCCGGTTTGAAATATAGATAAATATAGTCTTTCCCGCGTTGTACGGCCTCAGTTATGCGGGAAAAAACTTTTCCCACTTCTTTTTTCATCCTCCCCGTATTGTATGATGTAGACACTCTGCAAGATACACGCAGCGCCGCGTAAGTGATAAAACGAATCCAGCAGTGTGTGTTCTGCATTTTTGGCTCCCCGTTTGTACTGAATAATTCTCACGCTGTGTGTTTTAGTCGGCATTTCATCCGCTGGATTCGTGATGGCAGCACGCATTTCACAAAGGATAAAAAATAAAAGGTAGGTATAATTTTTATCAGTAAAACGAAGAATTTAAAGTAAAACTAAAAAAAAAAAAAAATATTATCAAAAAGTTCAAATTGCAAAAGTAAATCTATCAGCTTCTATATACCATGGTTTCAATTTATTTTTCGGGAGTCTAAATTGAATTAATCGTTTCTTTGTTTCTTTCTTTTCGTTGTTTCCAATGAATTTTTAAAGTACAGAAAAAAACAGGAATGACAATTAAAGCAATAATTAGAACGTATTTTTACATGTCGCTTTCAATTAGCACGTTTTAAGTACACACATATACATGTATGTCAAAGTATGGACCATATGAAAACGGAGTTATGCCTTTCTTGCATGTAGAAAATATTTTCATAAAGTTTGTCCGACGTCTTTTACTAACAAAGCATCTGCGATCAAAGTTATTTCTGTCTGTTTAAGGTTCGTTACGGAGAGTTTTGCATGAATACACACCAACAAATTGCGGAGGCGCCTACAAACGAGGAGGTCCTGATTTGATAGTGATATTTAACCATTATCATGTTGAATGGCATGGGCTTATTTGCTATTTGAAATGAACTCTTTCTAAAATACATTGAATTTATATAAAACTGCCTTATTTTTAGGAGAGAGAGAGAGAGAGAGAGAGAGAGAGAGAGAGAGTAGTAAAGTTATAAAGTTTAGTATACATGTATTTTTAGAGAAAAACAAGCATTAAAAAAAGAGCAGCTGGATTTGGCCACTTCGTATTGTGAAGACAGAAGAGACCCGAACGGATTCTTGGAGAGGACTGTCAGTGATTACATAGGTACACACACAAACACACACACACACACACACACACATATATATATATATATATATATATATATATATATATATACTTTGACATTTTTTTAACCTTTTCTCAGTTCCTTAGTTTGTCTCCAGACTCTATCATTTTCCCTTTTATTTTCAAAGGTCTACAATCTTATGCAACTTATAATGATTTTGATAGCGGTATATGACACTTAGTAGCATGCCTGTGTGTAATCAGAAGTTAGCAGAAGTAAACAGAGATTGTGATACTGATAAGCTAATGATCTGTATCAAATTGCTCTTTCAGTCTGCGATTTGATTTAAGACCAGATCAGATTGTAATTTACTGTAAGAATGGATGTCTTCATAAAAAAAGCTCTTAGGAAGCTGAACTATGAATCAGTTCGGCCAAACCGGGAATATGTTGTAAAGTAATATCTTGAAGGGCATTATGATTTATTTTGCTCACCCAGGGGAAGATGACTTTGGAGGCTTGGAAAATGGCAAGTGTGATTTATTTTTGCCAGTCCAAAATCTCTTTTTGCTGATCATTTCTATTGATAAAGCTTCCCTTCCCCCACCCCCTTTCCTACAAAGAAAAAAAGGCACTGAAGGTCATTTAATTTGTAGAACATTACATAAAAGCTTGTGAGAAAAAATGGTTCTTACGTATATCAGTCTCCTGTCTTTATTATAGCAGGTTAAATATGGTTCTGATCAGGGTCTTTGCTGTATGTTTATATATTCTACAGTATCCAGTGTACAGGAAAGGTACTGATAAGACAATCAGACGGCAGTTATGCCCACAAGAAAGGTTTTGATCAAACATGTATGCACAGCCTAATCTAGGCCTTCATGGTCTGTACTGTCTACACAATGTGAAAACTTGGAAAAAGAGCGTTATCTTCTTCTTACATGGAATATTCTTCATATCAAATGTAATCTTTTATAACAACTTTGTGTCAAGAGATAAATTAAAATCCATTTCATGGAAATCACTACTACTACATAATTCTGTAGAAAATGTTCAAGATAACATATTGCAGACTCCTTACACCACATATAGGTAACCAGGACCCAAAAACAGCATTCACATTGGTGCAGTCTAATAAAAGCCAGATGTTGTCAGCACATAGAATATATATTATTGCAAAATGTATCACAGAGAAGGTCCGGCCTTATAAGGCTGCGCGGATGCACATGATGATATTGACCTTCGCTGTCTGCAGTGCCGCTGAAAGTGTCGTCTGATCAGGGTCTACATTGTCGCCATTTGGGTACTACTGATAAGTATTTAAATTAGATCATTTAAAACTTACAAAAACTACCATATTTACCTTAAAATTATGGATAGCTTTATTCCTTACCATACTTATTCTAAAATATGGATAAGTCCATTTTGATAGCTGTGTCTAAAATTGTAAGATGTAAGATGAATGAACCAGTGTTGACCCCATTCAGACCAAGATTCTGTGGTGGCTGATCTGGGTCTGTATTTTGTTTGTTTGAGTTGGAGTTTTACGGCCTAGTCAACACTATTGTCAGTTGACTTGACCACAGTTTTGCTAGGCAGGCTCAGCTCTCTAAGCAGTTAACCAGTGAACATGGAAAGATTTCTGCATTGGGGAACAGCGAACACAAAAGAACTGCTTGACTATGCAACGTGGTCAGGGCTTTTCCTGTTCAATATTCAGAGGACAGAAAGAGAGTGTATGCTAAATAACACGCAGAAATTAGCCCCGCCAGCCGTGCATGGAATTCAGGCTGTTCTGCGTGTATCACAGCGCTAGAGTTAAAACAATAACTCTGTATCGGAATTCTGCCTTAAAATGGACACAATGATCTCGGATATGATGTCGGGTTTAAATCTGGTTTTGTAGGCACCCAAGTTTATTTTATTACCCGAGCCAATAAAGTTAAAAGAGCGTTAGGGAACCAATATATCTCTACATAGACCTGTGCAGTCTGATCAGCGATTACAATTTTTTTTAATCATTTAAATTTAAAATTTGATATCATGTTAGTGACTTGTGTAGAATCTGATCAGACTATGCTAATGTGCAGGCTGATTTGAATCCATGCTTGCTGCAAATGGCATAAGGTCAGTTTCTGTTTGGAAAGGTTACCATACTGACTGTTCCTATACAGTAGACTGTGAATTCTTCAGACTGACGTTCTGTACAGTTTGATCAGTATGGTATGCTGAATGCAACCTGGTCTCAGTGGTGTTCTGCATGATGTCTGATCTGTGTAGTACACTCTGTACAGTCTGGTCTGTGTGGGCCACCATGCATTGTGCATTATCATGCTGTTTCCCTTTTACGAGCAGTCCGGATTGCCTTATTGTTAACCACGGTCAGTATTTTCACTGCTGAAGTACCGAATATGCTACTCGTATATAATTTGTGCAGAGTTCACATAAAGGTCCTGACCAGAATATGCATATGTATGGCATGGCACCATTTCTAGAAGAAAAAAAAGAACATAGCCTCATCTGCATTCTTGCTGAAATTCCCCATCATCTTCATCATGGCAAAAGGCTAACAAATGAATATCCTGGATTTATGAAAGAACCTGTGATAAAAATCAGCGTTTATCTAACTGTTATTTTATGACCTTGTAATTACTTCCACCTCATTAAAAATCTAGAGCTTTGCATCATATTACTTAGGCTTAGCCAGAGTTTACCAGTCGTTTCTGTAGTAAAACAGGGAAATGAGATTTAAGAGACAAATACAGCTACAGGAAGTGATAAAAAATGGCCGAAGCGACTAGAGCCAGTCTATCAGTTCCTGTTCATGGAATCGTTCTGGTCATTGTCATCCATTTCTATGAAATATTTGATAGCGTTAAATCTTTATAGTACTAGAATACACGTGAAACAATTTAGTTTTCAGACAGCTTTTAAGCAAATGAAAAATACGTATAATTAAATTCAGTTAATAAAGTCTTTCCTGACTAGTATGCATTATGCGTTGTAAGACGGGGATTTCAGTATATTATAACATCTTTTTTTCAGGAAAAGGAATTTTTGCAGCAACAGATTTTAAAAAAGGAGAGTTTTTACTTGAATATAGAGGAGACCTTCTCAGCTATTCGGTAGCAAAGAAGAAAGAATCAGAATATGGCGACAAATACGGAAGTTTTATGTTCTACTTCAAATACAAAGAAATGTCTTTATGGTAAGAAATAAATTTATCCATATATACATGTGTATGACTGACTCGCGAATAAAAGCGATAATTTTCTAACCTGCTTATACATGTAATAATCTTGTGCATAATGACAAAATCTCTGAGAGAAAAATAATGTTGTTGCTTGACATTGTCTACTTGATATCTAAACACTCCATTTTCGAAATCACAAAGATTTAATTTAATACATCCTAACTTACTGATAATAAATACTTAAAAGATTAACAGGTAAACAGCAATGTGTGAAACAATATACTATAAATGCTGTATGTATATTTTAAAAAGGAAAATGTATTTATAGACATTATTTACTTAGATGGATAACTTTGATAAGAATTTAATGCCTTCACAATTATCAAATAATTTGGTTTTAAACTGATGATAAAACCACAAATTACATGCAACGAATTCCGAATAGAATCGTAGCTTTTCCTTTTCTTTTCTTTTTATTTTGTTTTTCTTACAATAATCCCTACCGTAGATTAGACACTGGTCTGATAAGAAAAAGTGTGGGTTCCTATCTGGTAAAAAAGGTGGTTAAAATGTCTTGCACCTATTCTCCGGTTAGCCTATAAATATGAAATCTGTTTAAAAGGGTGACTATTTACCAGTGATTGTAAAAGTGGTATGTAAAATGATCAACTCTCCTCTGGGTATTAGTTGTTAAGTTTTGCACTATGGTAAAAAGTAACATTTTTCTAATGAAACTGTCGAAGCTCATTACTGACGAGAGAAGACAGGTGCGGCTAGAAAGTGGCAGGATATTTGTTTATTCTTACATCATAGTTCAGCTGAGCTTAACTAAGTTCGACAATAAACCTTCTGATACATTAATTAAGTTCCCGATGTTGAAAACTCATGAATTTCCGCACTGAAATCACTTGTTTTGATTGATGTTTATTGTTTTTCCAAGAAGTTGGGTTCCATACTGTCAGTTTATTTCTGTCCATTTTGTGTTTTGACACTTGTCGAATTTTCAGTATTGACGCCACTCTCGAAGTGTTTTCCATGGGGAGAATGGTCAACGATGCCGCTGAGAAAGACCCTGAAAATAACTGCAAAATGAGCGTGGTCGTAGTAGACCGTCAGCCACACCTCTGTTTATTTGCCACAAGAGACATCACTACAGGAGAAGAGTTGCGATACGACTATAACGACGTAAACCTTCCATGGCGAAAGGTGAGAGTGTTAAACGTTGCTTTTCGTTCCCGTTCTATGACTCCCTTTTTGATCATCTTCGGTAATTGATAGAACGTAAACCTGAAGCAAGTTCTTTTTAGAGCAATGACCACGGGCAAGAAATAAAACATAATTTGCGCAATGATGCAGTACGGGGCTATAACGCTGCACTTGACACCACACATGCAAGGGTCATGCAGTACGGGCTATAAAGCTGCACTTGACACCACATGCAAGCGTAATTTAGATAAACTTCAGACAAAAAAAAAAATACTAATTTAAAGGCCATCCCATATGTCTGTTCCTTACATATATATTATTAAATTAAAATCGCATGTGGCCTAGGTATTTATTGCCCTGCATGCTTTATATTAATGTACAATTGTGCAGCTAGATTATAGTTTTAGCGAAAAGCCGCTAGGAGTGAGGAAACAAGTGGCCTAAACCAGTTGCATGAATCAATATCCGAAAGTCTTTGTAGTAAATTGTTGAATTCATTATCCACTAAACATCGTTTGCCAGATGCCCGGAGCAATGGCAACAGAAAGGGCAGTAGCTACACTGCAATAGAGGAAATTAGTATATATAATTACAAATATAAATTTAGACCTGAGTAGTTAAAAAAATGTCGGATTTTTTATAAGGGATCATCTATGATTTGGCAATATTCAGAAAAACAGACCCTTTAATGTCACAAAAACAACAGATCTTTTACGACTAATACATGCATTCACACAGTGACGGGGACAACTATTTTATAATTTTAAACTTTCTAAGCATGACAATCAATCATCATTGTAATGTAACAAGAAGCTGTTTGATAAATAACCTTTAAGGGATAAGACAAACAGTGTATATGTGTGTTGGGTATACAATGTTATAAAAACTACAAGCTATTTTCAGTATTCCTGCTGATTGTTCTTTCACGCATTATCTAACCAAAACAATAATTCACCATCGCGGTTTATTGTTTTTTAGTAAAACAGTCAAAACAATTACTTTTAGCGTTCCCTTTTTGAGCAGCCATTTGAACGTAACAACAAAGCTTGTGGACAAAAAGATCTGCACGAATCGGCTGAGCACTTTGTTTCTGTACCGTCAGCTATGGTGTTACTGCCAGGTGCCCAGAGAACTCACATGAGTAGTGACAAAGCTGCCGTTGAAGTAATTTACAAAATTAATCAAGTTTACTTCAAGATAATCAAACTTGCGTTATAAGAATATGTTACTTCAAGATTTATTTTTCATTCTGTTGTCCGGGGATACCCTTCATCAGAACAGTAATGAGAAACAATTCAGTAAAACGATAAGAAAACATTCTGCTCTAACATATATAGGAAACCTAAAATTTAGCCTCCTCCTTTATTCCTGTTGATTGCATCTGAATCTGTTTTTACTGAAAAGTTCGCATAAGATTTTTATGCACACCAGTTTTTGCAACTAATCACTGCAGCGTTTCGATAATCTGGTAAAAGTTTTAAATCCTGATATATACCGCCACTTTCGGCAGCCAGACGAAAATTACCAGAAAACCAGTCAACCAAATCGCCTCTTTGGATCAGCTGTAGAACTAGTATCGCATGATACAAACTCAATAGCCCACAAGCGTTTCTTTGCTAAATGCTCAGGACACTGACAATAAACTAATCAAAATAATAAAAGTGATTTTGGGTATTGGTAACAATAAAACATTAATTTAAAACTTGATATTCACAATCTGGAATACTTAAAAGGTAAGAGAAAAGTCCAGGGAGTGCCACAATCACAAGCCGCAGCTATTCTCAGACACCAAGAGGAATAAGACAAAACCAAGCAAACTCAAATCAAACAAACGTACGAAAACCATTAAGATTAACTTTCTCTTCCCCAAGCGAGGTAAATTTGAAAGGAAAAAGATTAAAAATCGTGCTGGACATCAGTAGGCTATTTCATTGCCAATATGAAAATAAGGGAAATTTATGACAGTAGTAGTAATGATGTAATACCATTGGTTGTTATCATACATGTAGTTTCTGTTGTAGGCAAAAAGGGGAAATTTTATGTTTTCAGGTGACACACACCAACAGAGATGCTCAGAATAAAGGAGCTGTCATAGCTGCACAGAACACTGATAACAACATAACTAGAAGCACTACAAAGGTAATGTTCAAACTAGTTTAGATACAAACGAGGAAAATTTGAACTTTTATCAGAATTTTAACCACGACTTCATTCACAGAATATTCAGAAAATAAATATCCAAACCCAAATCATCAATAGTTCAAAATTAATTGTAAAAAAAAAAAAAAAAAAAAAAATCTCGAAGTGCATTTGTGACAACAGAAGAATATATTGTATGTGAAAACAATAATTGGTCGTAATAATACGTTATTGATGAATCACAGAGTGTTGGAGTAAGAATATCGGTTATGTTTTGACTATAAACAGCACGATTCGTCATTACATTCAAATACATAATTCAAGTTTGTTCATGGAAAACAAATTTACAGTTGTATATTATAATTACGTACATCAGGAAAACAGCAAAACGAAGAAATTCCAGAACAACTAAAATATCTTTTAAAAGCAGTTATCGTATTCAGTGTGATCACTTGCTTCATTTTAGCAGCACGAGAGCTGTGGTAAAGAGGCTTGTGGACAAGCAGAGCCAGCCGAATCAACTGTTCACAGTCAAGCAATAAACGATGTTACAGCAGCGTCCGCTAAGACTCAGGTAATTAAAATATATTTTGCAAGTTTATCTTAAATATTTATTTTACTGTTTACTCTAAACTGGTAAAACTAAGTTAAGCCCGATGATTCTTTTTCCCATAGGCGAAACGGTAAAATGCCCATTAGTAACATGTAACCAAATGAATTGTGACAGAAGAAACTTGAAACATGACTTAACTTTCAAATGTACATCTTTGGTGTGCTATCACTTTTATTTAATTAAAGGTACGCAGTGTCTTTGGACGTTTTCCAGATTTTCCAGACTACCAATACTTTTATCATATTTACAATAGAAATGATGGGGAAACCAAACATTACCTTTACGAATATAGATCTTAACAGAAACAAAAAAAAAAAAAAAAGAAAGGCGGAAATGAAATTTAGTAGACATCGACAAAACATATAGAAGCTGTTTCTATGAAAATTTAAAATGAAAATCTTAATCCAGTGAAAAGTAAGGATAATTCAAACATGAGTGATTTTGCATTATCTCAGTGGGTAAACTTCAGGTGACGTTTAACGTCTTGACGAATTTTTTTGAAGAAACAATATGAAACATAATTTAGTATTTACATTTTAATTTTTATTGTATCAGTTTAAACCTTGTTATACTAATTTATACAAAAACGGGGAGTATACACACATGCGTTAGAAATGAAGCTTCAAAACGGGGAGTTACCGAATCGACTTTGTACAAGTCAACTCTATTATTTGTTTTGATATAATATACATTTTGCTGAATCGAGGCTAGCTTATACACACAAATTAAAAATAAAACTTCAAAACGGGGAGTATACACACATGCGTTGGAAATTAAGCTTAAAAACGGGGAGTTACCGAATCGACTTTGTACAAGTCAACTCTATTATTTGTTTTGATATAAAATACATTTTGCTGAATCGATATTTATATTAAACAGAACTGATTATTCCGGTATATTCTATTTTTATCCTGCTATTCTGCTACTTATAAGAAACTTGAAACATGACAAGTTTCACATCGTCATCAGATTTTCTAGACTACCCATTCTTTCATAATATTTACTGCAAAGAATGGGATCCGAACACCACTTTTACCAAAATTTGTGGTTCTCAACAGAACGAATTCGAAGAAAATTAAGACATAGAGAATACAAGTAGCAGCTGTTTCCCTACAAATTTCAAACGAAGGTCTTAATCCAAACTTACGATATAAAAATTAAACATGCGTGTCTTTGCATTATGTCAATGGCAAAAAAAAAAAAAAAAAAAAAAAAAAAAAAAAATCAGATGTCGCTCAACTTATTTGATTACATTATTTTAGAAACAATGTGAAACACGCTTAAGCATTTACATAAAAATTTTATTGTTTCAGTATATTTACAATTGTATACACACAAGAGTTAAGAATAAAGCTTCGGAACGGGGATACCAAACTGACTTTACACAAGTCAACTGTATTATTCGTTTGACTGAAAATCAGATACTTCTAATATTTAACAGAGTTAGATTATTTCCAGTATTTTTCATTTTTGTCCTACTATTCCGCTACTTATGACTATCAGCTGTGTATGTTCAATGTCAGAGAACCAACCGTTAAAACAAAGAGTTTGGGTTATTTTCAGCAGCCAAACAGCTGTGGACAAGAGGCATCTGGACCAAATAAACTTTCTGAAACAACCGAATATTTGGCAAATCATGCTACGGTGTCTCATGATATTGATTTATTGCACGATATGATTCCTTCACCAAATGATGAGGACAATGACGAAAACATTGATGAGCATGCAAGCAAGGTAAAGAGCTACTTGTGATCAATGTTTGCTGAGAGAAAAAAAAAATCACTTAATGAAAACAAACGGTTCGATTGAGCATTGCAAATATTTGTAAGGCGAATAAACGCACGTACTGGATTTAGTACGTAAATGTAGGACAATTAGTTAACGTTGATGATTTGCGACAGAAGAAACTTGAAACATGAAGAAACCATAGTTACAAATTTATACACACATGAGTTAAGAATAAAGCTTCAAAACAGATGAGTTCAGAAATTATTACACAGAAATGTTCATTGGGGTTGCCTCTAAATTATTGAAACAGTTTCGCTCTGCTGAAAAAGATGGCCGCCAGAGCTAAAAATAGAAAGAAAACTTTAAACAACTTTGTCTGCTAAAACAGTGAACGAATTTTGAAACAATTTCACATAAATATTTGATGGATGACCCTCTACCAAAATTGCTTTAAACGTTTTGCTTTGCTGACCAAGATGGCCGCCAGAGCTAAAAATATAAAACCTTTAAACGACTTCTCCTAAACAAGATGGTCGCATAGAATTTAAAAATAGAAAAAAAAAAGAAAAGAAAAAAAAAACTTTAAGCAACGTAAGTTTTACAGCAACATCTCGGGTGTGCTTTCCCTGTATTGTATTTAACAGTATCCATTATCTTTCGGGTTTTGTCAGATTTTCCAAACAACCCATACTTTTATCATTACATTAGAAACGATGGGTAACCAAACACCACATTACCAATATTTGTGGTTCTCAACTTAAATGAATTTGACGGAAAAGAATTGAAAACAAAAACATAGAATAGATAGATAGCAACTGTTTCACTGAAAATTTCAAATGAAAGTCTTAATCCAGTAAAAAGTTACGATACATTAGATATTAGTGTTTTTACATATTGTGAATAAGAGAATTTCAGATGACGCTTAACTTCTTTTGACCAGTTTATATAAGAAACTATTATCAACATGAGTTTGCATCTATATTATTTATTTTTTTTTATTTTCTACTGTGTCAGTCTAAAGCGAATTTACGAATGTATACACACATGAGTTCAGAATAAAGCTTCAAAACGGGGAGTTACCAAATCGACTTTGTACATTGTCGACTATATCATTCGTTTTGATATAACATATATTTTGAAGAATCGCTGTTAGTATTGTTAGATTATTTCCAGTATATTTTTATTTTAACTGACAATTCTGCTACTTATGACTATTTAGCTGTACAGTCTCGAAGAAACAACCGAAGAGTTTGGGCTGTTTCAGTAGCCAAACACCTATAAACAAGAAGCTTCTGACCAGACACGCTGTCCGAATCACTCTAATACTTGGTTTATCTCGTAATATTGATTAAGTGCATCAAAAATTCCTTTACCGGATGCTGAGGACACAGACGAACTTATTGATGAAACTGTAACCAAGGTAAAGAAATACAAGTAATCAACGTTTCCTGAAAGAAAAATCAAAATCTATTAAACCAAAACGGTTCTCTTAAGCAAGTGGTATTGCAGTGATATATTCAGAGAATAAACGTACATACTGGATTTAATACAGTCGCATTCAATACATGTGTATAGTATTTTTAACTAAATTTGTTATTTATTTTGTAGACCGACAATACATCTGCGGAACAAAAAGGGCTAAACAATAATTTCAGTAGGATCGATGAACTGACTGAAAGCAGACCTACAGAGGTTAACAGACATGTTTCAAAGTCTGCTTCTACTGACAAGAAAGTGATTATTCCTGGCGACAAAAGAAGCCTCCTGCACAAAGAATGGCAGAATCAGACCCAACCAGAAAACGAAGGTGAGGTACATTTTGTACATGCACAATTCAGCTTTGTAGATATAGATAATAAAAATCATAAAGCTTTCCTCATATATTTCAGTCTTTGTTTGTGTTGAGGTTTTACGGCCCAGTCAACCCAATGGGGTCATGTCGAGCGCGGTCAGTTTACCTAACCACACGTTTACTGGGCAGGCTCAGTCTTCTAAGCGGTTAACCAGTATTGTGTGTATTCTTTCGTTAGAAACTGACAACTGCCCATCTTGAATCAGCGCAAGGGAGAGAATGACAGTAGAAAAAATTTCATGATCAATCCCTATGAAAGAATGTTGCCGACCTCAGCGGGGGTTGAACCCGCGACCTCCTGGTCTCCAGTCGGACGGCGCATCCAACTGAGCCACCGAGGCCATATTCAGTCAATCAATCTATTGATTGAGAAGATAGAACTCGCATAAGTTAGACAGAGAGAGCAAAAAGAAAAAAAAACGATGGAATTAACAGACACTTTCATGTGCAAGCAAGGCAGTACAACTTAAAGGTCACATAATCACAATCTTTTACTGCATAATCAATGCATACGAATATTATACTTATAAGAAGTACACAATATTACTTGGTTAGATCATTGATTTTGGCGTATTGTGTACTCTAGTATTTAATGGCTTCTAACTTTTCATTAAATTGCAGATGCAGAGTCCTTCCGTGGAACAGCAAGGAATGTATAGCAGCTTCTGTATAATAGGTACATCAATTAAAAGAACACCAGAGAAACAGAAGAGACATAAGTCTGCTGGTATCGGAGGGAAACACGTAATCCTGGAAGATAATAATGAAGAACCGATCAGCGCACTATTTAATGTTGTTGCAAAAGATCTCACTGAACCAGAAATCGAGCTCGAGGTATGTATTTAAACATATTTGTCCCAATGTGAAAACTTCAGGTGACATTTAACTTCTTGACGAATTTTTTGAAGAAACAATATGAACTAGACCATGAAGAGAGCATATGCTCCCTAATACCCACGGCCATTTCCATCAGTATAGCCAGAACAACAAAGGGAAATAACATGAAGGGACCCCCATGGCCCTTATTTTCTTTCCCACAGTACAACTAGTCATACTTGTCATGTGTACAAAATTTCAGGTTTCTAGGTAAAGTAGTTCCTGAGATATCTTTGACACAAAATAAATGTTAACAGACAGACTGACACACAGACACACAGAAAAGACCGGGGGTATAAACATAATCTAGCATTTATATTTAATTTTTGATTTTATCAGTTTAAAGCTTATTATACTAATTTATACACACGAATTAAAAATAAAACTTCAAAACGGGGAGTATACGCACATGCGTTAGAAATAAAGCTTCAAAACGGGGAGTTACCAAATCGACTTTGTACAAGTCAACTCTATTATTTGTTTTGATATAATATACATTTTGCTGAATCGATATTCATATTAAACAGAACTGCTTTTTCCAGTATATTCTATTTTTATCCTGCTATTCTGCTACTTATAAGAAACTTGAAACATGACAAGTTTCACATCGTCATCTTGGTTGTGCTTTCAATATATTTAATTGAAAGGTACTCAGTACCTTTCGACATATGTCAGATTTTTCTAGAGTACCCTTTCTTTCATCATATTAACTGCAAAAGGAGAGAACCAAACACCACTTTTACCAAAATTTGTCGTTCTCAACAGAACGAAATCGAAGAAAATTAAGACATAGAGAAGACATATAGCAGCTGTTTCCCTGAAAATTTCAAATGAAGGTCTTATTCCAACTAAAGATACAAAAAGTTAAACATGCGTGTCTTTGCATTATGTCAATGGAAAAAAATCAGATGACGTTCAACTTTATTTGATCAGTTTATTTAAGAAACAATGTGAAACACGTTTTAGCTTTTACATAATTTTTTATTGTCCCCCGCCTTTTCGAAGAAAGTGGAAGTACACTGTTTTTGGTTTTCCGTGGGGCGTGGTGGTGGCGCGTGGTGCATGGCGCGTGGTGCGTGGTGCGTGGTTCCGAATTTTTAGTAGGTACTTTGTCCCCTTAACTCCTCCCACAGGTTTTGTCCGATCCTTTTGAAACTTTACAGGTGTTTTAAGGATGGTCTGAAGATGTGCATGTGGTTTTTTCAGAATCCTGAAATAATTTTTTATTACTTTTTGTGCATTTTTAACTTAGACATTTTTTGAGTTCTAATATTACAGAAGTCTATAGGGAGTAGGTACCTTGTCCCCTTAACTCCTCCCACAGTTTTTGGCCGATCCTTTGAAACTTTACGTGGGCTTTTAGGATGACCTGAAGATATGCATGTGTTTTTTTCAGAATCCTGAAATAATTTTTATCACTTTTTCCGCATTTTTAACAGACATTTTTTTGAGTTCTAATACTACAGAAGTGTATAGGGAGCAGGTACCTTGTCCCCTTAACTCCTCCCACAGTTTTTGGCCGATTCTTTTGAAACTTTACAGGTGTTTTAAGAATGGTCTGAAGATGTGCATGTGTTTTTTTCAGAATCCTGAAATTAATTTTTATTACTTTTTACACATTTTGAACATAGACATGTTTTGAGTTCTAATATTACAGAAGCGTATAGGGAGTAGGTACCTTGTCCCCTTTACTCCTCCCACAGTTTTTGGCCGATCCTTTTGAAACTTTACATGGGCTTTTAGGATGGCCTGAAGATATGCATGTGGTTTTTTCAGAATCCTGAAATAATTTTTTATTACTTTTTCCGCATTTTTAACTTAGACATTTTTTTAGTTCTAATACCACAGAAGTTTTTAGAGTTCTAATACTACAGAAGTATATAGGGAGCAGGTACCTTGTCCCCTTAACTCCTCCCACAGTTTTTGGCTGATCCTTTTGAAACTTTATAGGTGCTTTAACGATGGTCTGAAGAAATGCGTGTGGTTTTTTCAGAATCCTGAAATTATTTTTTATCACTTTTCACACGTTTTGAACTTAGACATTTTTTTAGTTCTAACATTACAGAAGTCTACAGGGAGTAGGTAGCTTGTCCCCTTAACTCCTCCCACAGTTTTTGACCGATCCTTTTGAAACTTTACGTGGGCTTTTAAGATGGCCTGAAAATATGCAGGTGGATTTTTCAGAATCCTGAAATATTTTTTTATTACTTTTTTTCACATTTTTTTACTTTGGGGATGGTCGGGTGGTGCCAAGGTGCTGTGTATCTTACATCACCGGGGTGTCCAGCTGATATTGGCTTACAGTTGGGCAAGGCCTGCTATCCTTGTAGCGGGTAAGGGTAGAGGGGGAAAGTTTTTATTTCTTCTGTTTCTTCACTTTCATTCCTGTTCCTCTTTCTTCCCTGTCCCTCTCTTTCATCTCCTCTACTGTCTCTTCTATCTCTTTTCTCCCTTTCTCTGGGAGACGACACAAAATGACCCTCAAGGGCTGACGTGTCGTTAAACCCCAACACAATAAAAAAAAAAAAAAAAAACTTTTTTTACTTAGACATTTTTTTGAGATCTAATATTACAGAAGTGTACAGAGTGTAGGTACCTTGTCCCCTTAACTCCTCCAACAGTTTTTGTCCGATCCTTTTGAAACTTTACAAGGGCTTTTAGGATGGCCTGAAGATGTGCATGTGTTTTTTTTCAGAATCCTGAAATAATTTTTTACCACTTTTTCTGCATTTTTAACTTAGACATTTTTTGAGTTCTAATACTATTTTTTGAGTTCTAATACTACAGAAGCGTATAGGGAGTAGGTACCTTGACCCCGTAACTCCTACCATAGTTTTAAGCCGATCCTTTGAAACTTTACAGGTGCTTTAAGGATGGTCTGAAGATATGCATGTGTTTTTTTCAGAATCTTGAAATTATTTTTTATCACTGGTTTCCTGCTTCAATACTTAGGTAATTGATATAGGACCAATGGTCCTCTGGTTAACTTTACCATTTTTAACACCTCAAATAAAAAGAAGGCGGGGGACATAAATTCCCCATGGAATTTGCTTGTTGTTTCAGTATAAAGGTTATTTACAATTGTATACACAAAGGAGTTAAGAATAAAGCTTCAGAACGGGGAGTTACCAAACTGACTTTGTACAAGTCAACTGTATTATTCGTTTGAATAAAAATCAGATGCTTCTAATATTTAACAGGGTTAGATTATTTCCAGTATATTTTATTTTTGTCCTACTATTCCGCTAATGACTATCAGCTGTGTACAATGTCAGAGAACCAACCGTTAAAGCGGGGAGTTTGGGTTATTTTCAGCAGCCAAACAGCTGTGGACAAGAAGCATCTGGACCAGATAAACTTTCTGAAACAACCGAATACTTGGCAAATCATGCTACGGTATCTCATGATATTGATTTATTGCATGATATGATTCCTTCACCAAATGATGAGGACAATGACGAAAACATTGATGAGCATGCAAGCAAGGTAAAGAGCTACTTGTGATCAATGTTTGCTGAGGAAAAAAATCAAAATTTATGAAAACAAACGGTTCGATTAAGCACTGCAAATATTTATAAGGAAAATAAACGCACGTGCTGGATTTAGTAAGTAAATGTAGGACAGTTAGTTAACACTGATGATTTGCAACAGAAGAAACTTGAAACATGAAGAAACCATAGTTACAAATGTATACACACATGAGTTAAGAATACAGCTCCAAAACGGGGAGATACCGAATCGATTTTGTACAAGTAAACAGTATCATTCGTTTGAATAAAACAGATATCGCTGTTTATTTTTAGGTGACACTTAACTTCTTTTGACCAGTTTGATTTAAGAAACCATATTAATCATGCTTTTGCATCTACATGTAATTTTTACTGTCCTCACCTAAAGCGCATTTACAAATGTTTACACGCATGAGTTATGAATAAAGCTTCAAAACGAGGAGTTATGAAATCGACTTTGTACATGTCAACTTAATCATTCGTTTTGATATAATATGTACATATTTTGAGAAATCGCTATTATTAGTTAACAGAGTTAGATTATTTCCAGTATATCTTATTTTTCTCCTACTGTTATGCTTCTAATGACTATTCAGCTGTGTATATTCAGTGTCGGAAAACCAAACGTTTAAACGGGGAGTTTTTGGTCATTTTCAGCAGCCAAATAGCTGTAGAAAAGAGGCTTCTGGTCCAGATACACTATCAAAATCAACCGCATATTTGGCAAGTCATGCTACAGTGTCTCCTGATATTGGCTTAGTGCATGTAAACATTCCGGCAACAGATTCTGAGGACACAAACGAAAATATGGATGGAACTGTAGCCAAGGTAAAGAGCTACTAGTGATCAGTATGTCAGGAAAAATATCAAAATTTATTAAACCAAACAGTTCGATTTAGCAAGTGGTAATGCAACTATTTGGTAGGAGAATAAAGAATGCAGGAAAAATAGTGAACAGTGATGAAATGTGACAGAAGAAACTTGGGACATGACAAGTTTCTCTGCAACATCTTTAGTGTGCTTTCACTATATTGTATTGAACTGTTCCCATTATTTTTCGGCATTTGTCAGATTTTCTGGACTACGCATACGTTTATCAATTTTCTTTTAGAAACGATGGGGAACCAAACACCACCTTTATCAATATTTGTGGTGCTCAACGACGGAAACAAAATTAAAAAGACATACTGAAGACATATAGCAGCTGTTTCACTGAAAATTTGAAGTAAAACTCTTAATCCAGAAAGAAAAGTAACACTACATTAAACCTTAGTGTTTTAGCTCACCTGAGTACGAAGTGCTCACGATGAGGTATTGTGATAGGCCTTTATCCGTCGTCCATTAATCCATCTGTCGTCAACTCTGTCTAAAAGGACTTTTCCTCCAAAACGGCTGGACGGATTTTGAAATAATGTCACAGGAATGTTATTGGGTGACCCTCTAACGAAATCGCTCAAACCATTCCGTTCCGCTGAAAATATGGCCACCAGAGCCAAAAAGTGAAGGAAAAAAAAAAACAACAACACTTTAAACGATTTCTTCTCCTTAACGGGTGGACGGATTGAAATAGTCACAAGAATGTTGCTTGGATGATTCTTTACCAAAATTGCTCAAATCGTTCTGCTCCGCTAAACAAGATGGGCGCGAGAGCTAAACTTCCCATGCTAAACTGGTAGACGGATTTTGAAATAATTAAATAGGAATGTTGCTTTGGTGACTCTCTACCAAATAGCTCAAACCGTTTTGCTCCGCTACCACACGATGACCGCCAGAGCAACAATAGAAAAACCTTTATACAATTTCTTCTGCTAATCTGGAGGACAGATTTTGAAATTATTTCACAGAAATGCTCATTGGGTTTGCCTCTACCCAAATTATTCAGTTTCGCTCTGCTGAAAAAGATGGCCGTCAGAGCTAAAAATAGAAATAAAACTTTAAACAACTACGTCTGCTAAACCAGAGGACGGATTTTGAAATAATTTTACATAAATATTTGATGGGTGACCCTCTACCAAATTAGCTTAAAACGATTTGCTTTGCTGACCAAGATGGCCACCAGAGCTGAAAATATAAAACTTTAAAACGACTTCTCCTAAACAAGATGGTCGCATAGAATTAAAAATAGAAAAAAAAAACGAAAAAAAAAAACAACAAAAAACAAACTTTAAGCAACTTTTCCTGCTAAAAGATAATTAAAGGATTTTAAAATAATTTCACAGGGCTGGACTGTTGCTTGGGTGACCCTCTACCAAAATTGCTCAAACTGTTGCTCCGGTGAACACATGGCTGCCGAGCTTAAAATAGAAAAAAAAAAGATCTTTAAATGTCTTCTACTCCTAAATGGTTTTAAAACGATTTCACAGAACTGTTCCTTTGAGTGACTCTATATCAAAGTTGCTTAAACAATTCTGTTTCGCTGAACATGCTTGGTCGCTAGAGTTTGGTAGGTAGATAAAACAGGACAACCAGGGAATGCACCTTACATGCCCTGCCATTTCATTTATAAATATGACTCAGGTAATCGATTCATAATGTCAATGTGAAAAATTCAGATTACGCCTAACCGTGTTTACCAGTTATTTAGGAAACAATATGAAACATAGTTCAGCATTCACATTAATTTTTTTATTGTTTCAGTGTTCAGCGGATTTTCAAACGTACACACACATTAGCTAAGAATAAAGCTTCAAAACGGGGAGTTAACAAATCGACCTTGTTCATATCAACTACATCATTCGTTTGTTTATAATATATATTTTGGATGATTCGCTATTTATAATTAAAAGATTATTTCCAGGATATCTTATTTTTATCCTACTATTCTGCTACTTATGACTATTCCGCTGTGTGTTCAATGTCTGAGAAACAAGTGTTAAAACAGGGAGTTAACAAATCGACCTTGTTCATATCAACTATGTCATTCGTTTGTTTATAATATATATTATTGGATGATTCGCTATTTATAATTAAAAGAGTTAGAGTATTTCCAGTATATCTATTTTTTACCCTGCTATTCTGCTACTTATGACAATTCAGCTGTGTGTTCAATGTCTGAGAAACAACTGTTAAAACAGGGAGTTTGGGTCATTTTCAGCAGCCAAACAGCTGTAGACAGAATGATTCTGGATCAGATAAACTGTCTGAATCAACCAAATACTTGGCAAATCATGCTACAGTGTCTCCTGATGTTGTTTTAGTGCATGATAAAGTTCCTTCAACAAATGCTGAGGACAATGACGAAAACATTTATGAAACTGCGACCAAGGTAACGAGCTACTTATGATCAATGTCACCCGAGAAAAAAATCAAAATTTATTCAACAAATGGTTCGATTAAGCAAGCGGTATTGCAAATATTTGGTAGGAGAATAAAGGCACGTAACGTATTTATTTCAGTTAATTCATGACACTTAGTGAACCTTGATGAATTGGGACAGAAAAAACTTGAAACATGACTTAAGTTTTACTGCAACATCTTGGGTGTGCTTTCACTGTATTGTATTTAATAGTACCTATTATCTTTCGGGTTTTGTCAGATTTTCCAAAGTACCCATACTTTTATCATTTTTACTTAAGAAACGATGGGTAACCAAACACCACATTAGCAATATTTGAGGTTCTCAACATAAATGAATCTGACGGAAACGAAATGAAAAAAAGACATAGAATAGATATATATAGCAACTGTTTCACTGAAAATTTCAAATGAAAATCTTAACCCAGTAAAAAGTTACGATACATTAAATATTAATGTTTTTACATATTGTGAATGAGAAAAAAAATCAGGTGCGCTTAACTTCTTTTAACCAGTTTATATAAGAAACCATAATCAACATGATTTTGCATCTACATTATTTTTTTTCTTAATTTTTTACTGTGTCAGTCTAAAGCGAATTTACGAATGTATACACACATGAGTTCAGAATAAAGCTTCAAAACGGGGAGTTACCAAATCGACTTTGTACATGTCGACTATATCATTCGTTTTGATATAATATATATTATGAAGAATCGCTATTAGTATTATTAGATTATTTCCAGTATATTTTTATTTTATCCGACAATTCTGCTACGTATGACTATTTAGCTGTGTGTGTTCAGTCTCGAAGAAACAACCGTTAAAACGGGGAATTTGGGTTATTTCAGCAGCCAAACAGCTAAAGACAAGAGGCTTCTGACCAGACACACTGTCCGAATCAATCTAATACTTGGTTTATCATGCTACAGTGACTCGTAATATTGATTAAATGCATGAAAAATTCCTTTACCGAATGCTGAGGACACAGACGAACATATTGATGAAACTATAACCAAGGTAAACAGATACAAGTAATCAACGTTTCCTGAAAGAAAAATCAAAATCTATTAAACTAAAACGGTTCTCTTAAGCAAATGGTATTGCAGTGATATATTCAGAGAATAAATGCACATTCTGGATTTAATACAGTCGCATTCAATACATGTGTATGGTAGTTTTTACTAAATTTGTTATTTATTTTGTAGACCGACAATACATCTGCGGAACAACAAGGGCTAAACAATAATTTCAGTAGGGTCGGCGAACAGATTGAAAACAGACCTACAGAGGTTAATAGACATACGCCAAAGTCTGCTTCTACTGACAAGAAAGTGGTTATTCCTGGCGACAAAAGAAGCCTCCAACACAAAGAATGGCAGAATCATACCCAACCAGAAAATGAGGGAGAGGTACATGCACAATTCAGCTTTTTTGATACAGATAATAAAAATCATAAAGCTTTCCTCATATATTTCAGTCTTTGTGTTGAGGTTTTACGGCCAAGTCAACCCAATGGAATCATGTCGAGCGCGGTCAGTTTACCTAACCACACGTTTACTGGGCAGGCTTAGTCCCCTAAGCCGTTAACCAGTATTGTGTGTATTCTTTCATCAGAAACTGACAACTGCCCATCTTGAATCAGCGCAAGGGAGAGAATGACCGTATATATATTTCATGATCAATCTCCACGAAAGAATGTTGCCGACCTCGGCGGGGTTGAACCCGCGACCTCCTGGTCTCCAGTCGGACGTCGCTTCCAACTGAGCCGCCGAGGCCATATTCAGTCAATCAATCCACTGACTGAGAAGATAGAACTCGCATAAGTTAGATAGAGAGAGCAAAAAAAAAAAAAAAACGATGGAATTCACAGATACTTTCATGTGCAAGCAAGGTGGTAGAGCTTAAAGGTCATATGATCACAATCATTTACTGCATAATCAATGCATACGAATATTATACTTATAAGAAGTACACATTATTACTTAGTTAGATCATTGATATACTCTAGTATTTGATGGCTTCTACTTTTTCACTAAATTGCAGATGCAGAGTCCTTCTGTGGAACATCAAGGAATGTATAGCAGCTTCCGTATAATAGGTACATCAATTAAAAGAACACCAGAGAAACAGAAGAGACATAAGTCTGCTGGTATCGGAGGGAAACACGTAGTCCTGGGAGATAATAATGAAGAACCGGTCAGCACATTATTTAGTGTTGTTGCAAAAGATCTCACTGAACCAGAAATCGAGTTCGAGGTGTGTATTTAAACACATTTGTCCCAGTATCTTTTCGTTATATTACTGTCAAGCAATTGAGAACAAGTTATTTGTGCGTGTTTTATAAGACTTACAGTCGTTATAGGTCTAAGAAAATAGACCAATAGAAATCGAAACAAGTACAAGGCCTGTTTTGTCAAATATAATTTCGGTCATATGAGAACAAACTATATTTTTGAAAACAATGGTTTTGTCTAATAAAACTATTAGTTGCATTTTAATATATTTATAAATGTCCTATTTTAGACAGATATCCTGACAGCTATTCAGAAAAAGAAATACTCTTTAAGACGGAAGAAATATAAGCCATCCAAGCTGAAGGATACTTATTCCCACGATGACGAGGAAGACTTGGTATATAATCTCTTTAATATGATTTTAACAAGTTGAGAAATATAGCACTAAATCGACGTGGGGAAACGGAGGAACAAAATATGAGCCATTGACTCATCAGCAGACTGTTTCACGAATTTTCCTTTCAGGTCCATTATCGTTTAAAAAAAGGGTAAGAGAAAAGTCCAGGGAGTGCCACAATCACAAACCGCAGCCCTTCCCAGACACCAAGAGGAAGACGTAACCGACAAATCCAAACAGGCACAAATCGAACAAACGTACGAAAAGCACTAAGATTAGGTCTCTCTTCCCCAAGCGAGGTAATGCTAAAAGGACTGATAAACACAAGAGCAAAATGACACAAGGTAAGACATAAAACAATTCGCCTCGTAGAATAAATCACAAAGCAACAAAGAGTAAGACTAACACCGGGACCACCGCCTTAGAACGGTCAGTAGAGTAAACGTAAAAAAGATTGCCTTTGGAAACAAAGAACACACTACAGATAAGAAAATGGGAGTCTAGGTTTTATTGAGACTCTTCATAAGCAGTAATGAAGTTTGCAACACTGCTTACGCCCTTTAGCGTATACATGAGCAGAACTCCATTTTCAAAGATTCCACAATGGGCCCAGTGATCCCAAAGGAAATGAAATATAATCTGCACTATGGTAAAGTACGGGGAGACGTCCTACCGCCGACACGTGGCACTAATACTAGCTGCAGTACCGGGGGGCTTAAAGCATTTTACAGCTAGCCAACTTCACCCTAGGTCCCGATGCTACTCTTAATACAGTAATACATAAAATTTCGGTTCGCATAAAGGCTGTCAGCTCAGTCAATGCATCAAAACGAAAACATAAAAATCAAATGAATCACTAAAATAAACAAAGACGAGTACTCATGGCTAATTCTACTGTATGCCAGAGTAAATGAAAACTAATAGTTGAACCACGGCGGGCCAAGCCAAAGACATATCGTCAAGCCCCAACCCACTGGTTAAGGTTTTACAAAGAGGCCGTCATTGAGTCTGAGACCCGAAACGCCGTCTCAAAATGTTAAAATTCCTTTTTTTCTTTCTTTCTTTTTTTCCACTCAATACTTACATTATCTACGAGGATACATTGTTAGTAAGATGAAACTAAGCAAACCCATTTAACTACTATATTCGATTAAATTGACATATACGGAGTTTTTATTAGTTGGTCATGTTTTTCTGGAATAAAATGTTAAGGTTGTCGGGTTTTCTTTATTATTAGGATAGCTCGGGCAGCGAATACATTCCGGACTCTTCTGCTCCCGAATCATCAGAATCGGATTCATCAGATTCCTTATCAGACTGCATTCCACAGGCCAGAGAGAAAATCAGAACACAGGCAAACGTCGAAGAACGACCGGAAGCACCTATTGAAAGATCACAAGACATCGAAACACAAATTGGTCAATCTAAGAATCAGCGATTAATGGTTGGAGAGAAACACAGCATACATGCTAGCACCCAACAATGTTCAGACCTGCTGTTACAAAAGTCAGAGGATACAAATGAACAGTTCCTTCCGTCTTTAAAAGATAAGTCTGTGAAAAGTTCGTTTCAGGCTGAAAGTCATTCACCACCTATTGACTGTTTTGTTCCACATACAAATAACATTGAATGTAGAAAATATGACAAAAAGTTTGTCTGTTTGTATTGTGGTGAGTTAAGAAGTAAATTACCAGATCATCTTGTGGCAAGACATGGCGATGAAGAAGAAGTTACGATGTATATGGAAGAAAAAGACCCTTCAAAGAAAACCAAGAGATACATAAAACTCCGAAATTTAGGAAACCATTTGCATAACCTGAACGTTCTGAGAAAAAGGGAAGGACACTTAATAGTAAAGTATCGGCCAAACAATGACAAGGCAGATCCAGATAAGTATGGAACTTGTCCGTTTTGCTATGGATATTATTTCAGACGAGAACTTTGGAGACACAAGTGCCCCTTGAAGCCTACCAAGGATAACAATTCCAGATCAAAACTTGCTGTTTCAAGTTTGATGCTGCTTCCTCAAAGCACAGTGCACAGTACATTGTTTCAAAAAGTTTTGTGTTCGATGAAATCTGACCAGATAAGCCGGGTAGCAAAAAGTGATGACACTATCCTGAAGCTCGGGGATAAGCTTTGTAACAAACATGGGCATGATGCGGACAAACATAATTATGTTCGACAAAAAATGCGGGAAATGGCTAGGCTTCTGGTTGAGTTAAGGAAAACAACACAACGTCCGAACAATGGACTTGCATCTTTTTTTCATCCGCAGTATTACCGATCCCTCGTGGCATGTAGCAAAATTGTATCAGGATATGACGAATCACGAAACAGATATGGTACACCATCTCTGGCTCTAAAGATTGGCCACTCTGTGCAAAAGTGTGTCAAAATTCTGATCGGGAATGCCATTGAAAAGCGTGACAAAGAGACAGAATGCGACGCAGAAGAGTTGCAAAAACTGATAAACATAAACTGGACAGACGACGTGAGCAGTAATGCGCTAAAAACCCTACAAGAAGATAAAAGAAATCGAATAGAGGTACTACCACTAGCAGAAGACATCAAGACATTTTCAGACCATCTCAAGGTAGCGTCTGTCGCACAGATCAAACAAATAGAAGACTTAACAAATGCAGTTCCAATACAAGACTGGTCAAGGCTAAACGGAATTGTGCTAACCCAGTTAATACTGTTCAACAGAAGGCGGTCAGGCGAGGTGTCTAGGATGAAAATATCTGATTACTTGGCAAAACATACAGCGGAATGTGGATCGCAGTTTGAAACGATTCTCTCAGAGTTCGAGAAGAAGCTATGCTTTATTATGCCCAGGATTGAGGTCGAAGGCAAAAGGGGTAGAACAGTGGCAGTCCTCTTTCCTCAGTATGTTGTACAGAGCCTTGATCTTCTTTTGCAAACGCGCAATCAAATAGTAGCTGATGAAAATCAGTTTTTGTTTCCAACAGTTCATTACGGTTCCCTATCACATATTCGCGGCTCAGACTGTCTGAGAAAATTTTCGGGAGAATGCGGTGCAATAGCACCAGAAAGACTTAGATCTACTAATCTCAGAAAGCATATTGCCACAATGTCACAAGTGATGAATATGAAGGAAAATGAGCTCGACATTCTAGCAAATTTCATGGGCCATGACATTAGGGTACACAGAGAATTCTATCGCCTGCCTGAGGCAACAGTACAGGTGGCAAAGGTTGCAAAGTTACTGATGACCATGGAAGAGGGCGGACAAGACCTACCCGCAGGCCAGTCTTTAGATGAAATTCAAGTGGATGAGGGAACTATTATGGAAGATGGTGAGTTTGGTATCTACAGTATACAATGATAATTATGATGATAATAATAAAAATAATAATATGCAGTTTCCGCCTCTGGTCACATCTCGAGGTCCAAGGAACCAACATTCTCTTTTTGGAATACTTTTAGTTATAGATTATGGAAGCTGAAATGTTAAAATCAAAGATTAAACTAATCCACTGGGTTGATAGCAAGCACGTACTTCGATATACATGTATTTTATTCTATCCATAACCTTGCAAGGTCGTTGGGGCATCACAAATGACTTTGCAACAATCACTTTCCACCTTGTCCTGTTTTCAGCTGAATACATGTGTTAGAATTTGCAACAAGAGGCAACTGTCAGTAAACTAGAGCCATAACAAATGTCAAGCAAAGTTGTTTTATCATGTGTTCCGTGGAGTTGTAGATTTGCAAGTCAAAATGAAGAAATGTATATCGTGGATTGTTTTTCAATATCACCCTCGTTGGAATACAATGAGTATATGTTTCAACAAATATTATATTACAGGCCCATCTGATGATGAGTATGACAGCTCAGGCAGCGATATTGACACTGATCTGATAGAAGGTATTCCACAAACAAGTACAAGCGGTCAACCAAGAATACAACAGAACATATGTCATCAAGGTTTGTAAATTAACATAATAAATTCTGCATAAAATAATGTGAAACATAAAATGTTCCTGTTTTGTGACAATGCTCTAAATTACCTATAAACACTGAAGCAGACATTTTTTTTTCTATCTGACCAAACTGTATATAATAAAATAGGAATAAACCATGGTTATTCGGGCATTAACATTTGCAAGGTCCTGAAGAAGCTGTTGAATACTTAGGCTAAAGGCCGAGGTTTTCAACTGCTCCCGAGGGACCTGGCAAATGTTAATGCATTGAAAAGCCATGTTCGATCGTTATTATTGCATGAATTCAGCAACAATGCTACAAAAATAACGAAAATGTTTGGGCACTGTGTTTCGAGCTCATCGACATTACCTTGCTGATTCCTACACGCACCATATGTTTCTATAAAAATCCTCATTTCAGGTCATGGCCAGTTATCATGATTTTTGTCCAGCATTTAGCAGCAATTCACAAGTCAGTGTCACTTTCAGTAAATATTTCACTCATTAGCGTCTGTCCTTCTATTTTTACATTATGTCTTTCTTTCATAGATATTTGCAACTACAAACTTGTGTTTGCTTTTATATTGATGGAATATTGCCTTGAATCTTGCATATGTAAAGGCGCAAAGCGAGTCATTAATGGCGCGTGAAATGTCTTGTTAATACATGTTTTTTGTGTTCGTTAAATCATGCCTGATAATAACGTGTGACACCAGTATTTATGCAATAATATGTTTGAAAGTACATAGATACGACAAGTCCATTCAATGACTCTTTCAGCAGCTTTAAAGCAGAGATGCCACAAAAAGACCCAGAATGATGCCACCAGGAAACAAAGAAAACGAACCGCCTACACCCGACACCCATGGTCTGAGGAGGAGAAGGATGCTGTGCAGAACTTCTTTAGTAGACAGCGTTTCACTTCTGAGAAGCCGGGGAAAAAAGAATTTGATTCTTGCATTGCCGCTTACCCAATTCTACACTCAAGGTCTTGGAAGAATGTGAAAGACTATTTTTATAATACATTCAAAAGGAAGTGAATGTTTAGGTGTCCACTGTGGTGGCAGAAATGGAAAACTGTTGGTTTAAATGTCAGTTGTAAATTACTTTTAAAATAAGACATTCTCCTGCATTCTTCCGGTATCTAGAATCTGCGGTACCCAGCTAGCATTATTTATAAATCTAAAGCGGACCATTATTGGACCGTCAGCTTACTGGGTTATCCACATATTACGTATAAACAAGTACTGTTAACTGACAGTGTATTGCCTCGCTGCTTTCATATTTTGCCCTTTTTTAAATGGAAGGTATCAATTGTAATGTAAATAATTTAATACTCAGTTTCCGTTTTCATTAATAAGTAGCCAAATCGCTTTTAGAATTAAACATCTGACAGTGTCCAATGCGTAAGAAGTCATCTTTTTTTTCTTTTAATTAAAAGCAAACATCTACTTATAAAGCATTTGCTGAGACACAAGTACATGTTAAAAAGAGAGAGTCGTTGCTGTCTTTTAACCCTTAAAGCGCCAGTCTGCTTTGTCATCTGCTGGTGGTTTTAAAAGTCATTTTTGCAAACAGTGTGGACCCAGATCAGACTTTAGGAGCAGTCTGATCAGGGTCCACGATGTTTGCCTGTATGCAAAAATAGGTTTGAAAAGTTTGCAAGAATATTCAGCAGACGACATAAATAGACGACATTTTCAGATGCAGTTTTCTTGGCGCTTTAATGGTTAAAGCCACATGCTCCATAGCACCAAGAGTGTATTCCCGTTTTCTATTTTGTGTGTTTTTTATGTATCCCCGATTTGTAAGCGTGCGTTCAACAGCCCCGATTAGTAAATCCTCCCCAGTTTATATCTTGTGTGTTTTGATGTGTATCCCCGATTTGTATATGTGTGTTCAGCTCCCCAGTTTGTTTGATTTATTCCTATTGTTATTTTCAATGATTTCAAGAATGCTGCTTTCAAATGAGATTCAAACAACGTTGCTTAAGAAGAAAAACATATTGATATCTCAAAAATCTTAATATTTATCACCTCCCCGATTTGTATGTATAGAGTAAGCCTCCCCGATATGGACCTTTTACAAGTATGTGTGTGTGTGTGTGTGTGTGTGTGTTCATAAAGGCATATGTTGTGAGTACTCATGAGAAGCACCTTGTTGAGACACTTCTAATGAGTATGTGTGTGATAATTGTGTTTCTTGTTCATTCAAAAACCATATGTTATGGGTTCTCTTGGAAAGGATGTTGGTGTGGCACTTCTAATGGGTACCTACAACAGTTGTTTTCATGTCGAAATAAGGAAATTGTTGGTACTTTTCAGTTGAAAAATATGTCTGAGCTGCAGACAGTGAATGTGTGTGTGTTTGTGTGTGTGTGTGTGTGTGTGTGTGTGTGTGTGTGTGTGTGTGGTGTGTGTGTGTGTGTGTGTGTGTGTGTGTGTGTGTGTGTGTGTGTGTGCACACATGTGTGCATGCTTTTCCAACTTGGAACTGTGTTTTAAAGTAAATATCTGTAAATGCAGGGATTTTGCTTTAAGAAAAGTGATTCTTAACATTTTCCATCAGGATTTAACCCTTAACTCTTTTCCCACTAGTGTCAACTTTTGTTGTCTGCTGAAAACCTTTTCAAACAGTTTGGACCCAGATCAGGCTCGACAAAATGTCGGGCCTGATCTCAATCCAAACTGTTAGACACTCTGATGGTATTCCTGAAAGATTTTTTTGAAAAAGTAAATTAAAAAAAAAAAAAAAGAACAAATCCACAGGCGACAAAATTAACATGCAAAATTATCCAGCATGCAAATAGTTAAAGTGTCAAGTCAGATTTGCAGCAGATGACATTCTTTTTATTATTTGATTTTTATTTTAAGAGAAAATAAAATAAGTCTTGACATTTTGTGTGAATTTCTGCTCTGCACTTGTAGGGTTAATTTAGGTACCAAGACTGACATTGGATTGATTTTACAACATTATTAACTCATTTCCTGCTAGTGGCAACTTCTGTTGTCTGCTAAAAACCTTTGCAAACAGTTTGGACCCAGATCAGGCCCAACAAAATGTTGGGCCTGATCAGGATTCAAACTTTTGACACTCTGATGGTATTCCTGAAAGATTTTTTTGAAAAAGTAAATTTAAAAAAAAAAATCCACAGAGGACAAAAAAACATGCAAAATTACCCAGCATGCAAAGAGTTAATACTTAGCTTGCTGGTAAAAAAATTTAGCAGACAACAGGTCCTTATCTGGAGTTAAGGATTTGTAAAATGTTTTTTTTTTTTTTTTTTGTTTTTTTTTCAGTTCAGATTGTTCTATAAATCAGTATTGTATTTACAGAATGAGAAATTTTATCCAGAAATGACTATTGATATGTAAATATTTTTCAGCCCAGCGCCGTGACTGAGTTTGCTTCCAATCCTGGAAATATGCCAGGACCACCCAGTGGGGGTCAGCAACATGGATCAGGGCCAAGGGGCGGGTCAGGAAAGGGACCAGGACGGGGTTCTGGCTCTGGAATGAGACCCCCTCCAGCGCCACAGGTGATAGTAGGAATATTTGAAAGGTCCACTGTACTCAATGCTAGAGGAGAGGTATGTAGTCATTGTTGAAAAGGAGACTAAATCAAGAGTTTAAATAGGTCTAGTGTTGGCCTTGGTGGCACAGTTGGATGCTTGTCAGACTGGAGACCAGGAGGTCGCAGGTTCGAACCCACCGAGGTCGGCAACATTCTTTCATGGAGATTGATTATGAAATGTTTTCTACCGTCATTTCCTCCCTTTTGCTGATTCAAGAAGGGCAGCTGTCAGTTTCTGGTAAAAGAATGTGCACAATTCTGGTTAACGGCTTAGAGGACTAAGCACGCAGTTGACTGGGCGTAAAACCTCAACACAAACAAATAAATAGGTCTGGATAAGAGTGGGTATCAGGTTAATATTTTTTGAGGTGCTGCTGATGAGTACCCACAACATATGTTTTCATGGAGAATTAAGAAAAATACCAATACTTTTGGATTGAAAAAAAAACAACAACAAAAAAACATCTTATGAAGAGCGAAAAGTCTATATAGCTCCATTTACAGGAATAGGAAACTTCAGGAGTAATCCTGATTTCAGGATTGAGTACTTTCATTTAAAGCATGAAATTCCACTATTGCTCTTGTTCAGTAGACCAAAGAAATAATTTGGTTAATATATGCCTGAAATAACTTCAAAAACTAATTATTAAAATGATTATTAGTTGCATAGCTCCAGATAAGAGGGAGTTTCCACTGAATCATTTTCTAATTTCTCAATAAAAACATAGGTTGTGGGTACTCATTAGAAGTGCCTCCCCAAGGCACTTCTAATGAATACCCACATGTTTTTATTGAGAAATAAGAAAAATATTAGTAATTTTTGGACTGAATTCTTAAATTTCAGGATTGGATACTAGTGACTATTCTCACCCCTGCATATAAGGTGGGGGGCGGGATGGGGGTGGGGAGGTGGGGTTCAGATACATTTATTTTCTTATTTCGTCATGAAAACATGTGGCTACTCATAAGAAGCTCCTCCCCAAGGGGAGGTACTTCTAATGAGTAGCCATAACATCTGTTTTCAAGGAGAAATGAGAAAAAATATATCTTGTAGGCTGAAGCAAGTTCCTTATCTGGACCGAATGGTCCAGGTAAGAGGTGTATTTTTAGTTTTCTATTTCTAGTCATGGTTTTGGATTTCACTAATCATTCCAGAGTATTGCTAGTTTCCGATGATGATGGTCTGCAGTAGTTTTGCATATAACTGCTGTCATGTTTTCCCTTTTTTCTTTTTTTTTCTTTTTAATTTTATTTCTGAATGTAGTAGACAAAGTTTGTTGCCCATTTTTGATGCAAGGCCAGGACATAATTTATGCAATAAAAGTAATCTCTAAACAGCATGCATGTCTTATTCTGTCCTGTGAAATTGGAATGAGCTATAAGGTACCATGAATAAGGTACCTAAATTTGTCACAGATCACATCACGAAAACATACCTATATAATTTTGATCCCCCCCCCCCCCCTTAAACCCCACTTTTATATAGTAAAACTGGGGTTTACAGGGTTATACATTTTTTTCTTATTTCTGCGCAAAAACATAGATTGTGGGTACTTGTTAGAACTGCCTCGCTGAGGCAGTTCTAATGAGTACCCACAATCTGTGTTTAGAGCAGAAATATGAAAAATATTAGAATTTTTCTCTGAAAATTTTCATTTTTTGGTGGTGAAATTTTCAATATATTTGAATAGGCATGTTTTCATAATGAATTTGATATGTAGCAGAAGAGTCATAGCTCCAGATAACAGGGAGGTATCCGCATAATATTTTTCTTATTTCTCCATGAAAACATATGTTGTGGGTACTCATTAGAAGCACCTTAGTGAGGTGCTTCTAATGAGTACTACAACATATTTTTCATGGAGAAATAAGAAAACTATCAGTACTTTTCAGATGGAAAAAAAGTACAGTCGAACTTCAAAGGCTCAAGCGTCTTTTGGAAAATTGGTTCGAGCTAAAGGTGGTTTAGGCCACTGAGGGTTAATCATGGCACAAGGTCAGGAAGCATAGCAAATATTTAAGGAAATCTTTTTGATTTTTTACACAATAATTAAATGTTGAGCAACTTGAGTGTACTCATTAGAATTGCCTCAGTGAGGCAGTTCTAATGAATACACAACAACATTAATTTTTATGATAGAATAAGAAAATTTCCTTAAATATTTTGTTTTCTTGAGTTATCGGAAGACTTTACTAGGAACTAAAAATCAAGTCCGAATTGGCCATGGAAAATGAGTCATCAGTGTTCGAACTGTTGAGGCTGGACTGTACCTTATCTGGAGTGTGTGCCTGTGATAGCATGTCTACCAATTAACTTGTTGCTTTCATGAAGTGGGCAGAAGTGTCCGGGTGGCTGAGCGGTTAGCGCTCGCAACTTCGGATTATATCCTTTTGTTGTTTTTGTTTAAATTCGACAGACCAAAGTCGGCCTCGGTGGCTCATTTGGATGCGCCGTCCAACTGGAGACCAGGAGGTCGCGGGTTCAACCCCCGCTGAGGTAGGCAACATTCTTTCGTGGAGATTGATCATGAAATATTTTCTACGGTCATTCTCTCCCTTCCGCTGATTCAAGAAGGGCAGTTGTCAGTTTCCGGCGAAAGAATGTGCACAGTACTGGTTAACCGCTTAGAGGACTAAGCCTGCCCAGTAAACGTGTGGTTAGGTAAACTGACTGCGCTCGACATGACCCCATTGGGTTGACTGGGCCGTAAAACCTCAACACAAACAAAGCAACTTGAAACAAGTGTATCAACAATTATTCATACAGGTATAGAATGTCCCAGTCTGGTATGGTAAATGTCCTAAAATTTCATACACCAAAGTTTCTGAGAAAATAGCATATGCAAACAGTGCAAACCCAGATCAGACTGCTCCTGAAGGAGCAGTCTGATCAGAGTCGCCACTGTTTGCATTCCACTAAATATTTTAAGAACATTTGAATAAGAAGCAAAATTTAGGCCAAAAAGTATGGAATGAAGTGTTGTGAAACTTCAAGATATTTACTGTACTTATCGATCAATACAGAGAGATATGGATGCTGTCTGTATTGGGTACATGCTTATTTAAAATCACCCCATAATGGTGGTAAATTATACTCTGATATAACTACCAGTATGTATTTTGTTTACAGGAAAATATAACTTCATATAGTGATTTCTTTGGGTTTGAACCTGGGCATCCAGAGCGGAATGTGTTTGACGTTACAGCTTGCTATGAAGACGGGCATCATTATTCCTACATGTCAGTAAGGACGGATGGTAAATTTAAAGTTTTTGCTTGTCAGCTTCCTTGTTATACGATATCTGGGTCCAATGAAAATAGGATGTTAGTTAACCAAAGGGTCTTTGTTCTGGGTAAAATTTTCAGCAGATGACATGTTGAAATATTTTTCATTTTTTTTCCCCAGAAAACAGGATTTGATATTTCATGAAAATTGTCTCCACTGGAGACAATATTCTGGCTATAATAAGAAAAATACCACCAAATTGTCTCCTGAATTTATAGCCAATAGGGTGGTTAAAGGTGATGAAATAGACTGTGCTAGTTAAAAAAAAAAATCAGAACAAAAAAACAAAAAATAAAAACAAACAAAAAACAAACAAACAAAAAAAACAACAACACACAAACCCTCACCCCCCCCCCCCCCCCCACACACACACACACATAAAAAAAAACACATTTTATCTAGAAGTATGAGAGTTGGTATGGGTCTTAGTTATTCTCTTACAAGAGAAACTGATTCTCTGCAGGTGAAGCCTTGCATGGCTGAGTCGTTAGCGTGTCCGACTGAATTCTGTTGGAGGCTGAATTCACCTCATGACTGTACGGCACCTCATAGCACAGAGCCTTTCATTATCACCCTTTCATTGTCTCGATATGACTTAAATAATTTATGTTGAAATAGCGCTAAAACAGTGACTCATTATTATCATCATCATCATTATCATCTTTATCAAGGAGGCTGTTAATAATAAAGGGCTGTAGGAATTTCAGAGGTTCAGCCAGGCTGTTGTTTTTTGGGAACACTGCCTTAGTAAAGTACATCTGTATTCGCCCTAAGTTATCTTAAAATGCCAAGAAAACCTGCATCTGAAAATGTCGTCTGTTTATGTCGTCTGCTGAATATTCTTGCAAACTTCTCAAATCTATTTTTGCATACAGGCAAACAATGTGGACCCAGATCAGACTGCTCCTAGATCTGGGTCAACGCTGTTTGCAGAAATTACTTTTAAAATCACAAGCAGATGACAAAGCAGACGACAATTGTTGTGATACACTTCAGACACATCAACTGGTATCACATTGTCGTCCTGTTTGCCTGTAATATGGTTTCACGTTGGACGTCCATCCGTTCGTTTTTCATTTCCGGATGATAACTTGAGTAAACATTGATGGATTTTCACCAAACTTGGTATGTGCATTGATATTGTGGAGACATGGTTTTGGATTGCTAATGAGCAAATTTCGTCAACTTTTTACGGAGTTATCTGCCCGCGATACGATAATGGCGGGGTATTATAGTTTAACATTTTTTATTTGTAGAGAAAGAAGCAATATGCTTATCTCGATATGTCCCTTATCAGAAACTTTTAACCAGACTTGTTTATTATTTAGGTTCATACAAAGTAGATGTCAGCAACAATCAGAAGGAATTTTATGCTGCTGCAAGGGCAGCTATTGCTCGAGGAGCTGGTGTTTCTACGACAAGAGTTACATCCCTTCTGGTGAGTAAACATTTTCTGGTTTCAATCATCTCTGGAGTACAAGTATTTATATGTATATACAGACAATTAAAACAGTCAGAGTTTGTTTTTGTTTTAACAGAAAAAGCAACATGAAAAATCAAGTGACCTTTGTAATGAAGAATTTGTATTGCAAATGGCCACAATTTGGTAATGTGGGCTCATATAAAATGTTTCTAGAAGTTTTTGTGTGAGAAAGGAGTTATTTATGGTTAGTAATGGTACAGTTGACTCTTGTTATCTCGACTTTGCTTATCTCGAATAACCGCTTATCTCAAAGTAAAAATCTGGTCCCTGCTTAAGCATGAAAATCTAACAACAGGTAACAAAATATTGTGGAAAAGAGGAGAAATTTCTCCTCTTTTCCACAATATTTTCAATATATCCCTAATCGAGGAGTCAAGTTACATAAACAATTGTTATGTGTGGTAGTTCGATTTATTTTTTACCTCAATTCTGCAAAGCTGATATATCGAGATACGGATATCTCGAAGTATTTCAGAGAGTCCCTTGGGATTCGAGATAACGAAAGTTGACTTTATTTCAGTTTAAATTTATGTAATAATTATAGAAGTTTAAGACCAATAGTACACCTATCTGATACTAAAGACATGCCCTGGGTCCAGTATAAAGTGGACTGGGAGGTGCTTGTGACAGACATTGGCCTCGGTGGCTGCGCCGTCCAACTGGAGACCAGGAGGTCGAGGGCTCAACCCCCGCCAAGGTCGGCAACATTCTTTCGTGAAGATTGATCATGAAATATTTTCTACGGTCATTCTCTCCCTTCCGCTGATTCAAGAAGGGCAGTTGTCAGTTTCTAGCGAAAGAATGTGCACAATACTGGTTAACCGCTTAGAGGACTAAGCCTGCCCAGTAGACGTATGGTTAGGTAAACTGACTGCACTTGACATGGCCCCATTGGGTTGACTGGGCCGTAAAACCTCAACACAAACAAGACAGACAGTGGTTCCAAGAGTGCATAGGTGAGCCATGAAAGCAAGGCTGTACAATTAATGATATCATTACGAAAACACGCCTATTCAAATATACTGAAAATTTTACCACCAAAAAAAATGAAAATTTTCAGTTAAAAAATCCTAATATTTTTCATATTTCTGCTCAAAACATAGATTGTGGGTACTCGTTAGAACCGCCTTGGCGAGGCGGTTCTAACGAGTACCCACAATCTATGTTTTTGAGCAGAAATAAGAAAAATAATGTATAGCCCTGTAAACCCCAGTTTTACTATATAAAAGTGGGGTTTAAGGGGGTCAGAATTATATAGGTATGTTTTCGTGATGTAAGATAAGGCCATCCTTAAAATATTCTTTGTTGGCTGTGCCCCTACCCATCAGTTTCAGAATCACTAGGTAGATAGGTCCTTTTTTTTTCTTGAATCAGATATAATATTTCTGTTACTGTAGATAGTATATGGTCCAAATTGCTGTCCATGAAGATAAAATATTTCAAAATATTGTCTGCTACTGAAAATAAAATTTAAGATAAAAAGATTGTAGTGAATGTAAATCCATCTTTTGTAGGCTGTTTAAAAACAAAAGGTCTGCAGAATGGCCAAAACAATTTTTGGGTAGGGCAATTTTGGTTGGTAGGTAGGAGCGCAGCAGGCCAAGAATTTTTTAAGGTTGGCCCGATTCCCCAACAAAGATTGTAGTGAGTGTAAATAGGTCTGTTGTAGGCTCTATAAAAAGAAAAATAATCTCCAGTATGGCCAAAAAAACATTTTTGGATAGGGTCAATTTTGGTGGGTAGGTTGGAGCACAACAAACTAACAATTTTTTAAGGTTGGCCTAACACATTAACTGCTATCTCATGTGCCTTGGGTGTCTGGTAGCTTTAAAAAGCTGCACAACAACGAAATTGGTTTATAACAGTTTGGTAGAGGATTTCAGTGCCAGTGCAGACACATTTCATGTAGGAAAATCAATGTGCAACATATTCTTTAAAGGGTTTATGCATCTTTATTTGTTAACCCTTGTCCTGCTGAACCCAGATATACTCTGTTTTGCAAACAGTGTAGATCCAGATCAGTTGGCTTCTGAAGAAGCCAACTGATCTGGATCTGCACTGTTTGCCATTAAGTATGTGAATTTTTAGCAACAATCCGGAGCAAGTAATCTGATTGGCTGAAAATTAGAAGTGGGCATGGCATCTTAATTTATTCAGCATGACAAGGGTTAAGTAAGTAACTCATAACTGCAGCTGACTGAGGTTTTATTGGTAAGCTGTGTGTAGTACACAAACACAATTTCAGCGCTCTAAAGATTAAGGTGACATAGCTCTTGATAAGATGCGTTTTTCAACCAAAAAGTCTCTATATTTTTCTTATTTCTCGATGAAAACATACGTTTTGGGTACTCAGTAGAAGCTCTTCTAATGAGTACCCACAACATATGTTTTCGTTGAGAAATAAGAGCACTATTAACCTGATACCCACTCATATTTACCTATGGGTAACTCATTTATAATATTATGACATTTCATGGACTCCTGTACTGATTTCGTGGAGAGTGATCATGAAATATTTTCTAATCATTCTCTCCCTTCCGCTGATTCAAGAAGGGCAGTTGTCAATTTCTGGCAAAAGAATGTGCACAATACTGGTTAAACACTTAAAGGACTAAGCCTGCCCAGTAAACATGTGGTTTGGTAAACTTACCGCGCCTGACATGACCCCATTGGGTTGACTGGGCCGTAAAACCTCAACCAGGGCCCCTAGGGGAACCTTTAAAACTTTTAAAAACCTTTAATTTTGTTGAAATCCTTTAAAGCCTTTAATTTGGCTGAAAAACCTATAAAAACCTTTATTTTGATGAGAAAACCTTTATATTTGGCAATTTGTAAATGCAAGAGAAGGACAGAGTAAATATGTATCATTTGGTAACGACAAATTATAGTTCTGTTTCTTAGATTCATAAACAGAATGCAAGTTAATATTGTCATTACCATTTAAAGATGAAAATATCTGATTTTCTCTGCAATTTTTCTCCTATTTTGCTTGAGAGGCGATGACGTGGAGATCTTTTGCTTGGGATCTGCCAAGAAATTAAACCATTAAATGCTCTTTATTTTGTACAAAATGTATCCTGAAAAACCATTTGGCCGAAATTAGCCTTTATAAAAAGCCTTTATTCTTAAGAGAGACTGCTAGGGGGCCTGCTCAACACAAACAAACAAACTCCTGTACTGCGAGATCAACAGTCAGCCTTATTTTATTACAGGTAGAAGACGCTGGCTCTGGTAGTCAGATCAGAATCTTCTTCAGGTTACTGGACAAACTTAAGGTGGAAGGTAAGTAAGTTGGGAGTATTGACCATCATACATACCTCTAGATGAAAGTGGTGTCCTAAATAAACATTTTTTTTTCTTATTTTTCCACAAAAATATATCAGGGGTCATCCTGGAGCTTTTAGAGAGATAGAAGTTTTGCGACAATTTCAGGATTTTAGGGAGAAGCTTTGGTCAAAATTTAGGATTTCCCTATACATTTTGTATATTTTCACTTCTCCCTCAGCTCAAGATAGGGAGAAGTCAGCCAGCTTAAGGAGACTTTTTCTCCCAAATCGCCCTCTAGGATGACCCCTGAAATATATGTTATGGGTACTTAATACTGGCAGCTGTCAGTTTCTGGCGAAAGAATGTGCACAATACTGGTTAACCGCTTAGAGGACTAAGCCTGCCCAGTAAACGTGTGGTAGGTAAACTGACCTCGCTCGACATGACCCCATTGGGTTGACTGGGCCGTAAAACCTCAACACAAATAAACTTAATACTGGAATCCCCTGACTGAGGTGGTTCCAGTGAATAACATATATTATTGTTGAATACACATTAACCTGTTTATAACATGATTCGTTATAACATTGTTTTGGATACAACACGCTTTGATGATGGATCCCAAAAATGTATAGATCATTTTTCTATATAATCTATACATTTTTGTTTGGATATAACACGGTTGTATAACTAACACGGTTTATGCTTTGGACCCCAACAATAGTCTTATATAGAGGTGGTGGGGTGATAAGAAAAATGCCAGTACTTGTGGGTTGTAAAATTCTTATTTAGCTGTATGTTACAAAATGATAACAGTCTACAATGCATAACTCCAGATAAGAGCAAATAAATATTTTTCTTATTTTCCTGCAAAAATGTTTATTGTAGGTATCATTAGAAGTGTTTGCATGGAGAAATAAGAAAATATCTTCGTAATCAGGAGCTATTAATGCCTTGGTGATCCAGTTTTACATGTTACTGTGCCACACAGCTTAATTCACACAATCTTTAGTATACAGAAGTATGGAGTGTTTCAACTTTTGCTCAAGATGCTAAATATTTGATGTTGTTACACCTAAATTGTCAAAATTGTCAGCATAAGTATATAAATGTATATGACTTTTTACACAGTGTTACTATAATTACTGTTCCAGTTGTTACCCTATGTGACTTTTTATGCAGTGTTACGATTATTGTTATCCAGATGTTACTATATATAACTTTTTATACAGTGTTACTATTATTGTTGTTCCTGGTGTTACTGGATAACTTTTTACTCAGCATTATTACAATTGTTGTTCCATTTGCTACCATGTTTGACTTTTTACACAGTGTTACTATAATTGTTGGTCCAGGTGTTACCATAATGTAACTTTTTACCCAGTGTTACTATATTTGTTGTTCCAGGTGTTACCATTTATGACTTTTTACAGGGTGTTACTATCATTGTTGTTCCAGGTGTTACCATAAATGGGCCTTCTCTCAAAGATGCTAAAACTTACCTGGATGTGTCTGTAGCTACAGGTCTGAATTTTGATGTTCAGTATCCAACCATTGAAAAGGTAAGTTTCTCTGTTACCATAGTTCTGAATATTTGGACACTCAGGGTTTACCCTGACTCGCATTTTGGCAGTTTTTACTCTCAGAATTATGTTCTGGACCCTGAAAAGTAAGGAGCAAGGATCCATGCATTTATGGTCAGTGTAAAATTAATTTTGTCTCTGGCTTTGTAATTTAATATACAGTCGAACCTCATTAGCTCGAACACTGATGGGTCGTTTACCATGGCTAATTCGAACGGGTTTTTGAGTCCTTACGAAATTCTTCTAATAGCTCAAGAGAACAAATATTTAAGACACTTTCTCATCTTATCATGACATTGTATGTTGTGTGTACTCATTAGAATTGCCTCATAGAGGCAATTCTAATGAGTACACTCAACATACAATTACTGTAAAGATCGAAAAGAAGCTCCAATACTATGCTCATTTGTCTCCTAACCCAGCGCTATGGTAACCCTCAGTAGCTCGAAGTACCCATATCTCGAACAAATTTCCATGGTCCCAAAGATGTTCGAGCCATTGAGGTTCGACTGTATTTGTGGGCAAAAATGTCAGTATTTGAATATTAGTTAACACATAAAGCACCAAGCAAATTTTAGCACACTACATTCTAAAATGGATTTCATTTCTCGGAGAAAATAAAACTTGACATTTCATGTGAATTTGCAGACAATTCCCAGGAAATTTCGAACCTTATTTTCAACCTTATTTTCAATGAAAAAAAAAAACCACTTCAAAGAGTCATCCGCTGTAGATGCGATTAGCATTTTAAGGGTAGTCTCTTTAAAACAACAAACCCCTAAACCTTATTGAAGGGCCCTTATCTCCACATAAAGGAGTCCCTGGAACCCTCATTTAAAAAGCCTGTGGGTATTGCTTCAGATAAGGCCATTTTTTTTTTCTACCAAAACGTATTGATGGTGTTAGTAGGTACAGTAAAATTGGAAAAATATTTACCAGACATTACCTGAAACCCTCTTACCTAGAGCTTTATTTGCACAAAAATTTGAACCAATCCAGTTGATTACTTGGTTAGATGTCCAGAAGTACTCTGTCTGGTTGGCATACAATACAGATTAGTTAAAGTTTATCTGGAGAAATGGTGGTGACATGAGAAAACATACCGTCTTACATGTGCACCCAATTAAGAGCCAGATCACTAATTAGTTCCCACATCATACATTTTCATGGAGAAATAAACAAATTTATTACGGAACCTACTATATACAGCGAGAAATAGTTTTGTCTATTTAGACTGTTAATTACTTAATTGGCACACATCGGAGATACTTCAAAGAAATCACGCACTGTTGACGTCACCAGCTGTCTAGTTCTTTGGCTGAAGTTTTCGCTTGGCCTACCACTTGTGAGCAATCAGCAAAGATTCTGGTGAAACTGCACTTTTGCGCAGCTTGTCTGAAACTTTGCTGTTCACATATGCTGTAATAGCTCTTTATCAATGCTCTTTCAGTGCAAGTCACCTTGGCGAGGCCATTTGCCTAGTTCTTATCTAGTTCTTTGGCTGAAGTTTTCGCTTGGCCTACCACTTATGTGAGTGAACAGCAAAGGTTCTGGCAAGACTGTGCATATGCGCAGGCTCATCTTAACCTTTGCTGTTCCCGTATTCTATAATGGTGCTTTTCCCTCATTCCTTTATTTTCAGAACTTTATGATGCAAGCTAGTACCCTGACTGAGCTGACCTCTTCCACTTCAGTTCCTCAGACATCAAGCCAACCAAAATATGGAGCAGGTTTGTATTAGACTTCATAGAATTAAAGCTCCTGAAACAGGACTAATTTGTATTTATACTCCACAAAGTTAATGCTCATAGAAATAGGACCAGGGTCCATTTGTTCAAAACTAACAATGTCGTTAGTTAATGTATCATTAAAGTTTTGATCATTAAATACGGGATATATGCTAATATTTTTGCTGAAAAGATGTGAGTAGCTTTTGCATTAGCAAAAGCTACTAACATGTTTTCAGCAAAAATGCCTGTGAATTAGGTATTGTTCTTACTAGAACAGTTAACATTTTTACCACTAACAAGCTCGTCAAGCTGAAAATGTCGTCTGTTTATGTTGTCTGCTGAATATTCTTGCAAACTTTTCAAACCTATTTTTGCATACAGGCAAACAGTCTGAACCCTGATCAGACTGCTCCTAGGAGCAGTCTGATCTTGGTCCACACTGTTTGCAAAAATAACGTTTAAAAACACAAGCAGATGACAAGGCAGACAACAATTATTGTGATTTACAGTTTAACCCTTGTCCTGCTGAACCTGGATATACCCTGATTTGCAAACAGTGTAGATCCAGATCATTTAGCATCTTAATTTATTCTGCAGGACAAGGGTTAAGGGTTAAAGCATTGGGTATTTTTAGCCACTGTTACCCACATATTTCTCATTTAATTGAGTATCAGGAGTTTTCTTTAGGGTAAATGCATCATTTCCCTGTTTCATTACGAAAACACGCCTATTCATATATATTGAAAATTTTATATCCAAAAATGAAAATTTTTAGATAAAAATTCTGATATTTTTCATATTTCTGCTCAAAACGGAGATTGCGGATACTAGCTAGAATTTCCCTCAACGAGGCCGTTCTAATCAGTACCCACAATCTATGTCTTTAAGCAAAATAAGAAATAATGTATACCCCTGTAAACCCCAGTTTTTCTGTATAAAGGTGGGGTTTAAGGTGATCAAAATTATATAGGCGTGTTTTCATGATGTTGTCAATAGGGGCAAGAATTACTTACATTTGAGTATTTACTCCAAATATTCAGTTTGAAATGCTTTTTCAGAGATTTTAATTGTCAGAGTAAAACCCCACTTAACAGGTGCCACACAGCACTGAATACCAGCACCAATGAACTCAAATAAAATTTTTAAAAGAAGCCCATTCATCTTGTATCTTGACAAGGCAATTTTTTTTCATCTAGTCAGTATTGATGTTTTTCTTACTTCTTCATGAAAACATAGTTTGTGGTTACCCAAGGTGCTCTTAATGAGTACCTACAACAATACATGTTTTCATGGAGAAATAAACAAATATATGCTATGGGTACTTACCAGAGTGCTTCTGATTAGTACCCACAACATATGTTTCCGTGGAGAAATAAGAAAATTATATATCAGGATATACCTCTTGTATAGAGACTTAGGGTTCTCCCTAGGGTTTTGAAAAAAAGAATCCCTAAGCCATTTTCACTGATAAGGAGGAGTCCCACAGTTCAAGTTTACCAAATTTCTCTAAAAAAAAAAATAAAAAAATTGGAGTTTCAGTCACCAAAATAGGAGTACAGGACTCTGTATTTTGAGTTACACCACAACCTCTTTATAACACTATTGTTGGGGTCCAAAGAATAAACCATGTTAGTTATACAACCGTGTTATATCCAAACAAAAATGTATAGATTATGTAGAAAAATGCTATCTGGAAGGGGGCCCACTGATGTGGATTTTGCCCCTGTACCAATTAATCATTAATCAAAAATCTGATCATGATATGATATGATAGAAAAATGACCATTTATGGTCATTTTTCTATATAATCTATACATTTTTGGGATCCGTCTTTGAACTGTGTTGTATCCAAAATCATGTAATAACGAATTTTGTTATACAGAGGTTAATGTGTAATGAGAAGCTGGAGAGTTATGGATTTTTGGACAGGTTTTTTTAAAAAAAATACATCCTTTAAAATAGCGATGTCCGGGCTGAGAAGCTGGAGTTATGGATTTTTCATTTATATTTTAAAGGATCAATGGCTGGTCTTGGTATAGGAATGCTGGTGGTTGGAGCTATCCTAGGACTACTAGCTGCATATGCTATATACAAGAAAATTGACACCTCAATACCATACAAGGTTACAGAGTAAGATTGGTAGAATCACCATGACAACAGGGAGAAGATTGGTAGAATCACCATGCCAACAGGGAAATAATGTTTTTCTATTTCAACTTTTACCACTGTCTGCAAAAATTCAGCAGATGACAAAATTGATGATATTTTTCTTATTTTTCCCCAGAAATTAGGATTTTATATTTGTTATTTTTTTCCAGAAAATAGGATTTGATAAGAAAACATTTTGTATAAAAATGTTAAATACTGTTTTCTGGAAGAATGAAGAAGAATATTTCTGAATGTCATTTGCTGGAAATTATACCAAGCATACAAATCATTACATCACGAAAACACGCCTATATAATTTTGACCCCCTTAAACCCCACTTTTATATAGTAAAACTGGGGTTTACAGGGGTATACATTATTTTTCTTATTACTGCTCAAAACATAGATTGTGGGTACTCATTAGAACCACCTCGCTCGCTCGTGAGGTGGTTCTAACAAGTACCCACAATCTATGTTTTGAGCAGAAATATGAAAAATATCAGAGGTTTTTATCTGAATTTTTTCAGTTTTTTTGGAGGTGAAATTTTCTACATGTTTGCATAGGTGTGTTTTCGTAATGAAACTTCAAACGTACATGTATACATATATAACACATAGAAGTGGAATTTGAACAAACTAGGTCGAATGAACATATCAAACTTCTTAGATTTCCCCAATGTAAAATTCAGTTTCCTTAGAGAGTAGAGATGCTAAACTTGCATTTTGAAACCCAACAGTTTAACCAGACCATAATGCAAACAGTGCAGTGTTTAACCCATTGTAGTCGGCAGACCCGTAAAAGGGTAATTGTCAAACAGTGCAGACCCAGATCAGACACAGAATGTGGCGTCTGATCAGGGTCTTCACTGTTTGCAAATAGTTTAGCCATTTTTCTGTAGGAATATCTAAATCTCATAGCCTGATCTACCTAAACTTGAAATTAGACCCCGCCAATATATAGTCTGGGTGAGTTCATTCAGTCTACAATGGGTTAAATGTTGCACATATATATGTACTCAAAATATTTCCTAATTTATTTAACAGCTTCCAGCTTAAATAAATATTATCTTATACAATTAATCTGGTTCAGAGTTAAATGACTCCATCTAAACTACATGTATTTCTAGAGTTTTAAACACAACCATGAAAATAGATGCTGCCTTCATTTAATCAAAATTAAGGCAATCTCATTTCATCCCTATATATTGTAAAAAGGGGGAAGGTGGGGGGTTGATGGGGTGGTGGAGGGTTTAAATGTTACACCATAACCTCTTTATAACACTATTTTTGGGGTCCAAAGCATAAACTGTGTTAGTTGTACAACCGTGTTATATCCAAACAAAAATAGATAGATTATATAGAAAAATGACCATTTATGGTCATTTTTCTATATAATCTATACATTTTTTGGATCCATCTTTGAACCGTGTTTGTAACCAAAACCGTGTTATAATGAACTGTGTTATAAAGAGGTTGTAGAGTATAAGGAAGTTTGAGTGATGCGAAGGGTAGGAGATAGTATTGACAGATACTTGATAAAGTGAGATTGACACTAATAGTTAGGGTAAATGTCCTAAAATTTCATACACCAAAGTGTCTGACAAACTGGCATCGGCAAATAATGCAGACTGTACCTAAAGGAATGGTCTGATCAGTCTGCACTGTTTGCCTTTCCACTAAAAATTGAAGAAACAATTATTGCATAATAATCAAAATTTAAGCTAAAATGTATGGGATAAAGTGTTCAAAATTTTATGGCATTTACAGTACTTCTTAAAAAACAACATTTTTTCCCTTTCCAAAACATTGTTTTTTCTGTATATTTAACTCTTATATAAGGTTAACTTTGATTATTCAGTAGTACTCTGTACATAATAGAATGTTAATCTGATATTGCTTTTCAGGAGATGGTGTATTCTCATAAAACTGCTCAGATGAAAATGTTTGTCAATGTTTTAAATATATATACTCAAAAGATCTTTTTTTCTACCATTTTTATGCACCGCCACAAAAATTGGCTAGAGTATAATGTTATACCATCAGAAGTTTTGAGTGTCCGTCCATTCGTCAGTGCTTCCATCATTCGTTCTGCTCAATAACTCTGATACCATCTGAGATATTTTCACAAAACATCACACAAATTTAAAGCACTTTGAGACGACATGCAGAACTTACAAACTGTAACTCTGGTTTACTTACTTTTGGAGTTATTGCCCTTTGAACATTGAATACAGCCATTTCTACTATGTACTTGTGTCCGCTCTGTAAGTTGAAAACCATTCAAGTTATTTTTATGAAATTTCTCACAAATGTGGAGCACCATGAGATAACATGCAGAACACAAAAACCATAACTCTGGCAACTGTGACTTTTGGAGTTGGGGGTCGGGCAGTGTGAAGGCGTCGTGTATCTTGCGTCACCTGGACGTCAAACTGATATTGACTTACAGTTGGGCAAGGCCTGCTATCCTTGTAGCAGGTAAGGGTAGAGGGGCAATGTTTTTATTTCTTCGTTTCTTCATTCCTTACATTCCTGTTCCTCTTTCTTCTCTGTCCCTCTCATTCATTCATCTCTTCTACTATCTCTTCTATCTCTTTGCTCCCTTTCTCTGGGAGACATCACAAAATTACCCACAAGGGCTGACGTGTCATTAAACCCCAACACAATCAAATTTGGAGCCATACTCGATATTCAAACCAGCGATTTCTTCTATGTACTGGTGTCTGCTCTGTAAGTTGAAAACCATTCCAGATATTTTGATGAAACTTCACACAAAGGGAAAGGATCATGAGACAAGGTGCAGACCATAAGAAATGTAACACTGGCTAACCTACTTTTGGAGTTATGGCCCTTTGAACTTTGAAAATAGTGATTTCTGTAATATATTTGTGTCCACTCGGTAACTTGAAAACTGTCCGAGATATTTTCTTGAAACTTTATGCAAATATATATCACCATGATACGATTTGCACAACACAAGAACCGTAACTCTGAATTACCTGCTTTTGGAGTTACTGCCCTTTGAACAATGTCAATAGTGATCAAAGTCATATATGTGTGCCCTTTCTATAACTTGAAAAAAGGTTTCAGAGACTTTCTTGAAGCCTTGCAAAAATGTAACAGGACATAACATGTAGAACACATATTTTTGACAGAGTTATGGCACTTGCTTGATGTAAGTGCAGTGGCGGGGCATGGTGCAGTGCTTGCAGTGCTTTTATTGCTTTATTTTTTTTTTTTTTTTTTGAATACTTATACTCAAATATTTACTTTTTACTCACATTTATGTTTTATACAAAGGATTCTTTTATCAACATGCTTTGTAGCACTGGTTTGTTCATTTATTTCATGAATTTTGGCTTTTACACAATTTCCGATAAAGTGATAAATAATTTAGAATAATGACATAAAAAGCATGATAATTACACAAAAAAGATGATATTTACACAAAAAAGCATAATAGTTATACAAAAAACATAATTACACAAAAAGCATGATAATTACAGAAAAAGCATGATAATTGCACAAATACATGATAATTACACAAAAAGCATGATTATTACACACAAAAAAACATAATTACACAAAAAGCATATCTTACAATACTCATTAGAATTACCTTGAATATATTTTAATGCTAAACCTTTTTGGACATATGGGCTCAGTTGTTCAAAGCTAACAATGTCGTCAGTTAACGATTCGTTAAAATTTACATTGAGTGATACGCAAATATGCTGAAATTTTTTGCTGAAAAAATGTGAGTAGCTTTTGCAATGCAAAAGCTACTCACATTTTTTCAGCAAAAAATATCAGAATATTGTATACTAAATCCGCTAAAACAGTTAACGAAATGACCCTTAACGACTCGTTAAGCTAACGACGCTTTGAACAACCGGGCCCTGGTTTGTTTATTAGTAGTCATATAATCTCATCAATTTATTTTTTTGCTTAATGTCTTCTCATAATCTCATTTATATCAGGGCCTAGTTGTCCAAAACTTAAGAAGTTGTTAGCTAACGTGACGTTATAATTCCATTCTTGAAATATGGCAAGTACATTGAGAAATTCTTGTTGCAAAAATGTGAGTAACTTTTGCAATGCAAAAGCTACTCACATTTTTGCAGCAAAAATATCAATGTATTTGACAATCGTTAGCTACAACATTTAATGAGTTTGTCATTAACGAGCTCATAAAGCCAACAAAAGGTCTGAAAGGTAGAGCTAGTATACAATGTGACGACCTTCAACCCCCAAATTGGCGCAGTAAGAATCAGCATCCAATGGCATTTCAAGTGCCATATGCTAGAACTGACATTTATAAGTACAGTTTCTTCAAGACACCATTAGGGATTGGAATGCAGTCCCTGCATCTATAATCTCCTCTGATGAAAGTTCTGAGGACCCTGACGCTAGATTCACATCACTTGTGAGGTCTAGAAACTAGTCTTTGCAATCGTTGGCTTTGGTGAATGAATGTCTGTTGATGTATCACCAGTAAAATATTCTGATTCTGAACAATGTTTTAAACAACTGAACCCAGTTTGTTGATGTGATAAACAGAAATATGCAAACAGAGAAACTGTCTGACAATAAAGGTCAAAGGCTCCATATCCCTCAAAAATAGACATTTTTTTATCCAAGATAGGTTTAATAAATTGATTTATTACATTTTCAGCAGTGATTTACTGAGATTTATCAGTGAATTATAATCTATAATTCACCGAGTGAATTATTTCATTTTGAACGTTTTGACATCATAACTGCTAGGCGACCTTGCTGACGTAGATGGTAACAACAATAACAATAGTGATGTTTGCAGAAAATTTGACAAAACCATGGAATTCAGACTGCAATTTTCACGTCCAGTTGGCATTTTTGAGATAAGACCTGCAACACAAATATAAAGTATGATTTTCTTGATAATCCAGTTCAACTTTCGTGACATTTTTGTGCTGTATTTCAAGCACAGGACGATTTTTGCATTGAAGTGAAAACAAAATAGCGACTGATTTTCAAACTAAACCACGCCTCTTGAAATTCTTGCACTGACTGGAACTATTTTGGTAGGAAATTATAGCGACTGAATGTGAAAAATCAAAGGTAAAACATGGAGGAAAATGTAATAAACTGTTTAATTGGTTGTTTTGATCGATTACGATTGCTTTGCTCACTGGTTTTTTACGCGCAAGCCTTAGAACACTAGTGAATTATTTCTCCGTAATTGATCAAAACAACCAAATAAACGCTATATATAGTATTAATAGGATCATAAAATGTGGCATCTGACAGTCTGTAAAATTTCATTTAGCCTCGTGTTTTTAAACTGGATAAAAAATGAAATGATTTTTTTATTGTATTTCTGGATTAATGTTGGTAACATTAATTTAGAGAAACGATAAAAAATCATTTCATTTAAAGAACGAGAGGCTAACTGTAATTTTACAGGCTGTCAGATGCCAAATTTTATGATTGTATTAATACCATATATCAATTTATTAAGTCTTTCTTGGAGAATAAAATGTCTATTTTTGTGGAATATGGAGCCTTAAACATCACGAAAACATGCCTGTATAAGTTTGATCCTTTAAATCCCACATCTATACAGTAAAACTGGGATTTATACATTATTTTTCTTATAGAAAATAGAATTGCTGGTATGTCATTACAGTCTTTTAATTATGTTTCCATACTTTTCTGTGAAAATACTCATAAAAGCTTTTTATTAGCTCCCCAGTAGAGCTATAGCTGTGTCGGCATCGGTCAAAATTTTTAATAGACCTCTGGGTGGGAGTAGTTCATATTTTCCCTGATGTTAGATTCAGGTCTGAAGTTCTATGCTGCACCATCTCCACCCACATGAGTGACCTTGAGGTCAAGGTCATGGCTTTAGAAAAAAGTTTATGTTGAATTATTTTAGAGTCAAAGCACGATTTAGGCGAGCTATGCTGTCCTGCAACAGCTCCGATTATTTACATGCTTTAAACATGTAAACGCTTTTAGAGTATAGGAAGGTAATTTTGACATTAAACCAGACTGGGTTGTACTATCAAATGAAAATATGGTTGTGACAAATGTATATTTATTCTTACATATGTATTTTGTTTGTTTTTTTTCCATACAAGTTTTATTATCATATGCTTGCATTATGTATCATAGCTTTAATTCCAGGATAAGGTTTTATTTAATCAGATCTCATTCCTGTCCTAAAGTTTTGGATAATACAGTATTTATATATCAATGAATTTTCACCAAACTTAGTATGTGCACTGATATTGTGGAGATCTGGTTTGGGAATGCTAATGGGGCAAATTTTGTCAATTTTTGACAAAGTTATCTGCCTGCCATAGGATAGTGACTTGGTATTATAGTTTCATATTTTTATTGTTATATTAAAAGCAGCCCTATCTTGAGAATACACTGTTGTTAGTCTGAGTAAGACAGTTGTGTTAGAGCCGGCCTCTGTGGCTCGGATGCGCCGTCCGACTGGAGACCAGGAGGTTGCGGGTTCAACCCCGCCGAGGTCGGCAACATTCTTTCGTGGAGATTGATCAAGAAATATTTTCTACGGTCATTCTCTCCCTTCCGCTGATTCAAGAAGGGCAGTTGTCAGTTTCTGGCGAAAGAATGAGTACAATACTGGTTAACCGCTTAGAGGACTAAGCCTGTCCAGTAAACGTGTGGTTAGGTAAACTGACCGCGCTCGACATGACCCCATTGGGTTGCCTGGGGCGTAAAACCTCAACACAAACAAAGACGGTTGTGGCATTTATTCCCAAACTGATTTTTTCCATGTCTGTTGCTTGTAATTGTAGTCAGTGTTGAATTAATTAGAAAAAGCACTTTAGTCCACTAATTTATTCAAAAACAACAAGTACACACAGGTTCACGTAAACAAGGACATTACTGGCAAGCTTATAGTAAATGTCCTAAAATTTTGAACACTTCATTTTATACTTGTTAGGCCTAAATCTTGCTTCTTATGTTGTTCTCAGTGGAATGGCAACCAATGTAGACCCTGATCAGTCTGCTCCTTCAGGAGCAGTCTGAACTGGGTCTGCACTGTTTGCATATGCCATTTTGTCAGACCATTTGATGTTCAAAATTTTTGGATGTTTACTATAGTTATTCATATATAAGTAGACCTAACAAAATCATTTATTCAAGGACAATTAGTGCACACCATAGCTCCAGATATGAGAGGTAATTCACGTAATATTTTACTTATTTCTCCACAGAAACATACATTGTGGGTACTCATTAGAAGCACCTCAGTGAGGCACTTCTAATGAGTACTCACAACATGGTTTCATGGAGAAATTAGAAAAAATATCAATACTTTTTGGTTGAAAACGAGAAGAGCCTTTCTGGAACTATTTCATCACCAGGTATGTATTATAATACATGTACAAAGTTTGACAGTATCCAAGATTTTGATAAACATTATCTGTTGCGAACCAAATTTTATGAATGTCTCTGTTTTTATTTCTTTGAAAGTTGACCACATTTCATTTGTATTGTTTGATAAAAAAATGAGTTGCAGGTTTATTTTCAGGGGAAAATAAGAAAATGTTGTAAAGATGCTATCTGCAACAGGGTGAAAGATAAACACGGTGTAAGTTGTTTTTGGGAAGGTTTGCTTGTACATAAAGAATATTTTTGATATATGTATTTATATATTTTTATATTCACAAAAATATTTTTGCACATTTTAGCTCACCTGAGTGAAGCTTAGGATGAGCTAGAGTGATCACTTCTCATCTGTATGTCTGTATATTCATTCAAATTTTTAAATAGTTTCTTCTCAGAAACTGTTGAAGTGGTTTTGCTGGAAATATTGCTTGGGTACAGGAATACAGTTTTGTACTTTTTTGTAGGTGTTTTTTTCTGCTTGGTAGCTATGGCAGTGGAGAGGTCCATAGACATGTACTGGGGATGGATGAAACGATTTGATCTAAACTTGACAGTTCTGTTTCTTGGATGTTCCTCTACATACACTACAACCTCTTTATAACACAGTTGGTTATAACATGGTTTTGGATACAACACGGTTCAAAAATGGATCCCAAAAATGTATAGATTATATAGAAAAATGACCATTAATGGTCATTTTTCTATATAATCTATACATTTTTGTTTGGATATACTACGGTTGTTTAACTAACATTGTTTATGCTTAGGACCCCAAAAATAGTGTTATAAAGAGGTTGTGGTGTAGTTTGTGTTGTTATACTTGTCACTGTTTTGATTGGTTACCATGGCAGCGATCAATTATGAAATAGAAAATCTTAAAGAGACATCTGCAAAACCTCTGAAGCAATATGAGCCAAACTTGGTAGAGATCCATCTAGGGATCATTACTGACAAATATATTATTTTCATGCCATTCAGCCATTTTGGTCAGTTGCCATGGCAACCAAAAGGTCCCGTAGACTTAAAGTTGGAAATGGTTGAATAATGTCTTCCTAACAAATGCAGCAATTTGCACTTAACTTGGTACTAAGGTTACCTGGGTGATCCTCCTTAAGTTGTGTTTTTCATCCACATTGGCAGTTTTGGTTGGTTGATTGGTTGCCCTGGCAACAATTAATTATAACAGACAAAATCTTTAGACATTTCCTTCAAAACATTAAGGCAGTCTGAGCCAAACTTGGCACTAATAGTTCTTGAACTGGTCTTTGTCAGATTAATGGATTTTCTTGCCACAGCTAATGTTCAAAATACATAAGGCTGTTGGTTGAATGATGTCTACAAAAGTGATCAAGCAATTTGAACTACAATTGGCATGAATATTTTTTGGGTGCAACAGATCCTTTACCATTTTTTTGTTTTTATTTTTAAGCCTGACCATTGTTTTAAGTGTTTGTCATGGTAACAGTTTGTTTAAGAATTGAATATCTCTTAAACATTTTCCCCAAAATGCATTGAAATATTTTGAGCCAAACCTAGCTGCTACATGAAATTTGCTTCACTGAAACTGCTGAAGTGATTTTGCTGAAAGTTTCAGTTCTTTTCTGTTCTGTTCTGAAAGTAAAACTAGTTGCTTAGAGGTCAAGGACATTTATTAAGCTTGAGGGCATATATGCTGTCACCTGGATATATATACATAACATAACTTCATCTCGTTACCATCACGAAAACATGCCTGTATAATTTGACCCCCTTAAACCCCACTTTTATATAGTAAAACTGGGGTTTACAGGGGTATACATTATTTTTTTTATTTCTGCTCAAAAACATAGATTGTGGGTACTTGAGTACCCACAATCTATGTTTTGAGCAGAAATATGAAAAATATCAGAGTTTTTTATCTGAAATTTTTCAGTTTTTTGGAGTTGAAATTTTCCATATATTTGAATAAGCGTGTTTTCGTAATGGTTTACATATAAACACCTTAGTGATCAGGTGAGCTATTCAGGCCCACTTGGGCCTCTCGTTTATTGTTAATGTTGCTTTCCATTGCCTTTTTGTTTATGTGTTGTGGCTGCAGTTATTGCAGAATTACGGTTTTCTACTTTTTCACCAGAACATGGGTAGACATTTTAGTTAAAGTGTTGAGCCCTTTTTCAAGAATAAGTAAGAAGAAAAAACACACACAGTTGACTCTCATTATCTCAAACACTGATATCTCAAAGTATGATGTGAATATGTCAGTCTGGTTTAGCTTCCTATTTGTTCTTTATGTTTCAACTGCTTTCATGTCTGCCTACTACATCTGTATCTTAAAGTGGCAGTCCTTAGGACTTTGAGATAATGGGAGTCAAAAGTATTTCAGAAAGGCCATTGCCTACAGTTGACTTATTTTCTTTATATTTTTTATGAATTGTGGACATGGTTTTTGTTTTTAGTATTCCATATATGTTTATACTTTTATTACATTGATTGATTACTAACATGCATGTTTATTTTGATAAAGAAATTCCATTCCCTGAAGAAATCCAAATAGGTGATGCTGGAAAGTTAGATCTAGTAAAGGGAAAAAACTGCTTTTATACTTACATACTATTTGCCAGCTGTATTAATTCCCTTTGCCAAGTTTTACATTACGAAAACACTTCTATTCAAATATATAGAAAATTTCACCTCCAAAAACTGAAAATTTTTAGGTACAAAAACTCCAATATTTTTCATATTTCTGCTCAAAACATAGATTGTGGGTACTCGTTAGAACCGCCGCGGTGAGGCGGTTCTAACGAGTACCCACAATCTATGTTTTAGAGCAGAAATAAGAAAAATAATGTATACCCCTGTAAACCCCAGTTTTACTATATAAAAGTGGGGTTTAAGGGGGTCAAATTTATATAGGCATGTTTTCGTGATGAGTGCCTAAGACTGTTTAGATGAAGATAGAGCAATACCAAGGATCAGCCTCTATGCCTGTACCCTATTGTTAGGGATCACAGACTGGTCAAGGATCAGCCAAGAGGTCAAGGTCTCCATGGGTAAAAGTTTTCAGTATTTATACTGAATTCAGTATTAAGATTTTTTGTCCTATATCAAGTATAGGGAAAAGATAATTTTCAGTACTGGAAAAATGGAGTTTCAGTTCTGAGGATTTCTGGGACTTTTCACCCGTGGATCTCTCCTTTGGAATTTCTTGTTAAAATTTATCATCATGAAAACATACCTATATAATTTTGACCCCCTTAAACCCCACTTTTATATTGAAACTGGGGTTTACAGGGGTGTACATTATTTTTCTTATTTCTGCTCAAAACATAGATTGTGGGTACTTGTTAGAACCACCTCTAACGAGTATCCACAATCTATGTTTTTGAGCAGAAATATGAAAAATATCAGAATTTTTAATCTGAAAGCTTTCAGTTTTTGGTGGTGAAATTTTCAATATATTTGAATAGGCGTGTTTCTGTAATGGTGAAAGTTTTTAAGAACTCTTGTTGGACATTTTTCTCGATGGATTCAGTTCACCATGTTGGTAGATTTATTGACCCAAGGTTTTTTACAGTATCTGCCTCTTCCATGTCTGTAACCTTGAGGTCAAGGTTAATAATTTAAATTTTCATGTTAAATTTACATTAAAAAGATTTGTATCTCTTCAATACCTGTATAGATTTAGCTGATATTTGAAGTGATTTTATTTTCGGAGCAAAGTTTGTTCATTGCAAGCTTTGTAACATCCAGGTGAAGGTCACAGACATTTTTTTTTTCATGTGATGGTTAGGGGAGCTACCCTACCCAATCAGCATGTCTTGTTATTTGGCTGTTGTCAGGTCATTACGAAAACACGCCTATTCAAATATATAGAAAATTTTACCTCCAGAAACATAAAATTTTCAGATAAAAAAAATTGTGATATTTTCCCTATTTCTGTTCAAAACATAGATTGTGGGTACTCGTTAGAACCGCCTCGACGAGGCGGTTCTAACGAGTACCCACAATCTATGTTTTTGAGCAGAAATAAGAAAAAATAATGCATACCCCTGTAAACCCCAGTTTTACTATATAAAAGTGGGGTTTAAGGGGGTCTAAATGATATAGGCATGTTTTCGTAATGTGGTACAGATGTAGAGGTTTTGGTTATTTGGGCTGTGGCATGAAAAATTTATCTTAGGGCCTATGTGGACAGAGAAGGCCCAGACCAGCCTGTGCATCTGCACAGTCTGATCAGGGCCCTCACATGCACATCTGACTGGTGATGAGGAGGTTTTGGGTTCGACCCGCGCCAGGTCAGCAACATTCTTTCATGGAGCTAATTCAAGAAGGGCAGTTGACAGTTTCTGGTGAAAGAATGTGCACAATACTGGTTAACCACTAAGAGGACTAACTCCGCCCAGTAAAGATGTGGGACTAAGCCTGCCCAGTAAAGATGTGGTTAGGTAGATTGACTGCACTTGACATGACCCCATCAGATTGACTGGGCCGTAAAACCTCAACACAAACAAACAGGGCCCTCTCTGTCTTCCAACAGAATTATAGGATACTACAGAATGTATGAATGGAGAGCAAAGGCCCAGATGATACTTTGTGCCTGTGCAGGAGGATCTGAATCTGCACGTGTTCAAAAGCATTTTTTTGCTTAATGCAGACCATTTGGCAGTATATAGATTATGTTATACTTTTACAGTGCTGGACACTTTTTTTCTTTGTTAACTCTTTTTGCATGACAAGTTTCTTGTTGATAAACACATTCCTGATATATGCATGATTTGTAGTATTGTTGTCAATGAATTAACCCTTGTCCTGCTGAATAAATTAAGATGCCACACCCACTTCTAATTTTCAGCCAATCAGATTACTTGATCCAGATTGTTGATATATTAACTTACTTGATGGCAAACAGTGCAGATTCAGATCAGTTGGCTTCTTCAGAAGCCAACTGATCTGGATCTACACTGTTTGCTAAGACAGGGCATGTTGTTTCCAGCAAGAGAAGGGTTAACATGTTATTAACCTATTCATGTCAAATGGACTCTTCTGTTTCTCTCTTTGGACAGGTTCATTTCCAATCTAAGGGGAGTTTGCTTTGTTCTTTAGCATTACCATTTATTATAGAAAATTCCAGTATTTGACACAATCAGTGCAGACCCTGATCAGAGGCTGCATTCTATGGCATCTGATGCTTGGTCTAAACTTGCCCTTTTGGAGTTTCCAGACTAAAATGGGTTAATATCTTTGATTTGCAACTTTGCAGAGGTTGAAATAAGATTTTCGAAAGCACCTGTCTAGCAAGCTAGATATAAATTCAACATGCCTTTCTGCTTGTAAGCTTGTCCTTGAAGCAGTCAATTAAAAGTCAGTTTAAAATGCAAAAAAAAAAAAAAAAAATACTTATACCATAAGTTTAATAGTGTCTGAAGATTCTTTGACCCTAAAGAAAAAAATAGGGCAGTCAAGGACAAAAGTTCTTCCAGTGCTTCTTGAGAGACGAACTAACTAGAAATTTTTATATTATATGACTAAAAGGTCTTTTTTATATGATGAAAATATTTATTGTGCTATGACTAAAGGTCAAAAAATCTTATATACAACACAGTTTGAATCAACCTTTGATTAGATTTTGCTAAACCTATTCTGCCAAGATTTAGGTTAATTACGAATAGTTAGGAAAATTATAGAGCTGCTTTTACATGTACATTGTATATTTATTTACTTCAGACACATTCCTTTTATACTCTTTAAATGCTCAAATATTTGTATTACCATGCTGCAGAGGGAAATTAGCATATGTTTTAAGCCATTATTGCTGAAAATAGGGCTTGGTATGATACTTGATTATGAAAACACGCCTATTCAAATATATTGAAAATTTCACTACTAAAAACTGAAAGTTTTCAGATAAAAATGTTTTTGTTTTATATTTATTTTATATTTCTGCTCAAAACATAGATTGTGGGTACTCATTAGAACCACCTCGCTGAGGTGGTTCTAACAAGTACCCACAGTCTATGCTTTTGAGCAGAAATAAGAAAATAATGTATACCCCTGTAAACCCCAGTTTTATATATAAAAATTGGGTTTAAGGGGGTCAAAGTTATGTAGGCATGTTTTCGTGATGTTGACCTCTAATTGTCATGGATGATTAAAATTCAATTCTGTGGCATCTGCAAGGTAAAGTAAGAAAAACAATTCTCCATATAGCACCAGATGAACTGCTTTTTTCTTTAAAAACATCAACAAAAACAAACAAAAAAAACACACAAAAAAAAAATAAGAACCCCCAAAAACGAAACATTATATTGATACTCACCTTAATTATGCCTCTAAAAACATTTAGCAGTTACCACCCTTGAGATGACTTCAGTGAGTTCACGTTTTCATGTAAAAATAAGAAAACAATATTTGAGTGGAACCAACATGCACTGATGGCCACCTCTTCAAAATAGCCACTTTTAATCTCCCCTAATGATTGCTGTTGTTGGGTTGCACTATTCATCCCAATGATGGCTGTTTGGTTGCACTATTCTTCCCATTGATGGCTGTTGTTGGGTTGCACTATTCCTCCCAATGATAGCTGTTGTTGGGCTGCACTTTGGCTGTTGTTGGGTTGCACTGTTCTTCCCAGTGATGGCTGTTGTTGGGCTGCACTATGGCTGTTGTTGGGTTGCACTGTTCTTCCCAAATGATGGCTGTTGTTGGGTTGCACTAAGGCTGTTGTTTGGTTGCACTGTTCTTCCAATGATGGCTATTGTTGGGTTGCACTATGGCTGTTATTGGGTTGCACTATTTTTCCCAATGATGGCTATTGTTGGGTTTCACAGTCTGTAGATACCTTCATATCCTGAAAAATGTCCCATTTGCGAGCTGACTTCAGCAGATCTATAGAGCACTTCAAATTACTTCCCTAGAAATTTTGATTGGACATTACATGCAAACTGTCTCAAATCCTGTCTTCTTGGAAAAATAAGAAACACATCACAATATTGTGGCTGCTGAAAAACCCAAGAGGGTTACGATAATGCCCAGCTATCTTTAAAAGCTTGGACTTCTTTCAAAGGAACTTGATCAATTTAAAGCCTCCTTGCATGGTAGAAATAAAAAAAGTTCAGTAAATATATGGTTTGGGTACTCGGAAGGCATTTTTTATAAATATACAGGTTTTTCTTTTTTAGAGAGAAATAAAGCAAATAAATAAAAGGAAATATGGACTTGGACACTTTTTGGTAGAAAATAGCAGTTTATTCAATATATATATATATATATATATATATATATATATATATATATATATATATATATATGTAATTTCCATCTGCAGCAGGATAAGAAGGGTACTATGCATATAAGGATCTCCAGGTAAATTACTGTGTTTACCATAAATTTTCTAATATCATTTTTATCCGTGAATTTGAACTCTAGTTTGAATACTGTACTGCTCAGTTGAGAGTTTTAAGATTGGTCTACACTGGTCATGATCAACAATTGAAGCATCTGGGTGGCTGAGTGGTTAGCTCTTTAGAATCTAGATCATGAGGTTCCGGGTTTGAATCCCACCTGGAGGCAGAATTAAGCACTTTATTGCATAGATCCTTTAATTATCACCATTCCATCATCTCTATATGACCTGAATAATGTTGAAAGGGACCTAAAACCCCAAATAATCATCAATTAACCCTTGTCCTGCTGAACCCGGATATGCCCTGCTTTTGCAAACAGTGTAGATCCAGATCAGTAGGCTTCTGAGGAAGCCAACTGATCTGGATCTACACTGTCATCAAGTATGTGAATTTGATTCAGTAACCTTGATCAAGCAATTTGATTGGCTGAAATTTTGAAGTGGGTGTGACTTCTTAATTTATTCAGCATGACAAGGGTTAAGGAGCAGTTTTATATGTGTCACGATTGCTGAAGTATGTTATTGAAAAAATTAACTGGGCATCATAGATCGAGATAAGAGTGGGTACCAGGTAAATATTTTTCTTATTTATCCACATTACACATATACTGTGGGTACTTAGTAGAAGTGCCTTGCAGAGATGCTTCTAATGAGTACACACAACATATGTTTTTGTAGAGAAATAAGAAAAATATTAATACTCGTGGATTGAAAAAAAAAAAAAAGCATCTTATCAAGAGCTATAGTGTGTAGTGATGTTTCTTATTTCTTTACAAATAAGGACTACCCCTGAAGAATAGAACATTCTTGCCAAAGTTATTCAAATGTTTTTTTCAGACACAGCTCCAATTAAGGCACTTGTTTTGACCAAAAAATATCAGATATTTTTCTTATTTCTTTACACAAACATATGACTCATTGAGGCACTTCTAATGAGTACCCACAACATGTTTTCTTGGAGAAATAAGAAAAATACCTGGAGACCCCCTTATCTGGAACTATATGCAGAGAAAATGTGAAACATCCAAATTCTCAGCTTACCTGGAGGTCTGTTTAAATTTTTCTTGTTTTACACTGAGATTCTTTAATTTTGTATACATGTATAGCCTTATGTTTTTTCTTCATAATATAACAAGTTAAGATGCTGAATAAATTACTTGTACTTATTTATACTTTGTTTTATACAATGTATTTGCTTTAGTGTGTAGTTGGAGTATAGAGTCCACTTTTCTATCTGACCACCAATATTTGCATTTGGATCCATTTCTCAAGAAGTATTACATTTGCACTCATTTTACATGGCATGTAGTTTCTTTCTGATGGACTTGAAGTGCAGTTTATGACCATTGAGCCATTTTTAATGACAGATTCTATCTGTCATTCTTCGTTGTGACGCGCGGTTTTAGAGACAGTGGCTTTGACTTCTATTGAATTTTGTATTAATCCGCGCAAAAAAGTAGACCATGTGTGTATATTAGTACGCCATTGAATAGATACCAACCAAAAAGTAGTGCGATTTGTGCTTGATCTATGGTTCAAGTCTCCATATGAGCTGCTAAGAAAACTCGATTTAATACATGTGCGAACAACAAATACGCAGATCAGTCTGCGTATCCATGCAGACTGATCAGCGCCTTTGTTGTTCGCTGCAGCTCGTTTTTCTTTTTCTCTTTTTTTCGACGGAGAAGCTTCACAAGCTTAAATGAAGGGCAAAATGATTTTCTGGAATGTATTAGTTTCTCATAGAATCTGTCATTTCAGGGCTATTCAGCCCTTTGATTATACCCTGTCACAGCATAGTGGTGGGATGTTATGGGTTCATGATGGTCGTATATCTGCCCTGTCTTGTCATACATATTTTCATTTCTATATGATAACGAGCAAATATAAATGGATTTTCACCAAACGGTATGTGCATTGATATTGTGGAGATCAGGTTTTGGATTGCTAAAGGGATAATTTCATCAATTTTTGACAAGTTATCTGCCCGCCACACGATAGTGGTGGGGTATTATCAATTCACGATTTTAGCTTGCCTGTACAAAAGTACAGGTGTCGCTATATCAGCGTCGGCATTGGTTAAAGTTTTTAGTGAAAGTGTTTAAAAGACTGTTTCGGAGAACCTCTGGATGGAAGTAGTTCATACTGGTCTAAATTCTATGCTGTAACATCCTGACCCACTTGAGGTCAAGGTCACAGACTTAGAAAAAAATTATGTTAAAGTTTTTTGTTGAAGTTTTTAGAGGCATAGCGTAATTCAGGCGAGGTATGCTGTCCTCCGACAGCTCTTATTATTTCACCATCTTTTTTGTCAAGCCTAGCATTCATCTCCATTACGACCTATACCTGCAATGTATATTTCACCGGCTTGTGACTCATTTTTAGCTCACCCATAGAGCCATAGAAGTCACGATTGTTGACGTCGGTTAGTTTTTAAAACGTTATATCTCCTTAGCCTCTGGATGAAAGTTGTTCATACTTGCCCTGATGTTAGATACTGGTCTTAACCCTTGTCCTGTTGAATAAATTAAGATGCCCCACCCACTTCTAATTTTTAGCCAATCAGAACACTTGATCCTGATTTTTGCTATAAATTCACAAACTTAATGGCAAACAGTGCAGATCCAGATCAGTTGGCTTCTTCAGAAGCCAACTGATCTGGATCTACACTGTTTGCAAAGGCAGGGTATATCTGGGTTCAGCAGGACAAGGTCTTAAGTTTTATGCTGTCTGACCCACATGAGTGAGCATGAAGTCAGTCATCAACTTAGAAAAAATGTTAATTTTGGTTAAAGTTTTTAGAGCCAAAGTGTGATTTAGCCAGCTCTTTTTTATGTCAGCTGTAACATTTACCGTTTTCGACCTAATTACTGCACTGTGCACTTAGATTTTTCAAGAATACTGAAAAACTTGCAGTAAAATATTCACCTAATAAGGGCACACATGGAAGAAAGATCAGCAGAGGACTTCATGAGGAGTGTATTTAATGATGCTTATGCGATATTATTTTCTGATTTTCTTTATAAAAGCATATGCTGTGGGTACTCGTTTGAATTGCCTCGACCTTGTCGAGGCAATTCAAACGAGTACCGACAACATATACTTTTATAAAGAAGTAGATAAAAGTACACTAGCTGTAATCTAAAGACTACTAAATTGCTTGACTGTGCGCTTATAGGAGCATGTGCGGTAATTAGGTTGATTACGGTAGTTCATTTCTGATTAACTTTGAGCCCTAGAGTCATCAACCATTGGCTTTTGGCAGGGTTTTTGTTTTTACCTCATTTGAAGCACATACAGGGATGGGGTAATTTTAACTGCACAATACATTAACCTATAGATAATGTGCTATTCTATTCTGTATTTCACACCTTCCACAAAAAAGACAGTACAATCGTCTTGATGAGTCCTAATCCAGAAGGTCCCTTAGGTAGTTACCTGTGTGACGTCACTCTTCCCGCTCTTTTAATGGTGTCTGTTTCTTTTCTGTGGACAAATAAGTAAACAAAGGATTTTTCTTCCTGTGAAAAAAATCTATATTTTCTTTCTCTTTCTTCCATTAACTTTCTTAATCCTTGTCTTTCTTATGTTCCTCTATCATTCCTTCCACCGTTTATTTTATTATACCCCGCCACACAATAGTGGCGGAGTATTATGGTTTCATGTTGGTCGTCCGTGAGTCCGTCCATCCGTTTTTCGTTTCCGGATGATAACTTGAGTAAACATCAATGGATTTTCACCAAACTTGGTATGTGCATTGATATTGTGGAGATCTGGTTTGGGATTTTTTGTCAATTTTTGACGGAGTTATCTGCCCGAGACACACCCATATTTTCGTTTCCGGACTATAACTTGAGTAAATAACAAGGGATTTTCACCAAACTTGCTATATGCATTGACATTAAGGCGATCTGGTTTGGGATTGCTAATGGGCAAATTTCGTCCAATTTTTACGGAGTTATCTGCCCAAGACATGCCCATATTTTCATTTCCGGATGATGAATAAATTACAAGGGATTTTCATCAAACTTGCTATATGCATTAAGGAGATCTGGTTCTGGATTGCTAATGGGCAAATTTCGTCCAATTTTTACGGAGTTATCTGCCCAAGACATGCCCATATTTTCGTTTCCGGATGTTAACTTTAGTAAATAATAACGGATTTTAACCAAACTTGCTATATGCATTGATATTATCAAGATCTGCTTTAGGATTGTTATCTGTCCCTCCGTCATTTTCTTTCCAGACATTTTCCCAACGATAACTTTAATACATAAACAAATAATTGCTATGGTGGGGTATTATGCTTGCGGTGCTTTTATTTCTTTATGTAAAAAGTTTTTCAATTTAATGATATTATTGATGGCTTGTCCTAGTCATGAACTTTCGCAACTTTTCATGAAGATTGTTTGTGGCAATTGGGGACATATTAAAGCGCGGTGGGATAATCACCTCAATTGTCTTTCATGTTCTTCTTGTTCCAGGTTTGGTCCCCAGGGGCTTGATTTGCAGGATTTATGTAGGGGACCACTAAACAATGCTACATGCTAAATATATAAGCTGTGGGCCTCATGGTTTCAGAGAAGAAGATTTTTGAAGGTTCTTTAGCTATATAGGTCTATATAAACATATGACCCCCTGGGGTGTGGCCAGTTTGGAGCCCAGGGGCTTGATTGGCAGGATTTATGTACCTAAATCTATGAGCTGTGGGCCTCATGGTTTCAGAGAAGAATTTTTAAGTTTTTTTTCATTATATGTCTATGGGAGCTATATATGCCCATGACAGCCATCTTGATTAATGGACCATGACCAATTCGAGGGTTGAGCGCAAGACTATGGTAACTCAAACATATTTTTGAAACCCTTGTTTAGGGGAAACTTGGACCCCTTTGTAAACAATGCAAATTTAGGTGCCATTGCTCATACGAGCAATGGCACCTAAATTTTCATTGTTTACAGAAAGAAATGTCGTAATCTTCATAACGCCTTCATGGTGAGGAGATTAGGTTTGGGGAAAAACAACCATCTGACTTACGCCAGTCTTGCGCTCAACCCTCGATTTGTACAAATTTTCAATCCCCCTTTAACACAAGGTGCCACATGAAGTTGGAAGAAATTTGCCCCAGGGGTTTCGGAAAAGTCGTTCAAAGGTGTGAACGGACGGACAGATCGAGGGTTGAGCGCAAGACTAGCGTAACTCAGATGGTTGTTTTTCACAAACCTAATCTCCTCACCATGAAGGCATTATGAAGATTACAACATTTCTTTCTGTAAACAATGAAAATTTAGGTGCCATTGCTCGTATGAGCAATGGCACCTAAATTTGCATTGTTTACAAAGGGGTCCAAGTTGCCCCTAAACAAGGGTTTCAAAAATATGTTTGAGTTACCATAGTCTTGCGCTCAACCCTGGAGATGGAGAGTGATCACAATAGCTCATCCAAAGCCGTTGGCTCAGGTGAGCTAAAAAGCTTTGAATAAACAAAAACAACTAAAAGTATCTCATCCATGTTTATTTACAGTTAATGGCAAAGTCAATTAAGTCTTACAATAAGTGAAGACCCAGACCAACATCTGTGTAGGCTGATCCAAGTTTTCACTGGCTGCTTACTGGATCAGTGAAGACTAGAATCCAGTAACAGAGATATAGGCTATGATCAGCCATCTCAACAGTGGAGGATGATCGAGATCTGAGTATTTTTAACACTGCTCCAGAGAAAGTGTTTGTTTTTTTTATTCATAAAGTTCAAGCAGTTTTCTTTTTTCTTCATAAAACTAGAAATGTGTCAGTATGACACAGATGCCCCTGCCCAGGGCCATCCTCACCCCCACACAAGCATTTTGCAAAAAATGAAGTTGAAAAAAGAGCCATTTTACCCTAAATCGAACTTGACCTATATTTTATGACTAAATACCTGTGTATAAAATATAAATCCAATACACCAATCTTTTTTTAAAAAATATTGAAAGCAAAACATTTTTTGAAGTGAAAAAGGGCCATAACTCCCATAATAATTGGTGGATTTTACCCTAAATCGAACTTGACCTCTATTTTATGATTATATACCTGTGTATTAAATATGAATCCAGTACACTAACCTTTTCAAAAGATATTGCACGGAAACCATTTTTCAAAGTTGAAAATTTTTCTAAAAAAGGTAAGAGAAAAGTCCAGGGAGTGCCACAATCACAAACAGCATTCCTTCCCAGACACTAAGAGGAAGAGGAAACCGACAAATCCAAACAAGCACAAATCGAACATATGTATGATTAGCTCTCTCTTCCCCAAGCATGGTAATTGCAATGCTAAAAGAACTGAAAAAGACCAGAACAAAATGACACAAGGTAAGACATAAAACAAATCGCCAACAATTTCAACAAAGGAGAAATGGCCATAACTCCCAAAATAATTGGTGGATTTTACCCTTAATCGAACTTGACCTACAATTTATGATTATATACCCGTGTATAAAATTACAATCCAATACACCAATCTTTTAAAAAGATATCGCATGGAAACCATTTGTGTTATGGGATGGATGGATGGGACGGACATAGGATGGATGGGACGGACATATGTACGGACAGCGGTGATACTATATGCCCCCAAATTGAAAATTGCGGGGGGCATAAAAACCTAATGAGTACCCACAAACTGTTTCATGGAGAAATAAAATTATTAAGCCGGATACCCTCTTACAAGGGCCCAGTTGTTCAAAGCATTGTAAGCTTAATAAGCTTGTTAATGACAAACTTGTTAACTATTATAGCTAAGGTACTTTCAAATACATTAATATTTTTGCTGCTAAAATGTGAGCTGCTCACATTTGTTTCAGCAAAAAATATCAATGTACTTGCCATATTTCAAGACAGAAATTTTAACCTCAAGTTAGCTAACAACTCTCTGAATCATAAAAAGTAATATGTCGTCTGCTGCACTTTTGCTTTAAGGGTTAAACATCAAACGTTACGGCTTCACCTTCCTTGATATTCGATTATAATACAGTCGACTCTTGCTATCTCGAACTTGCTTATCTCGAATAACCGCTTATCTCGAAGTGAAAATCTGGTCCTTGCCTAAACATGAAAATCTAACAACATGTTAAAAATATTGTGGAAAAGAGGAGAAATTGCTCCTAAGGAGCAATTTCTCCTCTTTTCCACAATATTTTCAATATATCTCTAACTTCAAGAGTCCAACTGTTAAATATTGTTAATCGAATTAGTTTTTCCTCTATTCTGCAAATCTGATATGTGGAAGTATGGATATCTCCAAGTATTTCAGAAAGTCCCTTGGAATTCGAGATAACGGGAGTCGACTGTAATTCATAATAACAAAAAAAAAAAAAAAAAAAAAAAAAAAAAGATTATAAATGAACTGGACTGTAGAAAACTTATGTCACATGACCTATGTAAATGAGATCCTGGCCAGCAGGCACAACACAGCAAGCTGGTCGTGGAATGCTTAACTTACTTACACTGTCAGTGTATGCAAAAACTTCAAAGTCTGACTTACACCAGTTAGACATAGATTAAAATGTACTTGAAATTCTTAACCCTTGTCCTGCTGAACCCGGATATACCCTACCTTTGCAAATGGTGTAGATCCAGATCAGTGAAGAAGCCAACTGATCTGGATCTGCACTGTTTGTCATTAAGTAAGTGAATTTATGTCAACAAACCAGATCAAGTAATCTGATTGGCTAAAAATTAGAAGTGGGCATGGCATCTTAATTTATTCAGCAGCTTATTAAGGTGCCACACCCACTTCTAATTTTCAGCCAATCAGTATGTTGACTGCATTATATTAGGTCCTTCTACTGTCCTTTCGACATCTCTTGGAAAGACGTTTTTTGCTTGGCGTTTTATTTTAAATGAAAATATTTTGTTCTGGTTGACCATATCTTGTCAGAAACCATTTGTCTTTTATATGTTTCTGTGTTTTGTTCTCAAGTATTTACACAAAAATTAAAGTTAAGGCCAAAAGTTGGTCTGATCTATGCTATTTCTACAGTACAGTGATTTTTTGGAATTTTTGTCTAAGAAAATATTTTTTCTTCTCTTTGCTGAATTTGAATTATTGACATTTTACAACAATATTGTGAAAATTTCAGAAAAATTGAACAAGTGGAACTTGTTGAAAATTTGGCTCCAAATTACCTACCCTACAGATTTCTGCATGATTTGGCTTCATTTTTACTATGGGAAAAAGTGAAAATATTTGAATTTTTAAAAACCAATAACTAGAACAAAACTTTTTTTACATAGGTAGTTACGACAAATGATTTTGCATTAAATCATGACAAAAATTTGCAAATTTATTTCTACTGTGTAAAGCGTCAAGCAAAAAACGACTTTCTGAAAGATGTCGAAAACACAGTAGTTCTAGACCACGGTATGCTTATCTCTAGATAAGGATTTTATTTTCAACTTGCAAAAGCACGGTATTTTTCTTATTTTGTGTACGAAAAAATACATTGCAGGTATGGTAAATGTTCTCAAATTTCAAACACTTTATTCCATACTTTTCTGGCCTAACTTTTGCTCTCTGTGTAGTTGTTTGCTAAACTACTTAGTGGAATGGCAAACAGTGTAGACCTTGATCAGACTGCTCCTGGAGCAGTCTGATCCCAATCAGACTGCTCCTGGAGCAGTCTGATCTGGATCTACACTGTTTGCATATGCCATTTTGTCAGAACATTTGGTGTAAGAAATTTTAGGACATTTACCGTACTGATTCTAAGTGCCTTATTAAGGTGCCTCTTATCCATTTCCAAATGTTTTGTGGGGAAATGAGAAAAATATCATGAAAAACATTTATCATGATACCCAGATATTTTGTGGGGAAATCAGAAAAATATCATGAAACACATTCATCACGATACACAGATATTTTGTAGGGGAATGAGAAAAATATGAACTAGAAATGTGTCAATATGACACAGATGCCCCCGTCCAGGGGCCATCCTGACCCGCACACAGGCATTTTGCAAAAAAAATGAAGTTGAACAGGGGCCATAACTCTCATCATAATTGGTGGATTTTATCCTTAATCGAACTTGATATCTATTTTATGATTATATACCTGTGTATAAATATGATTCCAATACACTAATCTTTTCAAAAAAATATCAAAAGGAAAACATTTTTGAAGATGAAAAAGGGACATAACTCCCATAATAATAGGTGGATTTTACCCTAAATCGAACTTGACCTCTTTTTATCGCACCTGCTTGTAGCAGGGTGCGTATAGGCGTCCGATTTTCTGTCCGTCCGTCCGTCCGTCAGTCCGTCCGTCAGTCCGTCCGTCCGTCTGTCAACCTTTATGTCGACGTTCGACATTTATGTCAAAGTTAGTATTCTAATCAACTACAAGACTAATCAACCATCAAACCTTGCATGAAACATCTCCCTGACCTCCTGACTTTGCAATATAGGTGTTCGCTTTTCTGTATGTCTGTCCATTCGTCCGTCCGTCTGTCAACATTTATGTCGAAGTTCGACATTTATGTCAAAGTTAGTATTTTAATCAACTACAAGACTAAACAACATCAAACCTTGCATGAAACATCTCCCTGGCCTTCAGACTTTGCGACATAGGTGCCCACTTTTCCATTCGTCTGTCTGTTCATCTGTCTGTCTGTCCGTCTATCCGTCTCTTAACAGTTCTGTTATGTCGAAGTTCGACATTTATGTCAAAGTTAGTATTCTAATCAACTACAAGACTAAACAACCATCAAACCTTGTATGAAATATCTCCCTGACCTCCTGACTTTGCGACATAGGTGCCCGCTTTTCCATTCATCTGTCCATTCGTCTGTCCGTCTGTCTCTTAACAGTTCTGTTATGTCGAAGTTCGACATTTACGTCAAAGTTAGTATTCTAATCAACTACAATTCTACAACAACCATCATTCCTTGCATGACATATCTCCCTGACCTCCTGACTTGGCAGATATGTTGACCCAGTGACCTTGACCTATATTTTGCGCTCCATTGACTTCAACACAATTTACGTAGACGTTCCAGATCTTCTCAACTATAAGGTGTACAACTACCAAACCTTGAATAGTGCTTCTTCTAGATGTACAGAGTTGGCAGGTACCTTGACCCGGTGACCTTGACCTATATTTTGCGCTCCAGTGACTTTGACATATTTTGCGTCGACGTTCGATATCTCCTCAACTATAAGGCCTACAACCATCAAACCTTGCAAAGTGCTTCTCCTCAATGTACTGACTTAGCAGATACCTTGACCTGGTGACCTTGACCTATATTTTGGCTGCAGTGACTTGACATAATTTACATCAACATTCCAGATCTCCTCAAGTGTAAGACCTCTAGCCACCAAACCTTGCATAGTGCTTCTCCTATATGTACTGACTTGGCAGGTATCTTGACCCGGTGACCTTGACCTATATTTTGCGCTCCAGTGCCTTTTACACATTTTACGTCAACGTTCAATATCTCCTCATCTATAAGGCCTACAACCATCAAACCTTGCATAGTGCTTCTCCTCAATGTACGGACTCTGCAGGTACCTTGACTGGGTGACCTTGACCTATATTTCACGCTCCATTGACTTTTACACCTTTTACATCACCCTTCCATATGTCCTCAACTGTAAGGCCTTCAACCACCAAACCTTATATAGCACTTCTTCTCGATGTACTGACTCGACAGGTACCTTGACCTGGTGACCTTGACCTATATTGTGCACTCCAGTGACTTTGACACATTTTATATTGATGTTTGGTATCTCCTCAAATATAAGACCTACAACCACTAAACCTTGCATAGTGCTTCACCTCATTGCCCTGGCTTGGCAGGTACCTTGACCCAGTGACCTTGACCTATATTTGACACATTTTACGTTGATGTTTGATAACTCCTCAACTATAAGGCCTACAACCACCATACCTTGCATTGTGCTTCTCCTTGATTTACTGAATTAGCAGGTACCTTGACCCGTGACCTTGACCTATATTTCATGCTCCAGTGACTTTTACACATTTTACGTCAACGTTCCGTTATCATTGGGCTGTATAATACGAAAAGTCAGTGCTGAAGATATAGCCATTAGAGGGAATGGCACTGTCCAAGAATATATGTGCCCCATTAGGCACTTTGTCTACACTTTTTTCAACCCAGTTTTCCAAGTAAGCACTGCTAAGAATGAAATAAACTTATCTAATAGCCACATTCTGATTGTGGCTCCTGTGACTTTTGCGCCAGCAGGTGCGATGACGCCTTCCGCGGAATTCTTGTTTATGATTATATACCTGTGTATTAAATATAAATCCAATACACTAATGTTTTCAATAGATATCAAAAGGAAACTATTTTTCAACGTTGAAAAAGGGCCATAGCTTCCAAAATAATTGGTGGATTTTACCCTAAATCGAACTTGACCTATATTTTATAATTATATACCCATGTATAAAAATATGAATCCAATACACTAATCATTTCAAAAGATATCAAATGGAAACCATTTTTGAAAGCTGAAAAAGGGCCATAACTCCCTTAATAATTGGTGGATTTTACCCTAAATCGAACTTTACCTACATTTTATGATTATATACCTGTGTATAAAAGTTGAATCCAATACACTAATCTTTTCAAAAGATATTGAACAGAAATCATTTTTGTTAGGTACAGACAGGACGGGACTGATGGGACGTACATACGAACGGACAGCGGTGATAATATATGATCTGCACCGCCCACCCCCCACCCCCCCTTCCCCCAGCACCCACTGAAAATGGCAGGGGCATAAAAACATTTATAATGATATCAAGAAAAATATCATGAAAAACATTCATCATGATACCCAGATATTTTGCGGGGAAATGAGAAAAAAATTTCATGAAAAACATTTATCATGATACCTAGATATTTTGTGGGGAAATGAGAAAAATATCATGAAAAATATTTATAATGATACCCAGACATTTTGTAGGGGAATGAGAACAATATGAAATATATTTATAATGATACCCAGATACTTGGTGAAGAAATCGGAAAAATATCGGAAATGAGAAAAATATGAAAAAAAATTCATCATGATACCCAGACATTTTGTGGGGAAATGAGAAAAATGTGAAAAGCATTCATCATGATACCCAGATACTTGGTGAAGAAATCGGAAAAATATCATGAAAAACATTCATGATGATACCCAGATATTTTGTCGGGAAATGAGAAAAATTTTATGAAAAAACATTCATCATGATACCGAGATATTTTGTGAAGAAATGAAAAAATCATGAAAAACATTTGTTATGATACCTAGGGCCCAGTTGTTCAAAACTATGTTGTTAGTTAACGTATCATTAAAACTTTGATCATTAAACACGGCATATATGCTAATATTTTTGCTGAAAAAATGTGAGTAGCTTTTGTAAATGCAGAAGCTACTCATATTTTTTGAAAAATACCTGTGAATTAGATATTATACTTACTAGAACAGTTAACATTTTGACCACAAAGAGCTTGTTAAGCTAACAATGCTTTGAACAACTGGGCCCAGATATTTTGTCGAAAAATGAGGATTACACTTATCTGGATATTTCTCAACAGTAAAAGCTATGGCAAAATCTGTGTTTACTAAGCACCTGTGGAAAAGAAAAAAAAAAACTTTGCCCAGTTGTTCAAAGCACCATTAGCGTAACAAGCTTGTTAATGAGAAACGCTAAACTGTTGTAGCTAAGGTACATGTTTTTTTTGTTTTTTTTTCAGATACATTGATATTTTTCTTGCAATAATGTAAGTGGCTTCAGTACCTAATGGATTATGAGTCAACTCTCCTATCCACTAAGCTACGGGGGCCATCTCTTTGGTCATGCAATATAAGTTTTTCTACCCTGCCTTATATAAATACATTTTACATAATTTGTACACAAACACATTCAATTTTTCCGATATAAACAAAAACATTAACAATATAGCATAAATAATTCTCCAATCAAACTAGAACTGTCATTGACTTGCGAAACAATTTTAATATACATACATAATTATATCTGCTAAAAAGGTAACCTAAACTCTGTTTCACAAAATCTTAAAGGGAAATGCAAAGTTGGTGAAGAATGAATCTGAGATGCATGATCTTGATAAACCATGCATTTAGACTACAAAAAAAAAAATGAATATTTATCGAAACAATTACCTAATTCAGCCCTTAAAACTCTAAGCAAATTTGAAGCAGACAACCTAAATTGACTGATATTTTTTCAGCAAAATAATGACATTTCATGTAAATCATCTGCTAGGCAGACAACTCACATGAAATGTCAAGCCTTATTTTCTCTGAAAAATAGAAGTATTTCATAATGCTGTCTGCTGTAGATGTGATAATTGCTTTTAAGAGTGAAAACAATTATTACTGGAAACTGTACATGTATATTATATATATATATTACGGTAACTGTTGGCAAGCTGAATAAGGTGCCATGCCCACATCTAATTTTCATCCAATCAGATTGCATGTACTTTATCCAGGTTGTGGATACAAATTCACATACTTAATGACAAAAAGTGCAGATCCAGATCAGCTGAAGAAGCCAACTGATCTGGATCTGTTTGCAAAGGCAGGGCATATCCTGGTTTAGCAGGACCAGTGTTAACAATTAAAATTCAACAACAGTAGATCTGTACATAAGACATGAAAGAAAACAGTCTAAAATAACATGGTGGGAAAACTGGAAACAGGCAACAATGTGCACTTACAAAAAAATCTCTAAGATAGGTAACATGACTGAAATTTATTCACTGCTCTAGACAAGAGCTTAGTACAATAAGTATTTTACTCCTTGCTTTAAAGCTTAATACTTAAATGCCCATTTGCAATGCTTAACTCTTAAAGCACCAAGCATAAGTATAGCATACAATATTTGATTTTTTTTTTCAAAGAAAATAAAGCTTGACATTTCATGTGAATTGTCTGCTAAGCAGACAATTCACATGAAATGCCAAGCTTTATTTTTCTCTGAAAAACAATAGCAATACAACAAAACAACATAGAATGCATACATTTGTCATTGGTGTTTTAAGGGTTAACCTCTTTCTGGTCTAGTATACTGCTAATCCTCACAAAAGGCTAAATGAAAAGGAAATTGCTATAAATATTAATAAAAGATGTAAAATTCGCTGAAAATTTTTACCCCTTAAATTTGATTTCAATGCTGAAATCCAAAATTTAACTGAGTATTTTTACCCCCTCAACTTAAATCTTAATGCTGATTTTCAGAAATTCAATGCTGAAATACTCTTTATTTCCTCTTATCTAGAGCTCTGTTTAGTTAATAAATTATTACACAAACTGTGATAAAAGTGAATTTGCTTAATGTTTTCTGCACTAATAGTCACATCCCATCTACTACCTCCAAAATATGGTTTTTGCCTCCCTCCGCAAAACGAGTTACTTGCCCATAAAAACTGTGTTTTTCTTTCTGAAAATAAAATTTTACTGCTTTAAATTTTCAATAAGTGTATGAGCAGGTATTATTTTCGAATGATTTTTTTTTTGAGATCTGCTCATTTTTTGCCAAAAAATCTCATTGAAATTTCCTAAATGGGTGGAAAAACCTCGTAGCAAAATGGAGTTTAGCTAAGTAAGGATTTTGCTAACATTTCCACAGCTCCAGGTAAGTCGAGGTATCCACATAATATTTTTCTTATTTCTCCATGAATACATACATGTACTATACATGTATGTCGTACATGTACAATGTACTCATTAGAAGTGCCATACTGAGGCACTTCTAATAAGTACACATATCATATGTTTTCATGGCGAAATAAGAAAAAAATATCATTGTCAGTGGAAAACAGTGCCTTATTGGGACATATGAATCACATTGAAAATTCATAATTTCCCGCCAGTTTTGGCTGAACCAATATTTTCACTCATGATATACTGAGTATCATACAAAATAATGCAGTATCATGCAAAATAATGCAGTATCATGCAAAATAATGACTATCATGATACTATCACTATCAGAGATACCCATAGGTCTAGATAAGGGAGGGTATCCGGTAAATATTTTCCTTATTTCTCGACGAAAACATATGTTGTGGGTACTCATTAGAAGCGCCTCGGCTAGGCGCTTCTAATGAGTACCCACAACATATGTTTTCGTCGAGAAATAAGGAAAATATCAATACTGTTGGATTGAAAAAAAGCACCTTAACTAGTGCTATCACAATAATATCACTATCAAGGGTCTAATATCCCAATGCTACCATGTTAACAAACACTTTTGCACAATATAAGTACTTTATGTTCTCATAGTTAGTCAATTTGGACAAAAAAAGCTCCAGAATGTTATTACAGGAAAAAATGTACAAGAACAATAACTATAATATGGAAACTATCGATAGTTGAGAGATTATCGGCGATAGTTATCGCTACTTGAAAAGACTATCAGGATTTATTATCATTGCTGTCACTATCACCTGGCATCCATATTTCCATGCATTGTTATATATAGTTCATCTGTCATTACTGACAATGACCAATCCTAATCAAATGCGTGAAGTGTTATTATTTGTGTGTTCTAAGATGGCTGATGAGATGCATTGTTACACTCCTAGTGTACGGCAAAGGCCTTTATCAAATTGTTTGGCTTCACGGGTGGACTTTCACTGTTCACCAAGACCTTCCAGTGAGTACACCATAACCTCTTTATAACACTATATTTGGGATTCACAGAAACTATGGCATATCAAAACAAATTGTATAGATTATATAGAAAAATGACCATTTATGGTCATTTTTCTATATAATCTGTACATTTTTAGGATCCATCATCCAACCTATTTATATTCAAAATCCTGTAATGAACCATGTTATAATGAGGTGGTGTACCCACAATATATACTTTTTGTAAAGAAAAAATATATAGCTACAGATAAGAGGGGTTATCCACATAATATTTTTCTTATTTCTCGACGAAAACATGTTGTGGGTACTCATTAGAAGCACCTCACCGAGGCGCTTCTAATGAGTACCCACAACATATGTTTTTGTTGAGAAATAAGAAAGATATCAGCATTTTTTGGATGAAAAAGTGCCTTATCTGTTGCTATGAAAGTAAGAAAAATAGAAAGAAATTTGGTGAAGTTTATGTTGCATCTGCATACTAAAATGTGAAAGCAAGCACAAGAAGGGTGAGAGTTGTCATCCTTGTTTAGCAGAGTGAGGTAAAACAATCAGAGAAGTGAAATTAACTGTAAAGTTTTACCATTTGTAGACTTCATTTAGGGTGGTTGCCTTAGAGGAATCGGGTGAAGCCAAGGGCAAATGCTAGGGCGGACATAAGTACGTGGATGGACAGACGGAGAGAAACTTTCATGCCTAAGCCACCCACACTATCACAGATGCAACAAAAACATTCCCAACATTACATTAAGTTACATGTAATACACAGGTCTAGACAAGAGTGGGCATCAGGTAAATATTTATCTTATTTCTCCAGTAAAACGTGGTACACATTAAAAAAGCACCTCACCGAGGCACTTCTAACGAGTAACCACGTTTTCATGGAAAAATAAAAAAGCATATTTATCCAGAGCTATGGTAATCACTGGCAATTAACCACTGACATGCCTTGTTCAGTGATGTCCTTAAGAAGAAAACTGTCTCTCAACGACTGAATCTATGAACATCTGCTGTCTTTCTTTGATTGACCTGTGTGTTTCATTGATATGTCTTGTCCTGGAGCTTTGTCGCTGATAAACCCTCTCACAATAAGGACAAGGATACTTCTTGATATCCTTACCCTGTACACTTCCTGTCACATGACTTCCTGTCACATGATTTCCTGCAAGAGGCTGATCATCTTCTCTCTCAATTTTAACAACCTTATAGCTTTCAGGTTTGCTATAAGAAGTGGCTAGGTTTAAATCTGAGCAGGATTTGTTTGTATCCTGTTGAACTTCGGTACTTAAATCTAAAGATAGGTTGTTCCCATTCTCGAGACTGTTTGAACCATACAAGTCTTCCACTGTCCTTCCTTCAATCAGATGGAGTTTCATCAAATAGTCAGAGTCTGTACTATCCATTCCAACAATGGGGTTTTTGAAAGGATGGGACTGATGTATATGTCTAATACGTGGACCCGGCAAATCAAATGATTCCTCACAGAAAGGACATTTAAACGACTTCTCTATACTCAGTGAACCCAAGCCAGACACTCCTGGATTCTGTTGTCCACCTATTAAGTGTTCACTAGAATTGGAATTACTTGCACTAATGTTATATGAGCTTGTGTCATTGTGTGTTTCTAGATGTTCTACAAGAGTAGAAACTACACCAAATGTTTCCCCGCATACACCACAGGGATAACATGGACTAGGACTGTCTTCTAAGTTATCTTTTGGAAGAAAGAATCCTTTCCAATTTGGTCCAAGTTTGTCCATTTCTGGTTCTGACCTTGGTTTATAAACACCTCTCTTTCCTGGTTTCCCACCAACATGCACATTCTTTGAGTGCTGTTTAAGGAGTTCCTTGTCGATGAAAGCTTTACCACAAATTGAGCAGACAAACGGACGCGCACCAGAGTGATAACGGATATGTTTATCTAAATGTGCCTTTCGTGAGAATGAAGCCGTACAGAATGGACATTTTTGTGGCTTATCATCAGTATGAGTAAGCAAATGAAGTTTTAACCCACCATTCTGTCTGAAATTCATACCACAAACATGACAAGAAAATGGCTTCTGGCCAGAGTGTATTCTTGCATGGATTACTAGCTGAGATTTACGAGTAAATCCAGTTTCACATACATCACACTGATATAGCTTCTCCCCACTGTGCATGCGAATGTGAATTTGAAAATTCTCATAATTGGTGAATTGTAGATTGCAAAATTTGCATTCAAATGATTCAGTTTTAACCACATCTGTTTCCATCTGATGTGTTCTCATATGTATCTTCAGGTAGCTGCTGTCAGTGACACACTTCCCGCAGATAGAACACTGGAAAGATTTGTTTTTAAAGTTATGTCCCCTTTGATGTACTTTCAATGTCCCCTTGTGTTCAAACTCCTGTCCACATGTGTTACATTTATATATAACTGGAGTCGCAGGTTTACCTCCACTGTCTTGTAGTTGACTCCAACTATCAACTTGGTGTGAAAGAGTTCCCATGGGCCCTTTCAAACCTTTTTCAATTTCTTTACGAATAAATTCATCTACAGCTTTTTCATTGCTTTCAGTTTTGTTCAGTTCTGACGAATTTTTATCAAAATCGTCTATTTCTTTTCTTAAAACAGGTTCTTCAATTTCGCAACCTGGCTCAGTTTTGATGACAATTTGACGGAAATCAACAGTCCCTGGTTCTAATGCTTCACACTGCTCTCTAGTATTTAAATTTGTATGTTCCTGTGTATCTGTAACAACATCCTTTCTCTCACTTACACTTACTTTATTATTTTTAGATTCACTAACATCTTCATTTCTTTTGCCCATAACATTACACAAAGATGACATTTCCAATTCCTTAGATGAACAGCTTTCTTCATCCACATCCTTTCCAGCATATGTTTCATTAGCAGTGTTAGAATATGGACTAGATACAGATTTGAAAGTTTCAGTTCTGTTTGAATACGGACTGGTTGCTGTTTCTATAATCCCGGCATTATTTGAATATGGACCGACGACTGGTTCTGAAGTTTCAGCCTTGTTAGTGTAGAGACCGGTTACTGGTTCTATTTTCTCATCATCATCATCTGAATAAGGAGTATTAGTCAGCTCTAATGTCTCATTAACATTGTGAGAATATGGACTAGTTATTGGCTCCACAGAAGCATTTAGTGGAGAATCCAGTAGATCAGATGTGCTAGCTAATCCTTCTCTTATTGTGTCATCTATCATTTCACTTATTTTAAATTTCTTTGGTGCTACAATGAATTCCCCTTCAGAGTCCTCAGCTTCACGTTTAATCACTATGGTTTCTCTTGACATATCCTCAGCGTCATCATACCCAGATTCTGTCCTAGGGACTTGAGCTTCAAGAGAACTTTCTGTCTCCACTTTATCAAGTAACTCATGGCCTGAGGCTTGGTCTACTGGTGATTGTTTCTTTTTCTTCTGACTCTTTGATTTATCCTGTTTTCTTTTGACTTTCACATCTCTAGTATCAGATGACAAGTTGGTGCCTATTTCTCCACTTGAACAGGATGCTTTTTTGAATCCTTTAATCTTTGTAAAACTTTTACTGGAAGCTTTCTTAGTTTGTTTTCTCACAGTCTCTGTCCGAATGACATTTCCTATGGCGTTTTCTATAAAGTTTGTCGCAGATGCTCGCAGGTTCTCACTTACATTAGTTTTCTTAGCGGTATCAGTAATAACTTTTGATGCACTTTTTACTGCTGATTCCAATATAGTTTTCATCTGTTCTGCACTAAAATCATGTTTTGACATTGTGGTGTGTAAAAACTGAGAAAAATTATTTACCGCTTGTTCAATAGCTTTTGCTTTAGAATCAGTATCATCACCATCATTATCATCATCCACAATGGCAGCACTGCGTCCATCTTGTAAAGTATTACCTTTTCTACTCTTAGCTGTCTTCTGAGTTTTCTTACTATCTTTATCTACATTATTCCCTTTTGAAGAAAATTTCGTGAAATTCATTTTTTGATTGTCAACAGATTTAGTTTTGATCACAGGCTGGGGATCAGATTTTTTGGTTGAATTCAAACTAAGACTAGAATGAATAGTTGTGTTCATATGACTTCGTTGAATAGCACCAAGACTTCTCAAGAGAGCAGATGCAGGAGATGACAGTGATGATGTAGCCGACAATGGTAATGATGATGACATGGGTGAGGCAAACGATGAAGATCTTAGTCTGGATGATGATGTAAACACAGGAGTGTTGAACTGTAGACCCGATTTTGGTGGTCCAGTAGAGGAAAACAATGAATTATTTAATGGGGAGCCAGATTTGGGTGGCTCTGATAACATCTTTCTGATCTCTGATGAATCTTTTTGTTTACTAGGTAATTCATCATTAAATGTGCCCAGATTTGGACTACCAATGCTTGACATGGGACATGTCAACATAGACTTGAGAAGAGATGACCTGTTGTCTTGATCTGTATCAATGTAAACTTTTGGTGAATTTATAAAGAACTCGTTTTGCCGGGAACTGATTTCAGTGTTTGACAGAGTACCTCTGTTATCAAGCGTAGCACTGTTTGACATGTTGTACTGGGTATCATTTTCTTCATCCTGAAAGAAATGAAAATCTATTTTAGCATAGTTGGATGAAAAGTGGCAAAAAACCGAAGATATCAATATAAAAACCATTTTTTTAAACAAGAGCTGTCAGCAGGCAGCATAGCTCGCCTGGAAATGGAGTGTCAGGGTGCTCTTTAGGACCAGTCTGATCTGGGTCTGCACTGTTTGCTTAGGCCTATCTGTCCCAATACTTAGAATCACTATGGTAAGAGGAAATGTTGTGGCATTTTCTTGTACTATGGTTTAGTCATTTGTTGTCATGAATTTGACATTATCAGGGATCAATTATATCATTTCTAAGTCTGTGACCTTGTCAAAATCTATCATATGGTTTGGAAAATATAAGCTCTTAAAACACTTTAATATAAAATTTCTAAGTTCTTAACTTTAACCTTGAGGCCACGGGCAAGGGCAGTGAGTATTGCAGAATAAAACTATGGACCTGTATCTATCATCATGTCAAATATGAACAAAATCCATCATATAGTTTGGAAAATATGAGCTCTTAAAAATCTTAACATTAAAATTTCTAAGTCTTGACTTGACCTTGACCTTGAGGTAATGGGCTGTGGTATTGCTGAATAAAACTTTGGAACTATATCTATCATCATGCCAAATATGTACCAAATCTATCAAATGGTCTGGAAAATATAAGCTCTTGAAAAACTTTAACATAAATGTGGATGCTGACGCCGAAGCCAACGCGACGCCCGGGGTAGTGCAATAGTTCTTCCTGGACTTCATGCAGGTGAGCTAAAAATGGAGTGATAGAAAAAAAAATGCATTCAGAATGATGATGATTTGGTTTCAGAGTATTTATGGTAAATGTCCTAAAATTTTGAACACTTTATTCCATACTTTTTTGCCTAAATTTTGCTTTTTATGCAATCATTTCTTAAAACAGTCATAGAATGGCAAACAGTGTAGAATTCTTAAGAAGCAGTTTGATCTGGATCTGCACTGTGTTTACATAAACCATTTTGTCAGAAACTTTAGTATATGAGATTATGGGAGATTTACCATAAGACATACTGAAGCAATGATTAGCTGACCATGAAATATCTGGCGACTGGAGCTTAAATTATCTCTTACTCCAGGAAGTCGCAGGTTCAACCAGGGCAAGAGATAAGGGGAGTATCCGAGTAAAATACCCACATGTTTTGAGCAAATACTCAATTATTTTCAAAAACTTGGGTATTGATACCCACTTGATTTGACTGAGTACCCAATTATTTTCAAATTCAAGGGTGAAAATTAAAGTTTCAAGGCCAGAAAAGCACATGATTACTATTCTATATTATGATTACTGCACATAATTTGTGTTTTTAATCTTCATATGACAAATATAATCATAAAATTAATAAAGTATAATGAAATATCATGTTTTAAATACCTAAATCAGGCTTTTTTGTGCTCTTACCTTCAGTTTTATAAGTTTTATCCAAATGATTTTCATTTTGGAGGGCATCTTAACTCAAATGGAAAAATAAAAATATCATTTTACCCAGTTGATTAAATTTTGATGGGGTTAAATACCCAAATGCCCCCAAAATTATCTGTTGCTCTGCGGGTTCAACCCCCGCCGAGGTCGGCAACATTATTTTGTGGAGATTGATCATAAAATATTTTCTACGGTCATTCTCTCCCTTCCGCTGATTCAAGAAGGGCAGTTGTCAGTTTCTGGCGAAAGAATGTGCACAATACTGGTTAACCGCTTTGAGGACTATGCCTGCCCTGTAAACGTGTGGTTAGGTAAACTGACCACGCTTGACATGACCCCATTGGGTTGACTGGGCCATAAAACCTCAACACAAATAAACAAATCTCTTACTCCTACATTAAAGACAATGTGAGAACTTGTAAGAATGATGTGATTCTGATGATGATGAATTTGACTTTAGTCCCATTTTAGCTCTTAGCACTCGGAGTAAATTTTTCAGCAGACAACATGTTGAATTTTTTCTTATTTTTCCCAAAAAACAGGATTTGACATTTCATGCAAATTATCTCCAATGGAGACAATCTGCATGAAATGTCAAATCCTATTTTGTGGGAAAAAAATAATATTATCCATAGTCAAAACTTCTAACTGGCCACCATTTGACTTAAATCTACATAAAAAGTATATGATGTTTTCTACCATTAAAAAAGTAGCTGATAAACTTTTAAAAATTTTAACTAAAAAAATCATTAGCATACAAATACTAAGAAAGAGCAGGCCGGAAATGGACTGGCTGAACTGTTCTTGCATTACGCACTGACTAAGTTTCCATTGAGGTGAATGGCAAATTACAGAAATTCAAAATTTTGTAACTTTTGTGTCGTTGTCTTGCTTTGGACTTCAACAGAGCTGTGGATTTAGATGTTTTTATTGTTAGTGATGAAGTTTCAATTGTGGATTCTTATTTGTTGGATTTAAATTCATAGAATAAAGATTGTGCATGCACATTTAATGCTTTATAAATTTTGCTAGAAAACTGCGTTTTAATCCCAAAATTGCCTTTATCTTTGCCAGCTATTCATATTAGAATGTCTAGAAAATTATTTTAGACCAAGTCTATTTCAATCCATTCAAATTTCATAGGGCTCACTTCTGAGCATGACTCTTACCATATGTAATACTTTACCCATAGCTACAGATAAAAGGGGGTATCCACATAATATTTTTCTTATTTCTCCTCAAAAACATATGTTGTGGGTACTCATTAGATGCGCCTCAATGGGGCGCTTCTAATGGGTACCCACAACATATGTTTTCATGGAGAAATAAGAAAGATATCAGCATTTTTCGGATGATAAAAGCGCCTTATCTGTTGCTATGCAGGTTTACCATATGTATTCGGACCAACAGGCCTAATCAAATAGTGTAGTCACTGTAGACCTTGATGAAATGCAGCGTCTCATTGTGGTCTACACTGTTTGCCACTCATCCACTAACTTTTAGACAATATATTGGGTAGTAACTGGTGAAACTTTAGAACAAACAGTTGAGGTGTCTGAATCCTTAGGATAAAAATGCATAGGTCTAGATAAGGGAGGGTATCTGGTAAATATTTTTCTTATTTCTCCACGAAAACATATGTTGTGGGTACTCATTAGAAGCGCCTTGGCGAGGCCCACAACATTTGTTTTCATGGAGAAATAAGAAAAATATCAATACTTTTGGATTGAAAAAAGCGCCTAAACTAGTGCTATGCTATGGTAATGTTTGTTTGTTTGTGTTGAGGTTTTACGGCCCAGTCAACCCAATGGGGTCATGTCGAGCGCGGTCTGTTTACCTAACCACATGTTTACTGGGCAGGCTTAGTCTTCTAAGCGGTTAACCAGTATTGTGCACATTCTTCCGCCAGAAACTGACAACTGCCCTTCTTGAATCAGCGGAAGGGAGAGAATGACCGTAGAAAATATTTCATGATCAATCTCTAAGAAAGAATGTTGCCGACCTCGGCGGGGGTTGAACCCGCGACCTCCTTGTCTCCAGTCGGATGGCGCATCAAACTGAGCTCCCGAGGCCGGCAAAATGGTAATGTAACAGACATAGAAATCAAATAATCGAATATTAGCAAATCAGTAACAATAATCACTTTTGAGGAATTTATCGACTGATTAATTGATTATCCCATTAATTGTGCCAGTCTTATCTGGAGCTGTGGTCCGAATACATAAGGTAAATTTATTACATACGGTAAGAGTCATGCTCAGAAGTAAGCCAGAAAGGTAAGATTATAACCAAATCTTCACTGATTATCGATTACTGATCAAAATGGCGGGAATGATAATCGATTATCATTTTAGCCCTGATTAGCCAGACCTAGCTCCAGATAAAAGTGGGGTATCCACATATTTTTTTTTTTTTTGATTTCTCCGTAGAAACATATCTTGTAGTTACTCATTAGAAGTGCCTCGACAAGGTGTGTGTAATAATCACCACAATTTATGTTTTTAGAGGAGAAATAAGGAAAATATCAGTACACTACTACCTCTTTATAACACGGTTCATTATAACATGGTTTTGGATACAAAACGGTTCAAAAATGGATCCCAAAAATGTATAGATTATATAGAAAAATGACCATAAATTTTTGTTTGGATATTACACAGTTGTATAACTAACACGGTTTATGCTTTGGACCCCAAAAATTGTGTTATAAAGAGGTTGTGGTGTACTTATTTGTTGAAAAAAAAAACAACAAAAAAAAACAACACCTTATCCGGAACTAAGGGTTACAAACGCTTGTAAAATCTAGAAAGGTTTGATCTTAGTCTGTATTTATTACCTCAATATTCTCAATTTTAATTGAAGGTTGCTGTTCGGCCCCAAAATCCAATTCAGTCTTCATCGTTTCTGAACAGGAACTTTGTGACAGGACTTCAAATTTTTTCTGGGTCTCCGATTTTTCTTCTACATGAGATCTACTGTCGGCGTTGACTGATTTGGTACCCTGCAGTTCTTCATGATCATTTGTAGGCTCTGGTGTTTCTGCTCTAGAGGAAGGGGAACCATGATTACCAAAGAGTAGATTATGGAGTTTTGATCGTTTTTTCTGCCACTGACTGTCATCGGGTACAGATGATGCTGAAACAGAACAAGTCAGAACTGTCAGAAGACGATACAGCACACCTTCTGGACATCTTCAGAACCCAGACCATAGCTCCTGATAAGACGAAGTATCCAGCATTTTTTTTTCTTATTTCTCCACAAAAACATATGTTGTTACAGGGTTTTCCCTTAGGGGTTTCATATGAGGGTCCAAGGGACTTCCTTACATGTATGTGGAGTTAATTAAGGGGTCCTTTAATAAGATTTAGGGGCTTATTGTTTTAAAGAGGTTAATCCTTTAAGCTCTTACAGCAATTGTAGCAGACTTTTGTAGAAGTACTTTTTTTTAGAGTAAATAAAGCTTGACATTTCATGTGAATTGTCTGCTTAGTGTCAAGTCTTGTTTTCTCCGACAAATAAAATCAATTTGTGACAGTACATGTAATTTCAGTACAATATAATAAATACTACATTCCTGAGAGGGTGACAGTAAGAATGTTCACCCTTTGAAAATAATTACTGACCTCAGCTTTGCCTTAATCATAACTATTTCCTCAGGGTGGACATTCTTACTATCACCCTCCGAGGAATGTAGTATTTATTTATCAACTTATTGTTTACAGTAAAACTGAACAAAATAATTGATTATCACATATCAATAATAGTCAAGTGTGACTAAGTTGTAGATGAATAAGTGCATAAAAAAATACAATGATAATGTGGTGAGGTATGAAAAACTTGGGTGTAATATGGTAAATGTCATAAAATTCCAAACACTTCATTCTTTTCTTTTTTTTTTTTTGGCTTAAATACTGCTTTTTATGCAGTTGTTTCTTATCTGGATCTTACACTGTCTGCATATGCCATTTTGTCAGACCATTTGGTGTTCGAAATTTTAGGAAACTGATTGTAACAGTGAGGCAGCACTGCTCCAGATACATGGAGCAATTCACACTTCAAGTCAATATTTTCTCCATGAAAGCCTATGTTGTGAGTACTCCAATGAGGTGCTTCTAATGAGTACCTACAAAAAAATATGTTTTCATGGAGAAATAGGAAACATGGGAAAACTAGTAAAATACGTTTGGTTAAAAAAAACAAAACTAATTAGAGCAAAAGAGGTGGACATCAATGCCCATGCACATACAGTGAACCCTCGTTCTTGTTACAACGACAGCATTTGTTCCCAAAGATGTTGCCATTATAATGAATTTGCTGTTGTAAAGAATCCTTAACAGAATGATATGTAAGAAAGGTTCTGTTTTATTCTCATTTCCTCATAGAACATATGCTTTGGATATTTGTTAGAACTGCCTCAGTGAGGCGATTCTAACAAATATCCAAAACATATGTTGCCTGAAGTTTGAATGTAATATTTTTGCATAATTTCTCATTAACTGTCACCACTTGAGCGAAGGTTTCGTGACAGTCAAATTGTCATTATAACGAATTTTGTCTTTGTATCGAGTGTCGGTATAAAGAGGGTTGACCATATATATATACACATATGTGGGAGCCATAACAGCTGATTTTGACTCAGAACAGTACGATTAACCCATTAAAGACTGAATAAACTCTCCCACACTATATACTGGAAGAATCCATTTTCGATTTTAGATATGTCAGGCTATATGATATAGATATTCCTAAAGAAAAATGGTTGAACTATTTGCAAAAGGTGGAGACCCTGATCAGACACAGTGTTCTGTGGCATCTGATCTGGTCTGCACTGATTGCCAATTACCAATTTAGGGGTCTCCAGTCTCCAATGGGTTAAGGGCTTTCTATTTCCTTGGGATTACGTCCATAATGGAGGCTACTCCTAAAGGAAAAGAATTTGCTCCCAAAGCTTATTCTTTAATGCTTGTCATGCTGAATAAATTAGAATACCAAACCCACATCTATTTTTCAGCCAATCAGATTACTTGATCCAGATTGTGGATATAAATTAACATACTTAATAGGGGTCATCCTGGAGCTTTCAGAGAGGGAGAAGTTGTGCGCCATTTTCAGGATTTCATGGAGAAGTTTTGGTCCAAATTTTGGACTTCCCTATACATTCTATACATTTTCACTTCTCCCTCAGCTCAAGATAGGGAGGTCAGCCAGCTTAGGGAGACTTTTTCTCCCAAACTGCCCTCTAGGATGACCCCTGACTTAATAGCAACAGTGCAGATCCAGATCAGTTGGCTTCTTCAGATGCCAACTGATCTGGATCTACACTATTTGCAAATGCAGGACATAGCTGGGTTCAGCCGGACTAGGGTTAAGAGCAAACCTTACATGATAAGAAAAAAAAAAAAAAATTTATCTTAGGTGATCTCCCTCTAACTTATTGCAAAAGTTTTCCCAATAATGCATAAATAAATATAATGAGTGCTACTCCTACAGTATTCGACCTAATTATCTCACATACCCCTGTAAGTCAAGTAATCTCGTAGTCTTCAGATTGCTGCCAGTGTAGTTTTTGTATACTTCTTTATAAAGGCATATGTAGTAGGTACCCATTTGAAAACTGCAATGTTTGTGTTGCGGTTTTACGGCCCAGTCAACCCAGTGAGGTCATGTCGAGCGCGGTCAGTTTACCTAACCACACGTTTACTGGGCAGGCTTAGTCCTCTAAGCGGTTAACCAGTATTGTGTGCATTCTTTCACCAGAAACTGACAACTGCCCTTCTTGAATCAGCGGAAGGGAGAGAATGACCGTAGAAAATATTTCATGATCAATCTCCATGAAAGAATGTTGCATTATGCTTTCATAAAGATAATCAGAAAAAAAACAAAACCCTAAAACATTGCATAAGCATCATTAGTTAAGAATAAGACGATGACCTTGCTGATTTTCTTTAAGTGTACCGTTAGGTAGATACAGTATACATTTTTCTACAAGTTTTCCCAGTAATTTTTGAAAATCCTATGCACACAGTGCAGTAATTAGGTTGAATACTGTATATACATACAATTGGTCAGAAAAATATCTGAATTACCAGAAATTACCTTTTTTTCTTCTTTATCTTACCTTGGAAATAGTCACCATCATCAGGGGGTTCTGTCTTCACAACAATGTCCATTTCTTTTTCTTCGTGTTGAGTATTGGTGTGCTAAAATTTGAAAAATTTTTTGTTTACCTTTTTCATAACTTTTTCATAAATTTCAGGAATAAATACTTGAACCACAGGCTCTTCAGATCACTATTAAAGCTGCAGGCATTTTTTTAGCAAGACTGATAACAACTGGTAGTCACTGGCGGCCACTTTGAAAAACCGTATTAATTTTACCCTACCGGGTAAGTAATCATGGTAATGGGACACCTTTACTCCTTAAGATACGTCCTAAAATTTGAAAACTATATTTTTTACTACCTGTTGATGAGTCTAAAACAATGTTCAAGTGTTGAATGAGTGGCAAACTGTAGATCCTGATCAGATGCTGCAGAACTTGGTTTCTGATCTGGATCTACACTGTTTGCTCATGCCTGCCTGTGCCAATATTCAGGCTTATTACAGTAAAAGATTAATTACCTTAACAATTAGTGAAGAAATAATACATATCACACGTTAGACAGACTTAGATTGTAACGATCACTAAATGTAACTCCAAAAAGCTGGAACTATATGTATTTACAAAAAATATCACCCGTCCATAATGTAAGGAGACAGTCACCCTCAATATAGACTGCTTCCACAGAAAAGCCATAAAAGGGGCCTATTTCGCAAAAAAAAACACAATCCTACCAGCCCCTTCAAATGAGTAAATCAAAATAATAATAAACAATTTTTCCAATCAACCAACTGTACTAAAATGAGGATGAAGATGAAAACAAGGCTACTGTCCTTTCAACATCACTCTGAAGATGTTTTTTTGCATGGCGTTTTATTTTAAATGAAAATATATTTTTTTTCTGATTGATGAAAACATGTCAGAAACCATTTGTCTTTTCTGTTTCTTTGTTTTGTTCTTTAAATTTGTGACCAAAAATTGGTCTGACCTGTAGCATGAAACTGGGTCTTCAACGAAGTCAAGCACCGCAGTCACCCTTCCAGATACCAACCGAGATGTACATTGCTTAACTTCGTAAAAAAGCCAATCACTCTACCAGTGTCGCCATAAAAGCTGACTTCCACAGCGAGGCAGTAGAATTGATACAATGTATATATACTATTCTGTTATATTTCCCCCCCTCTTCTCTTAACTTTGTACCAAAGTCACACACGCCTCACTAGGCAAATCCGAGGGCAGAGCCTATGCAACACACTAAGGACAATGTCTTCCATCCCACCCCTGCCACAAATGAAGCGTGAAACCGAGTCTTCTAAGAAGTCAAGCACCGCGGTCACCAATCCAGGTACTAACTGAGATATATGTTGCTTAACTTTGTAAAAAGCCAATCATTCTATCAGTGTTGCCAAAAAAAGCTGGCTTCCACAGCGAGGTGGTAGAAGTGATATATATACTATTCTATTACAGACCTATACAGATTTACAGATATCTAGACAGTGATGATTTTTGTTTTTGTGTTGAGGTTTTACGGCCCAGTCAACCCAATGGGGTCATGTCGAGCGTGGTCAGTTTACCTAACCAAACGTTTACTGGGCAGGCTTAGTCCTCTAAGCGGTTAACCAGTATTGTGCACATTCTTTCGCCAGAAACTGACAACTGCCCTTCTTGAATCAGCGGAAGGGAGAGAATGACCATAGAAATTATTTCACGATCAATCTCCACGAAAGAATGTTGCCGACCTTGGCGTGGGTTGAACCCGCGACCTCCTTGTCTCCAGTCAGACGGCGCATCCAACTGGGCCACCGAGGAGTCTAGACAGTGACAAATCCTGTATATTAGCATTAATTATCATAGTGAAATTTTGGATACTTGTTTTGCCATGCCTTTTATTTTAACATCAGTAGTACCTCGTATGGCAGCCTGATTACAGAGTAGGGCTTATGCCCATCTTTGTATGCTTTATAAAATCACACATGGAATTGTTGCCATCCAGATGCCTTCGTATTTCAAGCAGCTCACAGCTGCCACCCTTCACAGCCTTTGGCACCCCTCGTATAGTCACATCCATGCATTTGTACCTCCGATACCTGTTTCCCATTGGCTGTTGTACAATGGAATACTTTCAACAGTCATGCTGCTGACATGGACACAGTTCAGTGAGGCAGTTTGGTCTCTTGACCACCACTTACATAACACAGCAGACCTGTTCTTAACCTGATTTTAACCTCATCTTTTTAACCCAAAAATTCTATCATCTGTTATTCCATCTCACTATTACACTTTTATCCTCACTATTCATAAAGGCCCTCCCAGGGGTTTTGGGGGATCATGGGAATAAGGCCATTTATTTCAGGGGAACAAAGTCTAAAATTGAGAACAGGGGAACAAAGGCAATTCGGGGGAACAGGGAACATAGGAAATCAAGATTCTGATTTGGGGGAACAAGGGAAAATGCCTAATTTTTTTCAGGGGAAAAAGGGAACAGGTACCCACCCCCTGGGAGGGCTTTATTCATCCTTTTTTTTTTCTTCAGGACACACAATCATCTGCATATAACTCTTGAGATGGGGGTATTGCAGTTCAACTAGACAGAAAGATAGAAATAAATGTGATATAAACAAGAATATAATAAAGTTATAGAATTGCATGGTTAACTACAGGACCATGTGCATTTTACATTATTTTGTTCTTTACGAAAATTGAAGAACGAACTACCGCCGAGACGAATCCCGCCATAGAACGAGTTTCCCCACCCATGAAGTTTCATAAGCACACTTCACGCAAATTGCGCACATTTAATTATAATGGGCAGAAATTGTTTTATCTGTAAGTAAAAACTACACTCAAAACTCCTACCACAAATACAAGCAAAAAGATGATAAGCCTTACCGTAGTTCCGAAAAAATGTAATTAAGAAAAGTAGGTCATGCCTGTTTTCTTACTTTTTTCGCAGGTGACCTTCACCTTCCAATCATGATTATCTCCCTTGATATCGGGGTTCACAGACAGTACATGTTGTAAACCTGCTAAAAGTCAGCACGAACACACTGACCTTTCGGATTATGTAAGACCCGGACAGGGTTAAATTCCGTTTTAAATTGATTGAATTCAAGATAAGTTAAAATGTCCGCGAGGGCGTATGGCCAATATATTGAGGTAGATAATCCCTTTCAAAATATTTTTATTCAAGATAATCTTTAATAAAAGGCACACCTTTAATTAATTATAACCGATCCCTAGCATGAAATCGCAGAAATGAGCTGCCCATCACCGGTCCACTCAGTTGCTGGTTAAAATGATGTCCTTTATGCAGAATCAAAGTTAGATATTGGCCTACTTTTTTTTTCAATAAACTGATCATTAAAGCAGGTGTGGGGTGTACACACACAAACAAATACCCGATCCCACCATACACCCACACACACAGGGGAGAGGGGAGAAGGGTAAACGCAGAGAGAGAGAGAGAGACAGACAGAGAGAGAGAGAAAGAGATTAAAAAGGAATTTGTCACACACACACACACACACACAAGATCATAGAAAATCCATTCGTGACAAATCCCTTTGTAATATTTCTTTTTCTACTCATGTGTGAAATCATGTGCCTGTTGTGTCCTATTCCTCGAAGTCTATTCCTCGAAGCTCTATACTACTTCAGATTTTTAAAACGTAGCCGGGCAACTGAGACACAATTATAAATACATGTATGGTAGGCTAACACAACGTTACGTAACGTAAACCCAGCGGGCACATGACGTTTGATAACGTCACATTAACGTTGATGTCAGCGGGTACATGACGTTTATAGAACGTTGTATTAACGTGAATGCGACGTTATAGAAACACCTCGTGCCCGCTGGGACATAACGTAATGTAACAAGTCTCACAGGTCAACTGGAGGATGGCTACAAATGAACGGCTAAAGGGAAGCAATTCGCAAAAGCAGGCGTAAATATGATAGCACTGGTTATTTCCCTTGTATAAGCGGGTTGTGCTGGTAAACGCACAAGACAGATACACAGCCATTCTTTCGAAAAGATTGATCGTGAATTATTTCCTACGGCCTTTCTTTCCCTTCCCCTAATTCATGAAGAACAGTTGTCAGTTTCTGGTGAAAGAATGTATACAAGTATTGGTTATTTAACCGCTTAAGAGGACTAAGCCTGCCCAGTAAAAGTGTGGCTAAGTAAACTGCATCACTAAAACACGCCTATATAATTTTGACCCCCTCAAACCCCACTTTTATATAGTAAAACTGGGGTTTACAGGGGTATGCATTATTTTCCTTATTTCTGCTCAAAACATAGATTGTGGGTACTCGTTAGAACCGCCTCGCTGAGGCGGTTCTAACGAGTACCCACAATCTGTGTTTTGAGCAGAAATATGAAAAATATCAGAGTTTTTTTATCTGAATATTTTCAGTTTTTGGAGGTGAAATTTTCTATACATTTGCATAGGCGTGTTTTCGTAATGGACCGGCTCGACAGGACTTTAATAGTGCTGTCTGGACCCTTTAAATTCCAAACTAATTAAAATACTTACAGACAGACAGACAAACAGGCAGACAGATTAAAGCGTACACAGGTAGATGATAGCCATAGATAGATAGATAGATAGATAGATAGATAGATAGATAGATAGATAGATAGATAGATAGATAGATCGGCGCAGTTTGATCAGTCTCCGATGTCCGCTTAAAGAAACCTCGCACTCTTTGCTATCCAAAATGCGCCCAGTAAAGATTCTGACCAGACTGCACGAATGCGCCGGGGCTGATCGGAATCTTCGCTAGACGGATATGTCCGAAGGTTAGTTTTCTGACACTGTGGCTAATTTGGCTTATTAACTTTAGGTCATATAGAGCTACTGTACATAGGGTCCCGGGCATAGGGTCTACTAATGCTTCTGATCGTTGCCTTCTATGTGCTTCTATAGTAAATACATGTAGGTCACCTAATGCTTCTGATCGGGGCCTTCCATGTCATTTGATAATACACCGGGTCTGCTAATGCCTCTGATCGGTGCCTTCCACGTCCTTTGATAGTACATAGGGTCTACTAATGCTTCTGATCGGGGCCCGAAGTTCTATGTCCTTTGATAGTAACTGGGTCTACTAATGCTTCTGATCGGGACCTTCCATGTCCTTTGATAGTACATATGGTCTACTAATGCTTCTGATCGGGGTCTTCTATGTCATTCGATAGTACACGGGGTCTACTAATGCTTCTGATCGGGGCCTTCCATGACCTTTGATAGTACATAGGATCTACTAATGCTTCTGATTGGGGCCTTCCATGTCCTTTGATAGTACATAGGGTATACTAATGCTTCTGATCGGGGCCTTCCATGTCCTTTGATAGTACATAGGGTCTATTAATGCTTCCGATCGGAGCCTTCCATGTCATTTGATAGTACATAGGGTCTACTAATGCTTCTGATCGGGGCCTTCTATGTCCTTTGTTGTACAAAGGATCTACTTATGCTTCCGATCGGAGCCGTCCATGTCCTTTGATAGTACATAGGGTCTACTAATGCTTCTGATCGGGGCCTTCTATGTCCTTCTGATCGGGACCTTCCACGTCCTTTGATAGTACATAGGGTCTAATATTGCTTCTGATCGGGGCCTTCCATGTCTTTTGATAGTACATAGGGTCTACTAATGCTTCTGATCGGTGCCTTCCATGTCCTTTGATAGTACATAGGGTCTACTAATGCTTCTGATCGGGGCCTTCCATGTCCTTTGATAGTACATAGGGTCTACTAATGCTTCTGATCGGGGCCTTCCATGTCCTTTGATAGTACACAAGGTCTACTAATGCTTCTGATCGGGGCTTCCATGTCCTTTGATAGTACACAAGGTCTGCTAATGCTTCTGATCGGTGCCTTCCATGTCCTTTGATAGTATATAGGGTCTACTAATGCTTCTGATAGGAGCCTTCCATGTCCTTTGATAGTACATAGGGTCTACTAATGCTTCTGATCGGACCTTCCATGTCCTTTGATAGTACATATGGTCTACTAATGCTTATGATCGGGGCCTTCTGTGTCCTTTGATAGTACATAGGGTCTACTAATGCTTCTGATCGGGGCCTTCCATGTCCTTTGATATATTATTAAATTAAGTATCCATTGATTCTGTATTCAAAGAAGAACCTTATCAGACTGCAAGATTGGGCAGGCTGATCTGAACTTTCTTATTTCTCCCATTTAGCATAGGACCATTTTTTTCTCCGCACATTAACGTGGCTGATATATGGCCCTGTTGTTATGAACCACACCGATAAGAAGCTGGTGAGTACCCTACCCCCCTCCCCAACCCCACCACTCCTCATTTTCCGGCGGCTAGCGAGACCCTCCCAGGCCAAAGATTATTAACCATTAAAGCGCTGGCCAAAATTGTAAAAGATGACATTCTATTTTTTTTCCTTCAAATTCTTTTTCAGAGAAAAGTAAGACTTGGCAATTCACATGAATCTCTGTATGAGGCTTAATTCTCTGAAAAATACAACAAAAAATCAAAATGTCGCCTGCTGCAGTTGTAATTTGCAATTTAATGGTTAAATACTTCAGGGGCGGATTCAAAGGGGTTCGTGGGATTCAGTCGAACCCTATTGACCCAAAACTTCATTTTTCATGGGAAGTTTTCAAAACTTTGATAATTTTGGCATATCATATTTACCCTAAATATTCACATCCATTATTCTTTACCGTACATTTCTCTTCGGCAAGCCCGTTTTACTACTTATGAATGTGTATGGAAATTATGGATGAGTCATTACGAAAACACGCCTATTGAAATATATTGAGTTTACAACCAAAAAAGGAAAATTTTCAGATATAAAAGACTGATATTTTTCATATTTCTGCTCAAAACATAGATTGTGGGTACTCGTTAGAACCGCCTCGGCGAGGCGGTTCTAACGTGTACCCACAATCTGTGTTTTTTAGCAAATAAGAAAAATAATGTATACCCCTATGAACCCCAGTTTTACTATATAAAAATGGGGTTTAAGGGGGTCTAAATTATATAGGCGTGTTTTCATGATGGGAAAACAGTGTAGACTCTTATCAGATACCGCGTTCTGTGTCGTCAGATCTGAGTCTACACTGTTTGCTCAGACCTGTCTTCCCGAATAAGTAGAGTAAGCACAGTAATTTGATCATATTGACCCCGCCCCCCACCCCCCCTCACAAATCATCCTGGATCCGCCCTGTGCTTGACCATGCTATAAATCTATGGATGGAGTTTTGCTTTTTGAGGTTCGTCAGTATCCGGTTAGGAAAAACTCGGACAAAATTGATTTTCATCATTTTATTCATGACATTAAATGTATGACGTACAAGAAATTCAAACAAAGTAATGAAAAGGAATTTGTCATCTAAATAAAAGATACAGTTTTCGGAGAACCACACACACACACACACACACACACACACACACACACACGAAGGAGGAAATACGCTCATTTAAATGCATAACCACTGCCACTCAATACATACCTTATTGGAACTACAGGGGCGGACTTGGAAGGGGTTCAGGTACTTCAGTAGAAGCCCCCTTTAACTAAAAAAAAATCCTTTTCATGGGAAATTTGGATAAATTTTATCAGATTATGGATACTGCCGCTGTTCACATCAGCCCTGAAAATTATTTTTCCCGTGGCAAGCTACTAGTAACATGTTTTATACACAGGATGCATGTGAGCAATTTCATATTAGTGAAAGAAGCGACTCTCATTATCTCAAACCTCCAGGGGACCAGAATTTTAATTTGAGATAACAGTAGTTTGATATAAAAGCTGTAAAGAACATATCGAAACTATTCTAATAATACTCTTTATTTAGTTTTACTTAAACACTGGTTTGACTTATCAGTGTTTGAGATAACGAGAGTCAACTGTATTATAATTGTTTATTTTCACAAATCCAATTGAGACAGTAACAGACTTAATATTATGCTGTTACTTAAAAGAATATGAAGAATGAGTGATACAAATGCATGGATGTCAATATGTCGTTATTTATGATATAATGAAAATTAGATCTGGGTATGTCGAATTATTTCTTGTTTTGAATCTGAGATAAAAATTTGCTTATCTCAGTTTGAATGAAATGCAGATGTTTCCTTTGTGGAAAATGGTGGATAAATGATTTTGTATGCCGACAACAAATTTTGATTCAGCGGAAAATTAATGAGGTCAATTCCTATCGCTCTGTCGTAGATAACTGAAATATTTCTAAAATCCAATTAAGCAATATCTGAAAGAACCAAGGTGATTCTATTCCACAGTAGCCATAGCACCACTTCCGGTTATGTCTCCCAAAGTTCAATCATTGAAATCTAAGACACCATTTATAAAGTTTCCCAGTGCTCCAGGCTCGTCTGAACGATAATATTCCGTGCAAAGTTCTTTGAAATATTCTAGATCCACTTTCTTCTCATTATTCTGTAAAATAGAGAAATATAGAAAGAATAAACAACAGTTAAAGAGATACTTAATTAAATTTAAGCGATGGCTACGCAAAATGCGCTAAGCGGTATCATTGTGTTCCAAACCAGTATGCAAACCGCTTGTGTAGTTTAACCCTTTCTGTGACTTTCAGGTACTAAGTATGTAAACAAGGAAACGCCATACATCACGAAAACATGCCCATATAATTTTGACTCCCTGAAACCCCACTTTTATATAGCAAAACTTGGGTTTTACTGGGGTATACATTAGTTTTCTTATTTCTGCTCAAAAAATAGATTGTGGTACTCATTAGAACCGCCTCGTCGAGGCGGTTCTAACGAGTACCCACAATCTATGTTTTGAACAGAAATATGAAGAATATCAGATTTTTTTTTATCTGAAAATTTTCATTTTTTGGTGGTAACATTTTCAATATATATGAACAGGCATGTTTTCGTAATATTTTATTACGCGCATGCGCACGCTGATCCGAGCACATACTGTAATAAGAGGTATCATATCCGGAGTAACCGTATGTAGGGTACGGTGAACTAATTATTTTTCCCACAGAGCTCCATAGTAATTCCACCCTTTTCGTGATTAAGAGTTCATTCAGGATATGGCTGGGCTTCCAAATTTTGTTTTAATTCAAAGACCAGGCATAGCACAGCAAAATAAATAAGGAAAAACACCACTGTCACCAGCACTTTCTGGGACTTTTTGGAGGCTGAATCTAGCCACTCCTCAGTTGGCAGGTATCAAAAATTGAAACTTTGCAATTTCATCACTTCTTCTTTTTGCTCCAGCAAACACACACAAAAACATTTATCTCTTTGAAACAATCAGGAAATAACACACAAACATTTTTTTCTTCAAATTAGATTGATAAGTTTTAATTCATCTTTATTATTAACCAATCACAGGTCGTCTTACACAAAATAACTACCCCGGGCTTCCCTAAACTTTTTGCACCAATCAGCAGTCCTGTCACAATTGGTTCACTGTGCCCTGTCGACAAAGAATCTGACTACTGATAAGAAAAAAAATACAAATGAAGAGATTCAGTCAGTTGTATTTGTAAAAATAAATAAATAAATGATCTTAAATTTACCATTAGTCCTTCCTTATACAAATACAGCTTTTATATAAAAAATGGGAATTCGATTTTTCAGGATACCTGAATGGACTCTTAAAACCCTTTAGACGCGGGGTAGTTCATTAAACTTTTCTCATTACCACTCGAAATTACTTGCTACAATCGAACCTCACAAATGCTTGAACACCGATGGCGCGATCACCATGTTTAATTCGAACTCGTTTTTGAGTCCCCATCACGAAAACATGCCTATATAATTTTGACCCCCTTAAACCTCACTTTTATATAGTTAAAACGGGGGTTTACAGGGGTATACATTATTTCTGCTCAAAAACATAGATTGTGGGTACTCGTTAGAACCGCCTCGCCGAGGCGGTTCTAACGAGTACCCACAATCTATGTTTTGAGCAGAAATATGAAAAATATCAGAGTTTTTTTTATATGAATATTTTTTCAGTTTTTGGAGGTGAACTTTTCTATATATTTGAATAGGCGTGTTTTCGTACTGCTACGAAATTCTTCAGACAGCTCAAGAAAACAATTATTTAGGAAAAAATTCTTATATAATCATGAAATTGTATATTGTGTATTGTGTGTACTCATTAGAATCGCCTCACCGAAGCGACGATTCTAATGAGTACACTCAACATACAGTTATTATGTAGAAATTCGAGAGGATTTCCCTAAATTATCGCCATTTGCTTCCTGATCTAGCGCAGTGATTAACCCTCAGTGGCTCGAACTACCCATATATCCCATATCTCGAACAAATTGCCATGGTCCCAAAGAAGTTGAGCCATTGAATTTCGAGTGTATTATTAAAGAGACAAATACAGCCAGAGGAAGTGATAAAGAATGGCAAAAAATGCAGAAACGACTGGAGCCAGTCTAACACAGCAGCTATAGTTACAACTGACTCGGCCCCAGAACTGGCCATCTACTAGTGAAAGCAAAGATACCTTCGAAAACTTAATCGTAACGGTTGGAAAAACATTTCACAATGAACTTAATCTGTATACTTTAAAGATACTTTTGTAATGTTTGTCTAAGGTAAATAAAACGATATACTTGTGGGCGTGATTAAATACGACTGAGTCCTCCACACAGCGTACTTAACCACGCCCATATGACCGATAATAAATTTACCTTAGACACACATTATAAAATACCATTAATATATACCGGTTAAATCAATTTATCACATGACATCGCTGTTATTCAGTGGATAACGTCATGTTATATAAATCGTATGACCACACGTTATATAACACTTTGGCGGGAACAAGTAACGTCAGTGACGACGTCCATGTCAACCATGTATTTTCTGTTGAACAATTATCAACTTTAAAAGGGGATAAAATCCAATTTAAAAGGGTCATATGATAAACAGAATCTTACACTCGTGGTCATTTCATATGAAATTTATGAAACTCGCCGAAAGCTCGTTTCATAAATTTCATATGAAATGACCACTCGTGTAAGATCCTCTATGTAAAACTTTGCCGAACCTTTACCGTTCGAATCATTCACCGGTTGTCAGCCAGTTCTGCAGAGGAGTCAAGTTACCTGTGAAAACATAAGGAAGGCGCTCTTTGCATCTTTTGGTGGAACCCCGAAGTCGGACATCACATATTCGTATTCTTCCGCGTCCACAAATCCGTTCCCTGAAAAATACAATTTGAAAATAAAACTCTAAACGGTTGCCTTTGGAAACAAAGAATACACAGAAGAACTTATCATGTCATATTTAGGCTCTTTCGCAGTCTTACAACAAGAAGGTCAAGATGACCCTGTATCGCTCAGCTGACTTCCATACAATTTTTGAGTCAACTGGCCTTTTAGTTCAGGAGAAGCAGTTCAAAACACATTTTCAAGATGACGGCTGTGATGGCCATCTTGGATTTCAGATCGGAACGATTTAAGCTAGTTTTGATTTACAAGTCACCCCGATACTTCCTACTAAGTTTCCAGTACTTCCTACCAAGTTTCGAGTCAAATGGCCTTTCCGTCCTGGAGATGTACAATATAGTTCAAAATACATTTTCAAGATGGCCGCCATAGCCAGCATCTTGGATTTAAGATCGGAAAGATTTTAGCGTTTTTGATCTACAAGTCGCCCCGATACTTCCTCAAAGAACTCAAGTTGACCTATCATCTGATTGTCCAGCCATACAATTTGGTTCCTTTCTGTCTTAAGTAAATTTTTCAGCAGACGACATGTTGAAATATTTGTTTTTCTTATTTTTTTTCCATTGGCTTTGATATTTCGTGCAAATAAGCACTCCCTCTCTACACACTCACACATCACCAACAGGTTTTGAGTTGAGAGGTCCAAGGGTACCATGCCTGCAGTTTGCCGCAGAATATTTATGTTGTAACCTAGTTTGATTAATTTTAAAGTATACTATTGCTCATCCTGGGGCTAGGAGGCTTGAACAGTGTTGCACGTTACAGCACAGTCTGATCTGACCAGATTTTTTCTTGTCCGCAAATGCGCAGGCTGATCTGAGTCTTTACTGGACGCATATTCCAAACGTACGTTTTCTAGGGTTGTGGCTCAGATAAGTGAAACATACAATATGAAAGACACCAATACCTGTTCTGTCTAACAAATTAAATTTGTATTCCATATACTTTTCCAACCATGTCGGTAGTTTCGGTTCACCTTCCGGCGTTTCTTTTGATTTCATTGATTCCTTGACGTATTCTCGATTAAATGTCTCCCACATCTTAAGCTAAAAGAACAAAGGCAAGAAAATCTTAAGACATGCACAAAAAACTGAGCCTGCGCACGACAAAGTCTACAATAAGACTCGTGCGATCAGAGAAGACTCAGATCAGCCTGTGCATCCGCGCAGTCTGATCAGAGTCTTCACTGATCATATATCCATGCTATCCAAAGAGGATGAACGATGTACAGGCTATACTGGGTGGATGTACAGACTAGTCAATCTGAGTGTTTGCTGGTCACAAAGGTCTTATTGTAGGTTTTGTCGTGCGCTGGCTCAAATATTTAGAATTGCAAAGCGACATGGCTTCTAAGGCGGCGGTTCTAGTGTTATTCATGGGGCCTTGTGACTGTTCGCGGTGTTTTTTGTTGTTTTTTTTTTTGTTTTTGTTTTTGTTATGTTTTAGTCTGTTTATCCATGGCGTAACCAAAACGGAAATAATCTTCTAAAAATTTAAAAATTCTCCCTGTTATCACTTCGAATTCTACTCTGAATTTTGCCTGCTACATAGATTAGGACTTTTTTTGGTTAAGCATTTTGAATTTTAGTATTTTTTGGGAGATTATGTTTTTTTTTTTTTTGTTGTTGTTGTTGTTTTGAATTTATGAAAAAAGTGGCAATATTTTGGGTATTGGCCATTTGCAGGTATGTTTTTTTTTCTTTTACTGCTGGGGGCGTATGTGTGTGTGTGTGTGTTTGGGGGGGTTCACTTTCAAATCGACTATTTTTGTTTTCAATATTCTCGATATTTTTGTGATATTGTAAGAATCGGGGTTAGAACCTTCTGTTTTACTTATCGTTGTGTTTATGGCTGATATACGGATATTGCTTTCGGTATGGCTGATATACCATATATTTTCTTTATGGTAAACACTCTATGCTGGAGCCCAGCCTAAGTAGCCGTCAAAATGCAGAGAACATCCCTGGGGTGGGGGTGGGGGTGTCGTATGTGGAATTGTGATCATTTCGCTTTGGAAGAGGATTGTTTTGCTTGTCTTGCTATCTAGCTCTGATTGTGGCTCTTCTAGGGGTTGCGAGTTCGAATCCCGGCTTAGCCATATAACATTCGTGGAGATCGATCATGAGACCATTCCTGCGACCATAATCTCAAGAAAAGCAGTTGCCACAGGCGAAAGTATGTGCACAATATACTGGTTAACAGCCTTAAGCCTGCCCAGGAAAAAGTGTGAATAGATTAACTAATCGGCTCAACATGACCTTAACAGTGTTGACTGGGTCGTAAAAATCCAATTCAAACAAAACTTTGCAACTGGTCGATGTATCTTGCATAACTCAAGTGAGAGGTGAAAGTCGACTAGCTACGATCGATAACTGCAGGTGTAATATTCTAGTCTCCCGAAAATAGGTTGCCTCCCTTAGACCATATTGATTAATGTAGTACGGGCAACGTGTTATGCACGTCACATATTTTCGCGAGAGTATAAGAAAAATATCAGTAATTTGTTTCGGCTGAAAAATGACTTATCTAGAGCTGTGCTGTCAGCATCAAGAATGGAATAAAATGGAATGTTACTGGTGATAATGACGTAAAACCTCTCTCAGATACCCTGTGTGTGTTTGCCGATGTGTGTGTGTGTGTGTGTGTGTGTGTGTGTGTGTGTGTGTGTTAGAAGCAAGCATAACAACAACAACAACAACAACAACAACAACAACTACTACTACTACTACTACTACTACAAAAACTACTACTACTACTGCTGATGCTGTTTCTACGACAACAATAACAGCCACCACTTCTACTATTTTTTTTTTCTAAAAGAAAACAACAATAACAACCACCTCTACTACTAATCATGTATAATAGTCAAATCAATAACAACAATAAAACCACTCTACCCATTCTTCCACGGTAATTTTCCCGTCAAAGTTTTCGTCACAATCATCTTGAAGTTTTCTCCATATTTCGACAAACAGCTCGTGGGTGTTAAGGTATTGCTTGCAACCAGGCTTCCAGCCACTCATCTCACAAATTTTCTAAAAAATAAATACAACAGTTTCATTACGTTAACCCATTTATACCTAGCGTCATTAAATTGACGTTGGCAAACAGTGTAGACCCAGATCAGACGCCGCAGAACGCGGCGTCTGATCAGGGTCTACAATGTTTGCATTAAATTCAGGAACTACGCTAATATTGAAAAGTAACCAGACACCCCTTCAACTGAAAACAGACTGGTCCAAAGAATTATGGCAGAAGAGTCCACTAGGCATAAATGAGTTTACATGTCGTGATTAACATCCCAAGTTCTCCTATAATATATAGTGAAAACTGGTCTACATAGAAGGCAAAAGTTCACGGTTTGGACACTTTTGTATCCACATGACGTTTGTATATGCTTTCGATCAGAGTTTTGTATTCCACAAATTCTTCACTTTGTCTATTTTTATAGAGTGAAAACGCCATGAATGAGGACTTTTCAGTTCTGTGTGTATGATCATTGCTTTCAAGAGTCTCACTAGATTTAGACTCTATTTTTGTTGGAGTATAATTATAAAAGTGTGCAGACATTAATCATACTGTGAGGATTGTTCCCGGGTAATGGTTCTGCGCATTTCGTATACTGTTTGCACAGGAGATCCTTTTAGTCCCTCGCGAAGGAATCAAATAAAATTTGACTAAATGCACTTGAAAGAAACATAATTGTAAATGTTAGTTACCTGTCGGGCGAGGTCAAAGTCTTTCCATTCCAAGGTACCATCTTTACTGAGGTCTGAAAGAAATATTTAAATCTTTCATCAAATACAAGGCTAAAAGCTATATATTATTATCTTATTATTTCCATTTAATCAGAGGCCAGCTAGAATTCTACTTAAATCTTTATTAGACCGCTATCGGCCCAACAATATTCTTGTCAGGCCGATAACGGTCCAATATTGAATTTAAGTGGAATCCTAGCTGGGCGAGTCCTTTTGATGGAGAAGGAATTTATGCCACCATTGGGGGGAAAAAAAAAGAAAAAAGAAAACAAACCTTAATTCGAACAGGATTGGTTCAAAATGAGTCATCGCACGACAAAACCTACAATAAGACGTGCGACCAGCGAAAACTCAGATCAGCCTGCGCATCCGCGCAGGCTGATCAGAGTCTTCGCTGATCGCATGTGTCTTCTACAGCCTCTTGGCTATTCAAAGAGGGATGAACAAGAATCTTTGCAATACTGGGTGGATGGACAGGCTGATCTGAGTGTTTGCTGGTCGCACAGGTCTTATTGTTGATTCTGGCGTGCGCAGGCTCAAATACCATCAAACAGTTAATACAATGAACCCTCGTTATAACGACAGTATTTGTTCCCAAAGATGTTGCCATTAAAATGAATTTGTTGTTGTAAAGAGTCCTTAATGAACAGAATGATATGGAAGAAAGGCCGTGTGTTATTCTTATTTACTCACAGAAGATATGTTTTGGATATTTGTTAGAATCGCCACAGTGAGGCAATTCTAATAAATATCCAAAAACACATGTTGCTTGAAGTTTTAATGCATTATTCTTGCATACTTCTCATCAACTATCACCCCCTGAGCGAAAGTTTCGTGACATTCAAATTGTCATTATAGCGAATTTTGTCGTTGTATCGAGTGTCGGTATAAAGAGGGTTGACTATAATAGTGCACTAATCGTATCATAATTATTATTGTGTATCCTCAAGCCTTATAAGAGTCATCAATATAAACGAATGGCAAGAAGCAGTTCGTATATTTTTAATATCTCCCTAAGTCACGTGATTTCCATGATTAGAAACCATCTGATACTTGTACGTATGTCTACCAGTCCAAGACCAACTTACTACTGAAACGAATACATATTAATAAATAAAAACATGCAGAAATCTGACAGCCGTGAGAAATGACAGCTAACTTTTTGGATTACAAGTCCTATTTTAGACTGCCTTGTATCTAGGGCTACCGAAATTTGTGTAGTGATATCAATCGTTAGGTGGCGCTCTTACGAAAGAGAATACATGTAATTTAATTACGAAAGAAAATAGATGTTTAAAACTATAAAATTTAAGTGAAGATGCCAAGAAAATGCCACAATCACGAAGTATAGTCTTCCCGAGGCACCAAAGAAGGAGAGATGGGGAACGAATAACCCAGCTAGCATTCTGCTTCAATCTATATCGGACCGTTATCGGCCCGACAGGATTCCTGTTGGGCCGATAACGGTCCGATATAGATAAAAGCAGAATGCTGACTGAGAAATGACAAACAAACTCCTGATATGAAACCACCGACGCAGTAAAAAAAAGAAGACCTGCAACAGAGGATCCTCCATGGAACGGTCAACAGAAAAAAAAAAAAAAAAACAACAACAAAAAAAAAAAAACAAAAAAACCTACTCTGTGCGTGCGTGCATGCGTGTGTGTGTGTCGTGGGGTGAGGGCGCTTATTGTAGTTTTACTCGCGTGAAACCTAACCTTTATTTCTAACCCTTGTCATGCTGAATAGATTAAGATGCCACGCCCACTTCTAATTTCCAGCCAATCAGATTACTTGATCCGGGTTTTTGATAGAAATTCACATATTTAATGTCAAACGGTGCAGATCCAGATCAGTTGGCTTCCAAGCCAACTGATCTGGATCAACACTGTTTGCTAAGACAGGGCATGTTGTGTTTAGCAAGAGAAGGGCTAATCTAGCTCGAATTTTTTGTGAAACATCACAGTGATACATATATAGTTAAAAACACTGTGATGAAACAAACAAAGGGCTCAATGGAAATCTGAAGCCAGAATTAGAATGTAAGAAAATGACACGAGGGCCCGACCAAGACACTGATAGCCAGATACCAACCATGTGACACAGATTGAGGAGGGAGCCGTTATTTTGTCTGAGGACCGACCCACCGTCGAGCAATTAAAGAGGGAAGCAAAGTTATCAGTCAAAATTGTATTGACCCTGGTCCTGCTGAACCCGGATATGTCCTGTCTTTGCAAACAGTGTAGATCCAGATCAGTTGGCTTCTGAAGAAGCCAACTGATCTGGATATGCACTGTTTGTCTTTAAGCATTTGTATTTATATAAAAAAATCTTGATTAGTCATCTGATTGGCTGAAAATTAGAAGTGGGCGTGGCATCTTATTTATTCAGCATGACAAGGGTTAACAGGCATGCATGCAGTTCGACATAGAATATCCATGTTGTAAGCTATCTTTTTGAAGTGAGTGACACTCTTTTCAAATTGTTCAGAAAAAAAAATCAGTTTTGCCAACAATCTTTATACTAGTACAGACCAAATTCGAAAACACACACACACACACACACACACACACACACACACACACACACACACACACACACACACACACACACACACACACACAAATCCATCTAACCTTAACATTTATGTACGTATCTTTGTATTGGTTTTATGTAGATATAGTTTGCCTGTAGAAAATGGTAGGAATCATGACACTGCAAGTCTGCCCCTGCCTCACCTCACCTCGCCTCGCGGTGGATTGGGGATAGAAGAGGCAGGAATTCGGAACTCACCGTGTGTGTTTGGTGGGGTGGGCGGGAAGGGAGAGTAGGGCGAGGGATGTACGCATGACCGGCGTGTCTTTGTATCTGACCCATGTACTTACCAAAGAATGTATGGAATTCGTGTAGCAATTTCTTTTTCTGAAAGTCTGAGAGTTCGGGATTGAACAGTCCTAACACTATTCCCATCGTTTTCGTTTTCCGTCTAAACAGATCAGCAACTGAAATATATGCACCATTTATTATATGCTCCTTATATTTGCACCCGTTTTATCTCAAACTACTGATATATCAAATTAAACATTCAGTTCCATTGCAGTCTGAGATAACGAGCGTATTTATATATCTCTATCTACTGCCCCACACTCGCGAGGGACAGGGACTGTATGTTGATCAAATAAACTACAGAAATAACCAGTGTAGACAAAAAAGACCGTCAGTGCTTAACAATATACAGTCGAGCTTGTTCAATGGCTCGAACATCTTTGGGACCATGGAAAATTGTTCGACACTTGGAAAGTTCTAGCCACCGGGGTCAGTCATGGTGGCAGGTCAGGAAGCAAATGGCCATAATTTAGGGAAGTATTTTTGATCTTCTATACAATAATGGTATGTTGAGTGTAGTAATTAGAATCGCCTCGATGAGGTGATTCTAATTAGTACACGCAACATTCAAGTTTTATCATAATATAAGAAAAACTCCTTAAATATTTGTTTTCTGCAGCTATCGGAAGAAATTCGTTGGGACTCAAAACAAGTTCGAATCAGCCAGAGAGAGAGAGAGAGAGAGAGAGAGCGAGAGACAGAGAGAGAGAGAGAGAGAGAGAGATTGACAGACAGACAGAAAGACAGACAGAGAGACAGAGGCAGACAGACAGACAGAGAGACCATATGGTTGGGCTGGGTGGCCTAATGGTTAGTGTTTTCGACTTGCAAGCAGAAGGCCATCGGTTAGAATCCCTCTCGAGTCGAGAAAATTTTCAGACCATTTGTATGCCTCAACCTTGCTTATAATCGACATTCCCTGGATTGAGTGTGCATGGGTGATGCAGGAAAATAACGTTGCCAATTTCGAAAACATGCCCATTCAAATAAACTGAAAATGTTACCACCAAAAAATGAAAATTTTCAGATAAAAAATTCTGATATTTTTTATATTTCTGCTCAAAACATAAATTGTGGGTACCCGTTAGAACCGCCTCGGCGAGGCGGCTCTAACGCGTACCCACAATCTATGTTTTCAAGTACAAATAAGAAAAATAATGTATACCCCTGTAAACCCCAGTTTTACTGTATAAAAGTGGGGTTTGAGGAAGTCAAAATTATATAGGCATGTGGTCGTGATGTATGTAACACTCTCGGCGCAGCCCACATGAGATTCGGGTGTCTGGTTGAGTTAATATCTGCATAACAACAATAACATAGGTTGAACATGTATTTTATATTCTAACTAGATACACCACAAGTTTAGGCAAACATATGTATGCGACCAAATCCAGTAACAAATCTTACAGGTGGTTTGAACAGAAGAGACCAAAATTGGTCATTATGGCTGTGGGCCGAGCTAACAAGCGTCTACAATACACCAGTCACAGAGAAGGTTTTGATAATCTAGAAACTGCCTTTATCATATGACGACGCTGTTATTCAATCCCGTAACGTCATTACATAAAATTCGTACGACAACACGTTACATAACACTTTGACGGGATCAAGTAACGTCATGACGACGTCCATGTCAACCATGGATTTTATGTTGAACAATTGTCAACTTTAAAAGCGATGAAAATCCAATTTAAAATGGTCATAGGATAAACAGAATCTTTCACGTGTGGTCATCTCATATGAAATTTATGAAACTCGTCGAAGGTTTGTTTCATAAATTTCATATGAAATGGCGACTCGTGTAAGATCCTCTGTATGTGCAGTCGGCGCTCTGATCAGTCTACATCAGGCCAGGACGACTAGAGTCTGTTCTTACAGCCTAAACACACACTGTATCAATCACGTCGTTTCTACGTCGCCGCGACGTCGCATAACTACAGATAAGGCATTTCTTTCAACCAAAAAGTACTGTATTTTTTATTTATCTTATGTCTCAATAAAATCATATGTTATGGGTACTCATAAGAAGCGCCTCGCTGAGGCGCTTCTCATGGGTACCCACAACATATGTCTTCAAGTAGAAGTAAGAAAAACATTATCTGAATAATCCATCTCAATATCTGGAGCTATGACGTGGTGACGTTATAGCGACGTCGAAACGACTTTTATTTTGCGATGTTGTATGTTTGCTGGAACACATTATAGGTCAACATATTTTGTCAGTTATGTTAACAATTATTTTGTGCTAAGATGACAGTGCTGTCTTAGAACGTTCAAAAAATACGCCTTAAAAACGAAATTCCTCATAGTAAATAAAACAAAATTTATTAACAGTCAAACCGGTGTAAAGCAAGCTTCTAAGGGAAAGCCAAAAATCGTTGCTTCAGACAGGTGTTTGTTTAATACAGGTAAATTTGCACTTGTTTTCCCATGATGGGATAAAAAATATCTGGCATTTTAAATACTTGTGATTTCTTAACCCTTAAAATGACAAGAAAACCTACATCTGAAAATGTCGTCTGTTTATGTCGTCTGCTGAATATTCTTGCAAATTTTTCAAACCTATTTTTGCATAAAGGCAAACAGTGTGGACGCAGATCAGACTGCTCCTAATGGAGCAGTCTGATCTGGGTCCACACTGTTTGCAAAAATGACTTTTAAAATCACAAGCAGATGACAAAGCAGATGACAATTGTTGTGATTGGCAGATTAAGGGTTAATACAGATGGCCTTTAAACAGTTTTGACTGTAAACCAAATATACGTAGTTTATACCTTTGAATAGACAAGAATATTGTCCTTAATATGAAATCCGGGAGCAAAATGCATGAAAATACAATTTCACAGCAAACATATGATGCAGAAACAGACGACAGATACTGTACGAGGGAAACAGCTGTTGTCAGACTCGTATATAAACCAGTACCACACTCTTGGCTAATTCAGCAGACGACAAACTGATGAAATTTTTTCTTATTATTCACAGAAACACATGTTTTGACATTTCATGCAAATTGTCTCCAGTAGAGACAATTTGCATAAAATGTCATAGCCCATTTTCTGGGAAAAATAAGAAAAAAAGAATCAAAATGCCGTCTGCTGAAATTATTACCCTGAGTGCTAAGCGTTACGTACAAACGCTAACAGCAAGATAGGAAAAAAAACATTGATTGCTATAGAAGTGAGTGTCACCTCAATTCGTGGAACAACAGTAGACATGTGCGTCAGTACTTCAATCTGAGATTTTTTTTTTCATTCCTTTTTGATTTGTTTTTGCATTTTTTTTTTTATAAAGTCAGTTTATTTCTTACCCCGCCCGTGCGCGAAAATTGAGTTTGATTTTCTACTTATAGGTGGCAGGTTACCTTCGATGGTGAGGACTGGAACCAGCAAATAGTTCATGAACAGATGATTGGGCAAAAACTGGTGAAAAACTTTGAATTTATGCCAGTCTTGCGGAAAATATTTTGTTTACATGTAACTGCAGACCAAATTTAAATTTGTCAATGATGTTTAAGTGCGCTGTGGTGAAAAAGCAGACCTGGTAAGCTTTTTTTAAAATTTATTTTTTGTTCATAAAAAATAAGGGTACTTATACATATGTTCAAAGGCAATATAATAAAAAAAAAGTGCCAAAACAGGCTGTCAAAGGCACCTTACTATAGCTGATAATTAACTTCTAAATAGCAGAAATCAGCGACCAGTATAACCGTCGTTTGTTAAATGGTTTAAAGGGTATCGTCAATTTTCTTTGTTCCCCTTTGAAACGAAGCCAAGTCTAAAAGGAAAGAATTGGTTCCTTTGGAGTATTGTTAAGTACCACGGAATTGTGATTTCATATATTTAACACTGATTGTTACGTTTCTAATTACAGTGAAACATGTGTAAGAAAGCCACCTTTGAGACTGACTTTAATGGTTGATGAGGAAAGGTGGTCGACTTATAAAGGTACATGTCATGTAATTTTGCTAGCAAAATTACATGACATGTACCTTTATAAGACAGTCACCTTTCCACATCAACCCTCACTGTTTAAAGTCTTTCTCAGAGGTAGGACTCTTACACAGGTTTCACTGCATGTAAATCAGACACTCTTAATTTACCTTATTTATTGTAGTTGGGATACAAATTTAAATAAGTCAGTTGACTACCTTCTGGATCCCTTTTGTATATATGTCATACATGCTATGTTCTGTTCTGTTCTGTATTTTCTGTAAGGATTTATACCATGTGTATCCAGGCTCCTTAACTCTAAAACTGACTGCTTTGTTAACTGTTAATTGTTAACTGTTGAATGTTAACTGTTGACTGTTAAATGCTAACTGTTGACTGTTAACTGTTGACTGTTAAATGTTAAATGTTGACTGTTAAATGCTAACTGTTGACTGTTAAGTGTTAACTGTTGACTGTTAAATGCTAACTGTTGACTATTAACTGTTGACTGTTAAATTTTAACTATTAACTGTTAAATTTTAACTGTTGAATGTTAACTGTTGACTGTTAAATGTTAATTGTTGACTGTTAAATGTTACCTGTTATTGGTTTAAACATATTTATTTCCAAAATGTTAACATATATAACACATACTAAAATACAACATTAGGATTATAACGAAAGTATAAGCGCTTATTTGGTTCCTTTTCTACTGTTAACTGTTGACAGTTAAAAGTTAACTGTTAACTGTTGAATGTTTATAATTGACTCTTGACTGTTAAATATTAACTGTTAACTATTCAATATTAACTGTTAACTGATGACTCTTAAATGTTGATTGAAAAATGTGAACTGTTGACTGTCAGCTGTTAACTGTTGACTTTTAAATGTTAATTGATGAATTTCAAATGCTAACTGTTAACTGTTGAATATTAATTGTCAACCGTTGACTGTTAAATGTTAATTGTTGACAGTAAAATGGTAACTGTTAACTGTTAAATGTTAACTGCTGAATGTTTACTGTTGACTGTTAAATGTTAATTGTTAACTGTTGAGTGTTAATTGTTGACTCTTAACTGTTAACTGTTGTATGTTAACTGTTGACCGTTAACTGTAGAATTTTAACCATTAACTGTTGAATGTTAACTGTTCACTGTTATGTTAATTGTTCACTGTTGAATGTTAACAGTTAACTGTTGAATGAAAACTGTTAACTGTTGATTTTTAACTGTTGAATATTAACTATTTAATGTTGAATGTTAACTGTTGACTGTTGACCCGTAACTGTTGAGTGTTAACGATTTAATTTTGACTGTTAAATGTTAAATGTTAATCGTTAACTGTTGAATGTTAACTGTTGGATGTTAACGGTTAACTGTTGAATGTTAACTGTTGAATGCAAATTCCTAAATCATTGTCTTTATTATTTGCATCTGAAAAAAGTTTCTTTCCCTATTGGATATCCGACGTTTTTTTAAATAAATAAATAAATAAATAAATAAAATCAGTTACCGTATTTGCCCAAACCATTACGTTTATACAACGTCAAAACGTTGCATTGACGTTATCGAGGCGTTTCATTGACATTACTGTGACGCTGTATAATAGTCATGTGGGTTAGGGTTAGGGTTAGGGTTAGGGTTAGGGTTACCCTAACCCTAACCCTAACCCTAACCCGAACAGACATGCCTTCCGACAATGTACATGTACTTTGTTCAGTAAGCTATGTTTCAAGCTAAAAGTCAAGATCTTTTACAGCTCGATTGCACAGGTGAGCAGAGTGTTCTAGTCTGGATCTTGCTGCTTACATGCGATCTACTGTCCTCAAATAACCGGTATCAGTGGCTCAGTTGGATGCGCCGTCCGACTGGAGACCAGGAGGTCGCGGGTTCAACCCCCGCCGAGGTCGGCAACATTCTTTCTTGGAGATTGATCATGAAATTTTCTACGGTCGTTCTCTCCCTTCCGCTGATTCAAGAAGGGCAGTTGTCAGTTTCTGGCGAAAGAATGCACAATACTGGTCAACCGCTTATAGAGGACTTAGAGTAAACGTGTCGTTAGGTAAACTGACCGCGCTCGACATGACCCCACTGGATTGCCTGGGCCGTAGTGTCCTTTTCGCTGCCCACCGACCGACAAATGATTTGTATATATTTTCGCCAGAACTGATCAAAAGATGCTGGATAAAACATCAGTAGACGACATGGCATTCCCAGATACATGTATTTCCTTATAAAACAGGGTTTGACGCTTTATGCAAATTTGTAGACAATCTGCACGAAACGCCAACCCTATTTCCTGGAATAAAAATACGAAAAATATCATGAATTTATCGTCTGCTGCGTGAACCCAGACAGTGATAAAGAAAGTGAAAGATATACATTCATAAAGTGAAAGAAAAGAAAAGAAAAAAAAAAAAACTTACAATGTACAATATTTCCCACAACTCCTCTTAAATATTCCATGACACACGATTGTTTACATCACGATCAGATTAGTCTTTTTTTTTCACCCTTACCACTCTCTGGAATAATTCAACAGATGACAAATTGACGATTTTTTTATATTTATTTATTTATTTATTTATTTGTTTATTTTTTCAGAAAATAGGCTTTGACATTTCATGCAAATTGTCTCCATCGGAGACAATTTGCACGAAATGAAAAACCAGTCTTCTAAGAAAAATTGAAAACATAATTCAATATGTCGTCTGCTGAAATTTTTATATCCAGCATGCAGAGCGTTAAAACATACAGCCCATTTTATCCCGGGACTTTATTAAATGAGCGGAACATTTGAAAAAGGCTGTAGCATGTTAAAACATGTATTGATCATGGGTAGCGCATAACATCTGCACATTCTGGTAATGATTTGCGATGCTCGTTACTAGAAAATATGTCCGAGCTTAACAGATGTGCCAATGAAAGCGGAGACCTTGATCAGACTGTGCACGTGTTATAAAGTCCCTTTTTGTCTGACACTGTGATACTAATTAAGAGAATGGTAACAGATTTTATAGGATGTCGTTACGACAATCGATATTTGAGGCACACGACAGGACACAAACAACAATGTTCCTGATAAATAATGGGGACCCAGACCAACATTATTATTTGCTCAGCGAGACAGGGCAAGTTGTAGACACTCTACACCGTAATGACCCGGGTCAGGACTGTAAATAGGCGATCTGTTTACGTTTCCTTTTCTCTCCGCAAAAACAAAGCATTCGTATACAGACATTCGTAGAATCGTAGAATTAGAATCGCATATATATATATATATATATATATATATATATATATATATATATATATATATATATATATATATATATATATATATATATATATATATATATATATATATAATTTTGACCCCTTTAACCCCACTTTTAAATATTAAAACTGGGGTTTACAGGGGTATACATTATTTTTGTTATTTCTACTCAAGAACAGATTGTGGGTACTCGTTAGAACCGCCTCGACGAGGCGGTTCTAACGAGTACCCACAATCTATGTTTTTTTTAGCAGAAATATGAAAAATATCAGATTTTTTTATCTGAAAAATTGCCATTTTTTGGTGGTAAAATTTTCAGTATATTTGAATAGGCGTGTTTTCGTAATGCCTGCAATTTTTAACCGTTTTTTCCATCAAGTGCCTCATGCATAACAAACAGTGGAAAAACGTAGCATTTTGCGCAGTAATATTTAAGCAAAACATTTTACCTAGTTAAAAGTTGTAAGGAAGGAGTTTACATAGAGACACTATCTTTTTGTAATACCGTTTTTACCATAAGTACATCACGAAAACATGCCTATATAATGTTGACCCCCTCAAACCCCACTTTTATATAGTAAAACAGGGGTTTACAGGGGTATACATTATTTTTGTTATTTCTGCTCAAAAACATAGATTGTGGGTACTCGTTAGAACCGCCTCGACGAGGCGGTTCTAACGAGTACCCACAATCTATGTTTTGGGCAGAAATATGAAAAATATCAGAATTTTTATCTAAAAATTTTCAGTTTTTTTGGAGGTGAAATTTCCTACATATTTGAATAAGCGTGTCTTCGTAATGTTAGGACACCTTAATTGGTTACCATACAGTACCTAAAATTTGAAAGAGTTCATTCTACAACCTGCCGATATGTCTAAAATATTGCTACATGAGTGGCAAACAATATAGACCCTGATCAAACGCCGCAGAATGCAGCGTCAAATCTTGGTCTACATTGTTGGCACAGGCCTGTCTATCCCAATATTTAGGGTTATTACGGTAACAACTACAACAAACGCATTATTCAGGTTTTTGTTTGTTTGATTTGGGCTTAACGTCACTTTCAACAATCTTTCAGTCATATCGCGACGGTGTCTGGATGTGGCAGGGATTTAGAGTGCTGCCTCACTGAAATATCACGCCCAGACACTTTGACATGATATTCCATCCAGTCACATTATACTGACACTGAGCTGACCAGTTCTAGCTCTACTTTCTTAATGCCAAGCGCCAAACCATTTTTAAAGTCTTTGGTATGACCCGTCCGGGGATCGAATCCGCAACCTCTCGGTCACAAAGCGGACGCTCTACCACTGAGCCACTGTGACGGTCTCATTATTCAGATAATATCCAATAAGTTTCCTTCACATCTATTCTAATAAGGCCAGATTTTTTATCTTTAGGATTACAGGAGATTTCTTCAAAAGTTGCTGTCGAGAGGGAGGAAAAAAACAAAAACAAAAAATAAATAAATAAAAAATAAATAAACAAAACAAAACAAACCAAAAATATGAAAAAAAAGCTTGGGTCTAAAAATTAAGTAGTTTTTAAACAAAAACTAACTTTCTAAAGAATTTAGTTCTTGTACCTTACGTATATGATTCATAGAAAAAATGAGTAAGTTTGTCTTGAGGTTTTACGGCCCAGTCAACCCAATGGGGTCATGTCGAGCGCGGTCAGTTTACCTAGCCACACGTTTACTGGGCAGGCTGAGTTCTCTAAGCATTTAACCAGACAACTGACAACTGCCCTTCTTGAATCCGCGGAAGGGAGAGAATGACCGTAGAAAACATTTCATGATCAATCGCCACGAAATAATGTTGCCGACCTCGGCGGGGGTCGAACCCGCGACCTCCTGGTCTCCAGTCGGACACGCATCCAACTGAGCCACCGAGGCCGGCACAAACGAGAAAGATTAGAATAAAATGTTCTATACTGAAATTTAACAATAGTTTAAAGTAACACAACAACAAGAACAACAACAACAGCAACAACAACAATCACAACGAGATAAAAATTCTTTATCATGCTACGAGTCACATAGATAGATAGATAGATAGATAGATAGATAGATAGATAGATAGATAGATAGATAGAATATGGCTGGATGGATGAACGGACGGACGGACGGACTTAAAGACCGACCAACCGACCGAACCATCGATCGATATATAAGCTGGTAGGCACAGAGAGAGAAAGCGATCGATCGATCGACCAACAGATAAGCTGGTAGGCAGAGAGAGAGAGAGAGAGAGAGAGAGAGAGAGAGGGAGAGAGAGAGATCTTACTGCTGCTGAAGAATCCGCTCTGGGATTTATCCTTCTCTGGTTTCCTCACTTTGTATCTCTCTGTGCTATACAACCATTCAAAACACATGATGCTGTTTGTATGTTACCGCTTCTACTGACAATTGCTGGAAGCAAAACGAAGACATGATTGAAATAATTGTTACATTATGTTACATTATGTACGTAATAAAATAATTGTGTATTAAAGTGTCATTTTCAAATAAACAACGACTTAGAGAAATAAATAGCGTAGTTGTTTTTTTTTTTTTGTTTTTTTTTGTTTTTTTTCTGCAGTTTAAAATAGAGAAATTCTAAAGGTTAGCATATGAGTCCACTTGTTCGTGTGGTTGTTGTGTGTTGTTGTTGTGGTAGTGATGATGATGATGATGATGATGATGATGATGATGATGATGATAACGCCTCCATACGTCAAACAAGTAAACTAGTTCGCTCATGTATCATCTGTAGATTTTGCCAGCAGCAAATAAAAGTTCAACATTTCCTTATCGGATATAGAAAATCTCTTTCGGACACATTAAAGATAAAAAGACCTGATAGAACGGTAATCAACATGTAAATAGTAAGTATGCAATTTCAAAGGTCCCATGTATATGCGATTAACTCAGGTTTTGTAGATATACATGTAATAAAATAACCATTTTATACAATCTATTGTGGCCGTGAAAAAAAAAAAAAAAAAAAAAAAAAAAACTCGAGGAGACTCGAAAATAGTAAAGTCGACTATAGTAAAACTTATTACGAAAACAAGCCAATTCAAATATACTAAAAATTTTAACACCAAAAAATGAAAAATTTTAGATAAAAATTCTGATATTCTCCATGTTTCTGCTCAAAACAGAGATTGTGGGTACTCACTAGAACCGCCTCGAGGCGGTTCTAGCGAGTACCCACAATCTATGTTTTGAGCAGACATAATAAGATTAATGTATACCCCTGTAAACACTAGTTATACTATATAAAAATGGGGTTTAGGGTTCAATATTATACAGGCATGTTTTCGTGATGGTCAACAAACTGACCGAATCATTCACCATGACGCGCTGATGCACGCGGTCAAGGACCCGCCGTGAAAAGCGTGCGGAATCCGAGGATTGTTTCGCTTGATTTAACAGTTCCCGCACACAAGCGCAAACGGATACGTTGGATGCAATTTGTAGAGTTATTTACTTGTGGCCAACTTTAACTTGATCCAAGATGGATTTAAAAATCATCGAGAGTAAGTTATCTTGTTCTGTTGTTTATCAATTTGTAATGATCGTGGAACTTTATTGTTTTCGATAAAAAGTCATTTAGAATCGGATAGTTCAGATGTGTTATCTGATAAATTTGGAAAAAAAAAAAAAAAAAACTGCTCATGTTTTCCTGCGTGGCGTTGACGTGTTTCGGGTTCTAACTAGAATTATCTTGATGGTACGATTCTGTTTGCACCCCGTAGCATGTGCATTTGTGTAGCGTGTTGAAGAGTAAATTTACACTAAGCTCAACTGAGGCCCTGACATTGTCTCTTCTTGTCTGACAAATGTTGAAACTTTGCGTCTTCTTCATTTCGACATTCCTTGCACCCTATTCTAAGATCTGGCAAACACATTGTAAGAGCCCGAGATAAGAGGTGTATTCCCAGCGGACATATGGCGTTAAGACAACGTCGATGCAACGTCATGACGTTGCATCGACGTTGATTCGACGTTTTCTCAACGTTGCGTGACGCTGGGTTCAGAAAAAATAAATTTCTTATGTTTTTTCTTCGTTTTTCGAAATGAGACTCAGATCAACCTGCGCATCCACGCATGCTGATCAGAGTCTTCGCTGTTTGCCTGGAAACGCTTTTGATCCTTGGCTACCCGACCATAGAGTGCCATGCGAACACTGACCCGTACTGTGGTGGACGCACATGCTTTCTTGCAGGAAATGTTGTGTCCCGGCTTACTGCACGAAATCACGCCTATATAATTTTGACCCCAATAAACCCCATGTTTATACAGTAAAACTGGGGTTTACAGGGGTATATATTAATTTTCTTATTTCTGCTCAAAAAAAGATTGTGGGTACTCGTAAGAACCGCCTCGCCGAGGCGGTTCTAACGAGAACCAACAATCTATGTTTTGAGCAGAAATATGAAACTACCAGAATTTTTCATCTGAAAGTTTTCATATTTTTCGTGGTAAAATTCTCAATAAATTTGAATAGGTGTGGTCCGTAATGCATATTTTATGTTAAGTGGTACTACCCTGTTTCAATTTTAACTGACAGTCAGTGAAAATAACAAAATCTTCAATTTTTTATTTCTGGTAAATCACTTATTTTCAGTCGTATTCCTCATTTAGACAGCGATTTTCCGGAAAGTAACCAGCTCAGTCAAAATGAGTTGTAATCAGAAGTCTCCAATAGCACTGCTTCAAAACTACAGAATTCCTCCACGAAAACATACGCTGTGTTCCGTTTGTTTTCGCTGAGAAAGAAGAAAAAAAATATTTTTGGTTGAAAAATGCGTCGTATCTGAAGCTATAGATAAGACATTTGTTTTTAACAAAATATTGATATAAGTTCTTATTTCGCCACAATAACATGTTACGGGTAATCATTCGGAGCACTTTTATGAGAGACTTCTCATGGGTACTTGATACTCTGCTGTCAGATGAGTACCCAAAACATACGGTGATGGTTGCGTGAGGCAAAGGTGTTGTGTGACTTGCGCCACCGGGGCGTCCAACAGATATTGGCTTACGGATGGGCAAGGCCTGCTATCCTTGCAGCAGGTAAGGGTTGAAGGGGAATGTTTTATTTCTTCTGTTCTTCACTTTCATTCATTTTCTTCTTTCTCCCCTGTCCCTTTCTTTCGTATCTTCTACTATCTCGTCTACCTCTCTTCTCTCTTTCTCTGGGAGACGACACAAAATGACCCAAAAGGGTTGACGTGTCGTTAAACCTCAAACAAAATCAGCCCCCTCCCAACATACATGTTTGGAAAGAAATATACAACTATTTATCCGGATACCACTCTTATACAGGGCTGTGTAAGTCCTGAAATTTTCACCATATACAGTGAACCCTCTTTATACCGACACTCGATACAACGACAAATTCGTTATAATGACAATTTGAATGTCACAAAACCTTCCTTCAAGAGGTGACAGTCAATGAGAAATTATGCAAAAATAATTGCATTAAAACTTCAAGCAACATGTTTTGGATATTTGTTAGAATCGCCTCAGTGAGGCGATTCTAACAAATATCCAAAACATAATGTTTTATGGGGAAATAAGATTAAAACAAGGCCTTTCTTACATATCATTCTGTCCATTAAGGATTCTTTACAACAGCAAATTCATTTTAATGGCAACATCTTTGGAAACAAATGCTGTCGTTGTAACGAGGGTTCACTATAAAATGGGAAAGATTGAACATTCGGTTATCAAATAAATACAATTAGGTTTACGCAGTGATTGCTAAAAGTAACAAACATATAGCAAAGCTAGTTTAAAACATGCAAATTACAGAAAACCCGCCTTTTTATATCAATGTTTACATTTTATGGGTCGCGCCATGCAGAAACGTCTTCATACATATGCGGACAGCGAAATCCAAATCAGTCTGCGCATTTGACCAGGCTGTTGAATGTCCGCTAACAGGTATGCGTCAATGGAAAGCAAATACCCGGATGATACTTTGCGCATGCGCAGAATGATCTGAATCTGCGCATTTTGCACTTAGCTGAAGGCACATTTTTTGCTTGACGCGGCAAATACAAGGGTACACACTGCACAGACCGTGTAAACATAATGAAATATAACATATGGTCCTACCTCTGTTGTCGCTAAACCATTGTTTTCCTTTTAAAAGTTACATTACGTTCATCTGTGGTTTGTGGCGTTAACAATATTCATTTTACTTGAAACCAAGCAGAGATATTCTCAAATATAAACATAGTACACTAATTTATGTCATTTTAGGAAATCACCCATCCATCCATTACACCAAACCTTTGAAAGTGTATAATTAGCGAAATTCAATGGGGTGTAGGTATATATCTATTTTTCTTCTTACTTAACGCTTAAGCAATCTGTGTAAAATTTTCAGCAGACGACAAATTGAACTATGTTTCTTATTTTCCCGAGAAAACTGGATTTGACATTTCATGTAAATTTCATGTTAATTGTCTCCCTTTTTCAAATAATGTTTTCCGGGAAAAATAAGAGAAAATATCACCAAATTGTTGTCTGCTCTATTGTCTAAGAGAATGGTAAAGGTTTAACTTTTCATACGATTACACATCTAAACTGGGTATAACGGTATACACAAATTTAAGAAGAAATCAATAAACAATTTATTTCTTTTGCAGTTAATCTGACTTCAAATTCTGTCACATTAAAGCTTGGAATACCCTTAGCACACATTAAAGCTCGGTCTACGCTTAGCACACATTAAAGCTTGGTATACCCTTAGCACACATTAAAGCTCGGTCTTCGCTTAGCACACATAAAAGCTTGGTCTACGCAGAGCCCACATTAAAGCTTGGTATACCCTTAGCACACATTAAAGCTCGGTCTACGCTGAGCCCACATTAAAGCTTGGTATACCCTTAGCACACATAAAAGCTCGGTCTACGCTGAGCCCACATTAAAGCTTGGTATACCCTTAGCACACATTAAAGCTCGGTCTACGCTTAGCACACATTAAAGCTTGGTATACCCTTAGCACACATTAAAGCTTGGTCTACGCTTAGCACACATAAAAGCTTGGTCTACGCAGAGCCCACATTAAAGCTTGGTATACCCTTAGCACACATTAAAGCTCGGTCTACGCTGAGCCCACATTAAAGCTTGGTATACCCTTAGCACACACTAAAGCTCGTACTACGCTTAGCACACATTAAAGCTTGTTCTACGTTTAGCACACATTAAAGCTCGGTCTACGCTTAGCACACATAAAAGCTTGGTCTACGCAGAGCCCACATTAAAGCTTGGTATACCCTTAGCACACATTAAAGCTCGGTCTACGCTTAGCACACATTAAAGCTTGGTCTACGCTTAGCACACATTAAAGCTCGGTCTACGCTTAGCACACATTAAAGCTTGGTATACCCTTAGCACACATTAAAGCTCGGTCTTCGCTTAGCACACATAAAAGCTTGGTCTACGCAGAGCCCACATTAAAGCTTGGTATACCCTTAGCACACATTAAAGCTCGGTCTACGCTGAGCCCACATTAAAGCTTGGTATACCCTTAGCACACATAAAAGCTCGGTCTACGCTGAGCCCACATTAAAGCTTGGTATACCCTTAGCACACATTAAAGCTCGGTCTACGCTTAGCACACATTAAACCTTGGTATACCCTTAGCACACATTAAAGCTTGGTCTACGCTTAGCACACATAAAAGCTTGGTCTACGCAGAGCCCACATTAAAGCTTGGTATACCCTTAGCACACATTAAAGCTCGGTCTACGCTGAGCCCACATTAAAGCTTGGTATACCCTTAGCACACATTAAAGCTCGTACTACGCTTAGCACACATTAAAGCTTGTTATACGTTTAGCACACATTAAAGCTCGGCCTACGCTTAGCACACATAAAAGCTTGGTCTACGCTGAGCCCACATTAAAGCTTGGTATACCCTTAGCACACATTAAAGCTCGGTCTACGCTTAGCACACATTAAAGCTTGGTCTACGCTTAGCACACATTAAAACTCGGTCCACGCTCAGCACACATTAAAGCTCGGTCTACGCTGAACCCACATTAAAGCTTGGTATACCCTTAGCACACATTAAAGCTCGGTCTACGCTTAGCACACATTAAAGCTTGGTCTACGCTTAGCACACATTAAAGCTCGGTCTACGCTAAGCACACATTAAAGCTCGGTCTACGCTGAACCCACATTAAAGCGTGGTATACCCTTAGCACACATTAAAACTCGGTCTACGCTTAGCACACATTAAAGCTTGGTCTACGCTTAGCACACATTAAAACTCGGTCTACGTTTAACACACATAAGAGCTCGGTCTATGCTTTGCACACATTAAAGCTCGGTCTACACTTAGCACACATTAAAGCTTGGTCTAGTTTAACACACATAAGAGCTTGGTGTACGCTTTGCACACATTAAAGCATGGTTTACGCTTAGCACACATTAAAGCTTGGTCTACGTTTAACACACATAAGAGCTTGGTCTACGCTTTGCACACATTAAAGCTCGGTCTACCCTTAGTACACATACAAAGCTCGGTCTACGCTCAGCACACATTTAACCTCGGTCTGCGCTTCGCATAATGAGCTAAGCGTAGACCTCGGTTTCTGTGAAAGCTAATACTTGGTTATAAGGTTGAGCAGTCCTTGGAAAATAGCAGTGGACCAGTCCATGACAGTTCATAAAGTGCTACCGGCAGTCCATGACCATTTATAAATTGCTATCGGTACAATGGCAGACTCTAAGATTGTCTACGTCCGTGGGTTAAGAATAGTTCTGATCCGAAAAAAATCTATGCTCAGTCGTACTTGAAAAAATCAGACCGACAAAATTACTTTAATTAAAATATATGAGTTAGTCCGACTAAACCAAATGAAAGAATACTAAGTTCATTCAGGTCATCTTCTAGCCGGAAGATAAAATGTCCTACCAGGCATATATGAAACGTCTGTGACATTTGTCTCTAGGATTAAGAAGTGTAATATTGAATAAGAATTTTTATTGAGACCATCAAAATATTGTCTTATCACGTTAACCTTTACCACTCTTTGGGCAAATTCAGCAGACTTCAAATTGATTTATTTTGATTTATTTTTCCCAGGCAACAAATGCAAATTGTCTCAATTTACATGAAATGTTCAAACCTGCATTCTTGGAAAAATAAGAAAAAAAATCTCAAAATATCGTATGCTGAAATTGTCAACCAGCATGCTAAACATTAAAATGAACACTACAATAATGCCATATTAACATGATAAAAGACGCCTATGGAACTAATCCCTGCATTCGCCTTGAGCTACACAAGAGAGGCAATGAGCGAACAATTGATTCTTATGCGGGGCTGTGGGTAGGGGGTAGGGTGGGGGGTGGAGGGTAACATAAACACTTTAGGACCCTATTTCACCCCCCCCCCACCCCTCGAAAAAAAACAACAAAAAAACAAAAAAGCAGGACCATGGCATCACGAAAACATGCCTATATAATTTTGACCCCCTTAAACCCCACGGGCTTTACAGGGGTATACATTATTTTTCTTTTTTCCGCTCAAACAATAGATTGTGGGTACTCGTTAGATACGCATCGGCAAGGCGGTTCTAACGAGTACCCACAATCTATGTTTTGAGTAGAAATATGAAAAATATCAATGTTTTCTGAAAACTTTCAGTTTTTGCTGGTGAAATTTCATTACGAAAACACGCCTATATAATTTTTACCCCCTTAAACCCCACTTTTATATAGTAAAACTGGGGGTTAAAGTGCTAAACATTATTTTTCTTATTTCTGCTCAAAACATAGATTGTGGGTACTCGTTAGAACCGCCTCGATGAGGCGGTTCTAACGAGTACCCCACAATCTATATTTTGAGCAGAAGTAAGAAAAATATCAGAATTTTTTATCTGAAAAGTTTTATTTGTTTGTGGTAAAAATTTCAGTATATTTGAATAGGCGTGTTTTCGTAATGTCAATATATTTGAATAGGCGTGTTTTCGTAATGGGTATGCTTTGTAAAAACGTGAATGAAGAGATAGGCTGTCGTCGCGGAAGAAAAACAATCCAGGCCCGAAAACATGTTCCCGCACCCCGTCCCTAAAAATCAGATGGGAAGTCCGTAACAAACAGCTGGTGTGATGAGCATTGAACGTAGATAGAGCTTGCTGCATTCTTGGACACCTTTGGATATGTTCGCGGACACCTTTGGATATGTTCGCGGACACCTTTGGATATGTTCGCAATTCTTCCTTCGGTATCCGATGTTGCCCTCGGCAGTCAGTTGTGTTTTCGGAAATCACCGGTTGTCTTCGGTAGCATTTGTGGTGGGATTTTGGCAATCCACAGCTCGGTAGCTTGTGATTACGTGTTTCAAAATGCTTTTGCCGGGGTTCGAACACACGCCTTGCAATCTCTGACCAGTGTGGCGACGTCGCCTGCAGCAATGTCCGTCGTCTTTACCAGCTGCGCTACCAAGACAACCCAATTATTTAAAGACTATTAAAACATAATCTCAAAAGCTGACTGACTCCACAGTTCACTCTTATTTAAAAATAAGTCTCCCAAACGAACTGTTTTTGTTCCGTTTCTTCATCATCATCTTCTTCTTCTTCTTCATTATCATCTACTTTCTTCTTCGTCTTCTTTCTTTCCCCGCAAATTTTCTCCGGTCGAGTTTTCAGTAACCACTAAACGGATTTATCTGAAATTTGAGGATATAATAGATATGAATATGAAGTTTATTAAGAGGGTTTCAAAGAGTTCCCGCGGTCCCCGGGGGCATGTTCCATCCCTTCACTTAAAAAAAAGTCCTAATATCTCAGAAACCGTTCAGATCCCCACCCCTTAACCATATATATTCCTGTTCCTTATGATAAACGCATCCATGACACCAATCAGAGCTCCCCCCCCCCCCATCTCCCTCCCTTCATAAAATGCCTTATGTCTCCGAAACCGTTCAGATCCCGACCTTATACCATATACGAGTATATTGTTGTTCCTTATGAGAAGACGCATTCAGACACCGACTATGTGTCCCCTAGGGGTATGCCCCCATCCTAGGAACCGTTCAGAACCTCACCCCTTAATATATATTTGTTCCTGATCATGACTGATCCAATGACACCGATCGGGGGTCCCCGATGGCATGCCCCACCCCCTATAGGTCATATCTGTCAATATCTCAGAAACCGTTCAGAATCCCGCCCCTAAACCATATATATTCTTGTTCCTTATGATAAGACGCATTCAGTGACACTGACCTGGGTTCCCGCGGTGCCGCATCCCATTAATATAAGGTTTAATATCTCAGAAACGGTTCAGAACCCGACCCCTAAACCATAAACATTGTTGCTCCTTTAGACGCATTCATTTGACGCATTCACAGACTCCGACCATGGGTCCCCCGGGGGTAAGCCCCACCTCCTTCGTTTCATATAAGGCTTAATATCTTATGAACCGTTCAGAACACCATCCCTAAACCATATATTTTGCTGTTCCTTATGATAAGACGCATTCGATGACATCGACCTTCGGTCCCCCGTTCAGCTCCGTGCCAAGCATAAAGGGTTTGAAAATGTTATTATTTTCTGATGACAAATTATAATGGAAACGGAGTCCACATGGGAGCTCATTTTAGTATTGGGGGTTCGTTTGGGAGACTTTATAATCGGTAGATTATGATCATATCTTGTTTATGATCTTAGCATTTCAAATTTAGTCTCGCAAATAAATTTCAAAATGAAATGGCTTCTGACGTCAGGATGCGATGGTGGGGGCGGGGTAGTGACCTAATGGAACGTGTAGGTTGTTCTATTCACGATTAAAGATTGGCCATACAGAAGACATACAAAAACAACATTAGTTTCACACTATCCCAGTTCATTTAAGATAAGTCTTCAAGATGAGTGAACACGACATGTGACCTTAAGACATCCAAACCTAATTCTTACTTGAGTGGAAGATTTGTCATGAAATTCTTTTAGAAACTAGAACAAACATGATAGACAAAGTCTCTACAACCACAGGGACGTGGATATTACTTTTTGTTTCTCTCTTTAACTTAGCGGCTTTTGTTTGTTTAGCTGTCTATCAACTACACTTTCAAACAGACGTGGAAGGAAGTACAGTGAGTAGAATACCCATTTAAAGGGGGGGGGGGGGGGGGGGGTGGGGGGGTATGTTTGGGGTGGGGGGGGGGGAGGTTAACCCTTCACCCCTGAATTCCTGAAGTGGTACATTTGTATGCATCTATGATCTAAACAGAACAGGTCCATTGTTGAAAACGGTAACTGTGTCAGTCTAAACTGTAAGAACAAATGATGGCAAACAGTTTAGATCCTGATGGCGGCTCATTACGATCCGTCTCATCTGGATCTACACTGTTTGCGTACGGATCTGTGTTGGTCTACAGGATCGAAAGTGTTAACCCTTAAAACGCCAAGAAAACCTGCATCTGAAAATGTCGTCTGTTTATGTCGTCTGCTGAATATTCTTGCAAACTTTTCGAAATCTATTTTGCATACAGGCAAACAGTTTGGACTCTGATCAGACTGCTCCTCTAGGAGTAGTCTGATCTGGGTCCACACTGTTTGCAAAAATGACTTTTAAAATCACAAGCAGACGACAAAGCAGACGACAATTTTTGTGATTGGCAGTTTAAGGGTTAATAAACTCAAGAGACTCAACCCTGCGAAATTATTTTGTCACACTTCTGATAAAGAGTAAATATTAAAAGGAAAGAATTTGCTTACAAAGGGAGCAAATTCTTTCCTTTTAGAGTAGAACATGTTTTCCAAAGGTGTCGAAAAGGGGTCACATTTAAAAGGAAAGAGAGTAGACCCTTCTGAAGTTGGGTGGGGATGGGGGATGGGGGAGGGGAGCGGGTGCGGGGGGAGGACAAAGTCTCTCCTTGGAGTAGACTGATTTTTAGAAGGGATTTGGTGGGCAGGAAAGCAAACACGAAGTCAACAAAAAATTGTCTCGCTTTTACAAAATGGCGGAAAGTCTTCCCGATGTACATGTATCTATTCCGTTTAACCTAAGTATGCCGGCCTCGGTGGCTCAGTCTCGATGGCCCAATCTCGGTGGCTCAGCCTCGTTGACACAGTCTCGGTGGCTCGGTGGCACAGTCTCGGTGGCACAGTCTCGGTGGCTCAGCCTCGGTGGCTAAGCCTCAGTGGCTCAGTCTCGATGGCTCAGCTTTGGTGGCTCCGCCTCTGTGGCACAGTCTCGGAGGCCCAGTCTCGGTGGCTCAGCTTCGGTGGCTCAGCCTCGGTGTCTCGGTCTCGGTGGCTCAGCTTCGGTAGCTCAGCCTCGAGGACTCAGCCTCGGTGGCACAGTCTCGGTGGCCCAGTCTCGTCGGCTCAGCCTCGATGGCACAGTCTCGGTGGCTCAGTGGCACAGTATCGGTTTGCACAGTATCAGTGGCACAGTCTCAGTGGCACAGTCTCGGTGGCTCAACCTCGGTGGTTCATTCTCGGTAGCTCAGCTCGGTGGCACAGTTTCGGTGGCTCAGTCAGACTGGTGATCAGCAGGTCCCGGTGGGTTCGGCAACATTCTTTCGTTGGGATTGATCATGAAATGTTCTCTACATATATGATTATTCACTCCCTTTGGCTGGTTTAAGAAGGCAGTTGTCAGTTTCTGGCGGAAGAATGTGAACAAAAACTGATTTCTTGCTTAGAGGGCTAAGCCTGGCCAGGAAAAGTGCGGTTAGGTAAATTTGACTGTCTCGACATGACATAAACAGGGCGAATTTGGCCGTTACTAAAAACCAACCTATACCCCCGCCTCCCACCAAAAAAAAACCAAAAAAAAAAGAAAAAAAAAAAAAGAACCTTCGTATATTCGAACACCCGAGCTCTTTACCAGAGGTCAGTCTACGAAGGCGCACAATCGGTCATAGCATTCGTTATACATCGATATAGTCTACCGCATCGGCTGATTCTGCAAGCTGACAACGAAGACCTAGGTCAGCTTGCACATCAACACAGTCCAGTCTTGCGTTTGCTTTCCGATTCATTTAATCTGCCACGTGAGAAACGTACATTCTGACATGTGCTCCCATCGAAAACTCGGCCTGCGCATACGGATAGTCTAGCCAGTCTTCTTTGGCTGCATGACGAAACTGCATTCTTGGCTGTCTAAAAATGCGCCCAGTGAAGATTCTGATCAGGCTGCGCAAATGCGCAGCCTGATCTGAATGTTCACTGGGCCCACATGTCCGAAGAACCTTTTTTTGACGTTGTAACTCGTTTTACTGAAAACAATTTGAGCCAGCGCACGAAAAATCCTACAATAAGACCTATGTAACCAGTAAAGGCTCAGACCAGGATGCACCGGCCTCGGTGGCTCAGTTGGATGCGCCGTCCGACTGGAGACCAGGAGGTCGCGGGTTCGACCCCCGCCGTGGTCGGCAACATTCTTTCGTGGAGATTGATCATGAAATATTTTCTACGGTCATTCTCTCCCTTCCGCTGATTCAAGAATGGCAGATGTCAGTTTCTGGCGAAAGAATGTGCACAATACTGGTTAGCCGCTTAGAGGACTTAACCTGCCCAGTAAACGTGTGGTTAGATAAACTGACCGCGCTCGACATGACCCCATTGGGTTGACTGGGCCGTAAAACCTCAACACAAACAAACAGATCAGGCTGCACATTCAGTCAGTATGGCTAGAGTTTTCGCATTTCTCTCTTTGGAGAGCGGCAACGCTGTAGATGGCTCATGCGATCAGCAGTCTCTAATCAGACTGCGTGGAAGTACAGGCTGCGACCAGCGTAGATTCTGATCAGACTGCGCAGATGCACAGGCAGCGATGAAGCGTAGACTCTGGTCAGACTGCGCGGATGCACACAAGTCTTATTGTAAGATTTGTCGTGCATGGCTGGATCATACGTCAACGAACGGAGAAACATTACGCAAACACGTCCATTCAAATATATAGAAAATTTGACCTCCAAAAAACTGAAAATTTTCCGATAAAAAACTCTGTGATATTTTTCATACTTCTACTCAAAACATAGGTTTAGGGTACTCGTTAGAACCGCCTCGGCGAGGCGGTTCTAACGAGTACTCACATTCTATGGTTTTGAGCAGAAATAAGAAAAATAATGTATACCCCTGTAAACCCTAGTTTTTCTATATAAAAGTGGGGTTTAAGGGGGTCAAAATTATATAGGCATGTTTTCGTGATGTCCTGTCTGATAAATCTTATCTTATATGAACAAGTTTGTCTGTGTCTTCATTGTTCGCTTATGATGTCATTTCTTCTTCTGTTTTTAGATACGTCACAGTAAAGAAGTATTTCAACACATTATCAATGAACTGAAAGAAGATTTTAGCATTAGAAGGAAGCGAAGTGTTCCGGAAACATATATTAAAGATTCTGGCTTGAAAAATATAATACGTGAACTTGCAACTTTACAGGTAACTGTTGCTTTGTATTCTTGAACTTTTCGTATCTCTCTGTACCGGTCTGTCTATCTGTCTGTCTGTCAGTCTTTCTTTCTTTCTGTCTATTTCTGTCTATCTCTTTCAGTATATCTGTCATTCTGTTTTACATTCCCTCTCTCTCTTTCTCTGTACGTCTCTGTTTGTCCGCCTACCTGTCCATCTCCCTGGCCGTCTGTCAGGGTCTTCACTGTTTGCCAGTCGTCCAACAGTTTTTTTGTTTTTTTTTTGATAAATCAACAGGTTGTAGTATGAACTTGTACAATTCTGCTTTCAGACGTGTGATGGCAATTTGTATGTTTGTTTGTGTTGAGGTTTTACGGCCCGGTCAACCCAAGTTGATAATGTCGAGCGCGGTCAGTTTACCTAACCACACTTTTACTGGCAGGCTTAGTCCTCTAAGCGGTTAACCAGTATTGCATTACGAAAACATGCCTATTCAAATAAAAAAAACTGATATTTTTCACATTTCTGCTCAAAATATAGATTGTGGGTATTCGTTAGAACCGCCTCAGCGAGGCGGTTTTAACGAGTACCCACAATCTATGCTTTTGAGCAGAAATAAGAAAATATAATGTATACCCCTGTAAACCCCAGTTTAACCATATCAAAGTGGGGTTTAAGGGGATCAAAATTATATAGGCATGTTTTTGTGATGTGTGCACATTCTTTCGCCACAAACTGACAACTTCCCTGTTTGAATCAGAGGAAGGGAGAGAATGACCGTAGAAAATACTTCAAATCAAATCCTCACATATTATGGAGGCAAAGCAGGTTAGCATAATATATGAGCCTTTAACATGAGAAAACGCACCTTTTCACATGTGCGCCCAGTGAAGACTCAAATCAGCATGCGCATCCGCGCAGTCTGATCAGAGTCTTCATTGTTCGTATGAAGAAGCTTTGCATCCTTGGCTATTCAAAATGCGACCAGCGAACATTCAGATCAGTCTGCGCGAATGCGCAGGCTGATCTGAATCTTCGCTTGGCGCTTATGTCGGAAGGTGCCGGCCTCGGTGGCTCAGTTGGATGCGCCGTCCTACTGGAGACCAGGAGGTCGCGGGTTCAACCCCCGCTGAGGTCGGCAACATTCTTTCTTGGAGATTGATCATGAAATATTTTCTACGGTCATTCTCTCCCTTCGCTGATTCAAGAAGGGCAGTTGTCAGTTTCTGGCGAAAGAATGTGCACAATACTGGTTAACCGCTTAGAGGACTAAGCCTGCCCAGTAAACGTGTGGTTAGGTAAACTGACCGCGCTCGACATGACCCCACTGGGTTGACTGGGCCGTAAAACCTCAACACAAACAAACATGTCGGAAGGTACGTTTTCCGACATTGCGGCTCTTCTGGGAACAATCTGTTGCCAAGGGTCTCCGTTACTAGATAATGATTTTCTAATAAAAAAAAAAATCACATATTAATGATATTGTTATAAAATATTTTAGAGCAATTTCTTGGCAAATATGACTACTAGATGATTATAATCACAATTATTACGTGTGTTCAAAATGCAGCTGATACACTGACCATCAATAACTCGAACATTTTTTGGACCATGTAAATTTGTTCGGGACATGGGCAGCTCGAGTCACTGAGGGTTAATCATAACGCCAGATCAGATGGCAAATGGTGATCAATTAGGGATGTCATTCGATCTTCTGTATAGTAATGGTATGTTGGGTGTACTGAAAAGAATCGCCTCGATGAGGCGATTCTAATCAGTACATACAACATACATTTCATGATAAAATAAGAAAATTTCCCTTTAATATCCATAAATTTTTGCCTTCTTGGCTGTCAAAGAGCATTTTCACAGGGACTCAGAAACGAGTTCGAATTAGCCATGGTAAATGAATCATCTGTGTTCGAGTCATTGAGGTTCGACTGTGTCGTCAGGCCTTTCTAGCGGAGATTATCAAAATGTTGTCTAAATCAAAATAGTTGAAGTGGATACTTCTGGGTGTGTACAAGTGCATGCGTACATTAGCAAAGTGACCTGAATGGTTCGCACGCAGGAAAAAAAAAAAAAAAAAAAAAAAAAATTAAGGTTAGCAGGCAAATGACTCGAAATGCTTATTTCAAGATGCACCAGCTGATAGCATTATATCGTTTTAAAAAACGCATTGCCTTTTTAACAAAATATAATTGATTTTTAAATTCCTCAGTTTTATTCTCTCATGCTTACTCTCATGCACATTATTATTAAACCAAACCAATACCGTTTTGACGCAAATGACCCTTATGGGTTGACGCGTCTTTAAACCTAAACTCATCATCATCATCATCATCATCATCATCATTTATAATTGAACATAGAGGTCTTTGTCACAATCCTGTCACACCAACTGTCGGGATGAGGTTATTGATGTCCTTCAAGAAGTCATGTCCTTGGGGCGGCCAGCAGAAGACCGCTCGAGACGTCAGCTGTCAACCAGTGGGAATGAATTGGCGCAAATTTTCAACGAAATTGCTAACTCGCAGGTGAGTTAAATGTTTATTTAAATACTTGTGTTTGTAGATTGTGTTGAATGAACTTATGAAGGAATGAACAAACAAACGAATGAATGAATGAATGAATGAATGAATGAATGAATGAATGAATGAATGAACAAATGAATGAATGAATGAACAAATGAATGAATGATCGAACGAAAAATGAATGAATGAATGAATGAATGAATAATTGAACAAACACAAAAATGAATGAATGAATGGTTGAACGAACTAACGATCAAACGAACGAACGAATGAATGAATTAATGAATAAATACATGAAAAATTTATCCTTTTTCCTATTCTGTAGTTTGAAATGATTTGGAGCATTCACTGGTATACACTGTAATACGTTTACTGGTATTCGATCATGTCAGCGAATTAATCATCCAGCTGACCAGGCAAGCACTTTTTTTTCAGACCAGACAAGTACTTGTTTCAGACCTGATAAGTACTTGTTTCAGACCTGATAAGTACTTGTTTCAGACCTGATAAGTACTTTTTTCAGACCTGATAAGTGCTTGTTTTAGACCTGATAAGTACTTGTTTCAGACCTGATAAGTACTTATTTCAGACCTGATAAGCACTTTTTTTCAGACCGGATAAGTACTTGTTTCACTCTGCACCAGCTCTTGAATCAGACCGGAAAAGTAGTTGTTTCTGACCGGACAAGTACTTGTTTCAGATAGTACAAGTACTTGCTTCCGATTGTATAAGTACTTGTTTCAGACAGGACAAGTAATTGTTTCAGACGTGACGAGTACTTGTTTCAGACTGGACAAGTACTTGTTTCAGACGGGACAAGTACTTCTTTCAGACGGGACAAGTACTTGTTTCAGACGGGACAAGGCTTTGTTTCAGACGGGACAAGTATTTGTTTCAGACGGGACAAGTACTTGTTTCAGACAGGACAAGTACTTGTTTCAGACTACATAAGTACTTCCTTCAGACAGGAAAAGTACTTGTTTTCAGACCGAACAAGTATTTGTTACAGACCAGTATTAGTCACAGATCGGATAAGTACAAGTACTTGCTACAGACCGGACAGATTCTTGTTTCAGATCGGACAATTACTTGTTTTAGACCAAAACTGTACTTGTTTAAGACCAGAGAAGTATTTGTTTCAGACCGGACAACCGGACAAATACAAGTTTCAGACCAGACAATTTTTGTTTCAGACGGAACAAGTACTTATTTCGGACTGGAAACCGGTCAACAGTATTGTTCATTTGAGTAATTTTAGCGTTTGCAAATGGTAAAATGGAAGGAGTAGAAAGTTGTACAAAAGTGAGGCTGGGAAATATATCCCTCCTTCAGCTCAAATGCTTAAAAGAATGAATAACGTTTTAATAGAAATGCATGCCATAAAAATGCATCCATGTATGAGTTCTATAGTAAAGTTTTGATGAAAGGAAATATGTCAAAATCACGCCGTCGTATTCTAAATAAGTCAAGCTGCTACTATAGCTGGATTTTTTACTACCGTATTCTACCTAATTTACACACATACCCCATATAAGCATACAGTCAAGCAATTTCGTAGTCTTCGGATTCAGACTTTGTGGGAACGAACTGGAATTGCCTCGACTTAAGTTGAGACAATTCAAATGATACACACAATAAATTGGTTTACAAAGAAAATCAGAAAACGTATTGAATAAGCATTATTTAATAATCCTCTCACGTTGTCCTCTGCTGATCTGATCAATTTTTATGTAATAATAGCGATCAAACATGGTTTTTCAATGCATTAACATTCGCCAGGTCCCGAGGGAGGTGTTGAAAACCGAGGCCGTAGGCCGCGGTTTTCAACACCTCCCAAGGGACCTGGCGAATGTTAATGCATTGAAAAACATGTTTTATCCCTATATTGCTATGCATCAAGTAACTTTGTATTGGCCGAGTTACAGATCCTAGGTCTATTGTGAGCACCGGCACAGTAGTGTCCGCTTTGTGACCGGGCGGTTGCGCGTTTCTTCAAAGTTGCCCTTATTGTCATGTGGCTATTTTACCACAGGTTTTTTCTGTAAGATTTTAAAAATTTAAGCGCACAGCGCGATAGTTAGGTCAGATACGGTATTTCCAATTACTCTGGAGACAGTGAGGGGAATCGAGATGCACTTTCAAGGGAAACAGCTCTGTCAAATTGATTTGTGCACCCTACTGAAAAGATCTACCCTAAAATGAAAGAATTCGCTTCTCATGGGAGCGAATTCTTTTCTTATAGAGTAGACCGTTTTTCAGAAAGGTTTGGACATGTAGTGAAGCAAACAAGAGGTCGTAAAAGTTGTCTCCCTTGGCAGCAAAGGCGAAAAATCTTTCACGTATACCCAGTTCCTTAGTTTTAATGAGAGATAGCAGCAGTATTTCTATTATCTCCCTTGACAGGTAAAGTCCAAGGTAGATCAAATACTAACCAGGTCCTTCTAATTGGAATCCTCTGCTTTTATCATAGGTCATCAGTGGAATTAAACAAATTCTTAACTTTACATTTCTCCATATCCACATGGAAGATTAATTAATATTATGTATTTCATTGTACAGAAAATATTTCTTCTAAATATTTTGGAAGCTGTATTGGCATATGACCTTGTTAAAATTAGATTTATTAAGGAAAAGGAAGTGATACTTAATGGAAACACTAATGATAAAAGCAGAGGAATCCAATTAATTGGACCTGGTTATTTACAGAAAGTAATCAAGGGAGTTAACTGACTGCTATCTCCTATTGCTTTGGATTTTTATATATGGTAGAGTGTTCGATTAGCTCACAAAGGATTTTTTATATTTGCCGGGATCGTCGGTTTTTATATCTGCCCGACGCATTTAAGTATTTGTATTTGTCGGGAACACCAGTGTTTGACTTTTCATGCAAGCTATTAATAGTGCACAGGTTGAGGCACTCAGAGGGGCTAGGACCTGCTCGTATGAGCAACTAGCTAAGGTTCTGGCGAGATTGCACAGTTGCGCAATGAGTTAGAAGGTCGCTCAACGAGTCGCATAAATAAGTGTTTCGAACCACAGTGAAAGTTGAGGGCGAGGATTATAACTGACCGTTCCAAGTGTTGTTGGTGATTTATTTCATTTTCCGGTTTTACTGCAGCAGACTTGGGTCTAACAAGTCAACTACAGGTGAACTATCCTGTCATGCTATAGTTTTTATCAAAAATGTTATACATTACAATCTGCTTAAAACACAAATTTTGGAATCCAAAGCATAAGCTGTATTATTTAAACAATCTTGTTATATCCAAACAAAATATGTAGATGTTATAAAAATTATCCATTAACCACCAGTTTTGATATAATCTACACATTTTTCGAATCCTACTATATCTAAAACCATTTAATAACAAGTTTTGTGTTATAAACAAATTAATGTCTATTTTATTTTCATTTCAATCAAGAAATTTCATAAAGCTTAATAAAAGCAAACATTGAAGGATCACATTGTTATTCTTTTTTACCTATTAGATTGAAAATTTATTAAACTTTAGTACAGCCTTGTCCCATATCTCTATGTAAACATGAACAAAATTTGCGCTGGTACTTAGAAATTTGCGCCGGTACTTAGACGTTTACATCTAAATATTTTGTCTTGTGTTTGTTTCAGATAAACGTGATCAACAAATACTGCAGTAATGATAGCACCCTATGTTTACCAGGTGAGGTCAACCCCCTCAAGTTCATATAAGGCTTAATATATCAGGAACCGTTCAGATCCCCACCCTTAATCATATATATATTGTTGTTCCTTATAGTATGACGTATTCAGTGGCACTAGCCATGGGTCCCCCAGAGGGGAGGGGGTGGGGGTATGCCCAACCCCCTCTAGTTCATATAAGGCTTGATATCTCAGAAACCGTTCAGAACGTAGCCCATAAACCATATACATTGTTATTCATTATGATAAGGTATAATCTATGACACCGACCGAGGGTCCCAGTCGGTATGCCACAACCCCACCAGTTCACATAATATACAGTGGACTCTCGTTATCTCGAAATCCAAGGGACTATATGAAACACTTCGAGATATCCGTACTTCGACATATCAGATTTGCGGAACTGAGGAAAACAATTAATCGAACAACCACCTTTAACAGAATGAATATGTAATTTGACCCCTAAGTTATAGATATATTGAAAATATTGTGGAAAAGAGGAGAAATTGCTCCTAAGGAGCAATTTCTCCTCTTTTCCACAATATTTTGTTGCCTATTGGTAGATCGCTGTGTTAAAACAGGGACCAGATTTTCACTTCGAGATAAGCGGTTATTCGAGATAAGCGAGTTCGAGATAACGAGAGTCGACTATATCATAGAAACCGTTCAGATCCCCACTCATAACCATATATATTGTTGTTCCTTATGATAAGACGCATTCAGTGGCACCGACCGTGGATCCCCCGGGGTATGCCCCACCCCTTCCTAGAAACCGTTCAGAATCCACCCTAAGCCATATTGTTCCTTATGATGAGACGCATTCAATAGCAACAACCGAGGATCCCCCAGTATATGCCTTACCCCTTTAGTTCACTTAAGGCTTAATATCTCGAAAATTGTTCAAAACCCCACCCCTATACCATATTTATTATTGTTCCTTAAGCAGATATGGATATGAAGTTTGCAAGAGTGCTTCAGTAGTGCCATCTGATCAGGGACTGTACTATTTGACTTAAAAGTAGTGTTGAAGAAAAAGACACCCTTAGATTTAAAGTGTACCTTCGTGAGGTAGAAGTACCCACTGGTATAAATGAGTTACCGTATTCGACCTAATTACCGCACTGTGCGCTTAGGTTTTTCAAACTTACAGGACACACTCATTTGTGGTCAAATATGTATCTATCTACTAAGGATACACTATAAAAAAGATCAGAAAAGGACTTATTTAATGATGACTATGCGATTTTTTCTGACTTTCTTTACAAAGGCATATGTTGTGGGTACTCATTTGAAGTAAAGAAAAAAGTACACTGGTTGTAATCTGAAGACTACGGAATTTCTTGACTGTGCGATTATAGGGGTATGTGCGGTAATTAGGTCGAATACGGTAAGATGTAAACTTCTTAAACTATGTTATGCCAATCATAAAGGGTTTGATAATGCTCTTATCTTCTGGTTACGAATTAAAATGGAAACAGAGTCTACACTGGAGGTCATTTGAGTATTGGAGTTCGTTTTGGAAACTTTATAATCGGTAAATTATAATCATATCTTGTTATTTTTATTATTACTATTATTATTATTATTAAACCCCGCCACACGATAGTCTGTCCGTATTTTCGTTTCCCGACGATAACTTGAATAAATATCTATGGATTCTCACCAAACTTTGTATGTGCATTGATATTGTGGAGGTCTAGTTTGGGATTGCTAATGGGCAAATTTCGTTAATTTTGACAGAATTATCTGCCCGCCATGCGAGACGCGGGGTATTTTTGTTTCACGTCATTATAATTATTATTATTATTGTTATTATTATTATTATTATTATATTTATTACTATTATTATTGATTTCATCAGCACTATAAACAGTTATTTCTTACATTAGGTGAGAAAGGTTCCCCAGGAGAGAAAGGAGATCCCGGTAAAGTTGGCGCTACTGGTATCACTGGACAGCCAGGTAACACGCACATATACACACACATACACCCACAAGCACGTACACACGCTCGCAGCACGAACGCAAACACACAATTTTCTTTATTGAGATAATCATCGCTAAGCAAGATGCCTTAAACGTTGATTTATAAAATTGTCATTAATGAAGTAATTTAGTATCGGATGAGTTACAGGTCCGAGGTGGGCAAAATTAGCTCGGGGCCGAAAGCAGCCGAGGGCCAGTAAGTAGACCTTTTGCTTTTTTGTTCTATTTAGTTTTTACGTTGCTTTCAACAATCTTTCAGTCATATCGCGACGGTGTCTTGAATTGGCAGGGAGCTCAATGCTCATTTTTAGAGTGCTGCCTCAATGAAATATCACGCCCCAGACACTTGACATGATATTCCACCCAGTGACATTATACTGACACCGAGCTGACCAGTTCTGATTCCTAGCTCCGCTTTATTAATGCTGAGCGCCAAGCGAAAGAGCAGCTAGTACCATTTTTAAAGTCTTTGGTATGACTCGGCCGTGGCTCGAACTCGCAACCGCCCGGTCACAAAGCGGACACTACTGTGCCGGTGCTCACAATAGACCTAGGATCTGTAACTCGGCCAATACAAAGTTACTTGATGAATAGCATTATAGGGATAAAACATGTTTTTTATGCATTAACATTTGCCAGGTCCCGAGGGAGGTGTTGAAAACCGAGGCCGTAGGCCGCGGTTTTCAACACCTCCCAAGGGACCTGTCGAATGTTAATGCATTGAAAAACCATGTTCGATCGCTATTATTGCATAAAAATTGAAAACATTTGCTACATTTCGCGTTATTTCTTGCACTATTTTGTTTCGCCTTTTCACCGATGTCTCGCGAACGCAATTTCCACGGATTATGCTCGTTCTAGGGCCGGGTAGTACACATGTCGTAACGGCAGCAAATATGGCCCCGGTAGGCGCATATTAAAAGTTAACAGCGCGTGAACTGCCTTGTTAATATTGTTAATACTTTTCGCCGGTTAATGCACGGCTGTTAATAACGTGCGACACTGCTTTTTATGCAATATTATAGTATAAACGTTCTGTGTCCGCTTGGGATATAAACATGCCACAAACGACAAACGACTTGCCAAGACTCATACCAAGATGTGGGCATGTATGCTGATTGAAAACAATTACAGTTCGATAGAAAAATAGTAAAACCACGAAATACATTGCTTAATATTTTAGACCCCACCAAGCCTTTCTTCATAAGAGATTCCTCATACTTAGTAAACGCACAACGTCGTAAAAACGTCGTGTCGGCGCCCTCACTACGTTATAACGTCGCGGCGACATTGAAACAACGCTTTTTTGATATTGTGTAGTGCTGGATTCTCAGCGGCACACAACGTTTAAACAGCGTCGCACCAACGTCGATGCAACGTCAGACATTGCATCGACATTGACGCGACGCTTTATGAACGTCGTATGCCCGTTGTGTATAGATTTGTTAAGCTAATATGACCGCTTTGTACAGCACAGTTTTATCATTTTGTTTTCATTGTATTTTACAGGACCTAAAGGCGAAATGGGTTTGCCGGGAAAGAAAGGAGAAATGGGGATATCATCGCCTGGACTTCCGGGTATTTGGGACTTTAATTATGTTTATACCCCCAAATTTGAAAATTGTTCAGGGAACGGATTGCTTACCTTCGTTTGCTCGACCGTTCGTCCGTTTGTCCGTTCTTTCGTCATACGTGTTAGTAGGTCTCATAACTGATGAAGGGTGCAAGCTTCTCTTCCAATTTCATACATTGGTTCTATTAAGAAAATTAACAGGCCGACCAATATTTCAGGAGTTATGCCCCTTTTTATACAATTTTTTTTCAGAAATTGTTGGAGCTAGGATCAGACTTATTGAGAATCACGTGATTAACTCTTGAAAATTAGCAGATTAGATTTACCAGTATAAGTCCCTTCATTCCTTATACTTGTGCATAGGGTTTGTTAACAGATACGCATTTGAGCGGTCTGATCAGAGTCTTCGAGTCGGCCTCTCTGGCTTATTTGGACGCGCGTCCGACGGGTGATCAGGAGGTTAGGGTTCGACCCCCGCCGGGTCGGCAACATTCTTTCGTGGAGATGTCAAGAAATATTTTCTACGGTCATCATCTCCCTTCCGCTGATTCAAGAAGGGCAGTTGTCAGTTTCTGGCGAAAGAATGTGCACAAGTACTGGTTAACCGCTTAGAAGAACTGACCATGTTCGACATGACCCCACTGGATTGACTGGGCCGTAAAACCTCAACACAATACAAACAAAATCAGTCTTCGTTGTCCTCATGAAGAAACTCTGCATCTTTGACAATCCAAAATGCGTACAGTGGAGATTCTGATCAGACTGCGCGAATGCGCAGGCTGATCTGAATCTTCGCTGGGCGCACATGTCCGAAGGTACATTCTCTTGCGTTGTGGCTCATTTCCTAGTTATAGTAAGTTACCGGGATTAATGTAAGACCTTTATACCTGGCCTCGATGGATCAGTCGGATGTATGTCCGACAGGTGATGAGGAGGTCGCGGGTTCGATCCTCGACGGGTCCGGCAACATTCTCTCGTGGAGATTGATCATGAAATATTTTATACGGTCATTCTCTCTCTTCCGCTGATTCAAGAAGGGCAATTTTCAGTTTCTGGCAAAAGGATTTGCACAATACTAGTTAGGCGCTTAAGGGACTAAACCTAAAGTGTGATCAGAAGTGTGGTTAGGTCAAATGAACGGCTCGACATGCCTTTAAAAGTGCTGATTGGGCTGTTAAACACCAAACCAACCAAAGAGACCTTTGTAAAGTTATAATTACAATGACTAGTTCGTTGTTTATCGGTTTAGTCGTGTACGCCGACGGAGCGATGCCAAACTCTAAGATCGTCTACGCTCAAGGGCGTAGACGATCTTAGAGTTTGTCATTGCTTGCGGAAGCGCTTTATGAAAGGTCGTGGACTGGTGCAGTGCTATTTTACATGGACTGCTAAACGTATCATAACCAAGTATTAGCTTTCACAAAAAGCTTGATCTACGCTCAGCACTCAATAAATAATAATTAACACTGATTGAAAATTGACAGCCAAATTTCGAGATTCATTGTAATCCATCAAGCATTCCAAAATATTATGACCAGTGACTGAAACATGAAATATGTTACACTGACCTCTAAGTATAGATCAACTTGACTTATGATTCTAGGTCCAGTCACTGTCATTATAAGGAGAAGACGAAAATGAAGAAGTAATATTGATAAAAACAGCTAAGAACCCACAATCAACTAAGATGTTTTAAACATCTGATATTTCTATTTCAATTTCAGGACAAAAGGGGGAGATGGGACTACCTGGATTCAAAGGGGACAAGGGTGAGATGGGATTACAGGGTGTTGCTGGTAGCCCTGGACCACACGGACCGAAAGGTCAGAAGGGGGACCAGTCATCACGAACTACAACATTGCAAACAGCTCCACAGTGTTGTCAGAATTTAGGTCTGTTGTGGTTTTCTTACCTAATTTCACAGTTCTTATTTTATGCTCTATCGGTCGCTATAAAAGTTGAAAGCATCACGAAAACATGCCAATATAATTTTGACCCCATTAAACCCCACTTTTATATAGTAAAACTGGGGTTTACAGGGGTATTCATTATTTTTCTTCTTTCTGCTCAAAACCATAGATTGTGGTACTCGTTAGAACCGCCTCGCCGAGGCGGTTCTAACAAGTAGCCACACGCTATGTTTTGAGCAGAAATAAAAAAAATATCAAAGTTTTTTATCTGATTTTTTTCAGTTTTTGGAGGTGAAATTTTCTATATATTTGAATAGGCATGTTTTCCTAATGGTTCCATAGCAGTACAGTTGCTCTGTTGCAGTCCTTCTTTGTGTGATGGTAGTCTCATATGTGACATTTGTTATGTCATTTTTTGTTTCTCATCTCTTCTTCTGTTGCTGCCTAGTGATTATGGCGTTCCCTGAGTATTTTTGATTATATTTTTGCCACAAGGAAGTACCAGATGACTCACTTGCAAAGTGACTTTTTCTCTTGACTCGAATCCTGCTTTCTGCCGTTGTTTATCTCAGTCAGTTTAGCCACACAGCTTGTAATCAACGAACCGTATTAGTCTAAAGATTCATGCAGACAGGCCGGAGCCAACATTGTATCTTAAAAGAATTATGCAACCCTGAAATTAAATTAGCTCACGACAAGCAAGTGATACTGAAAAATGAAATACAAGTGTCACTGAGATATGAAATTTAAGTGTAAAGCGAAATGAAATACAAATGCTACTGAAAAAAATTATACAAGTGATACTGAGAAATGAAATACTAATGTTACTAAGAAATGAAATACAAGTTTTACCGAGCCGAGCCCCCGTAGCCTAGTGGATAGGAGAGTTGTCTCTTAACCTATTCATTAGGTTTCTCACCACTGTTGTTTGAGCCTCGCTTGGGTCACATGTGAGAAAGCCAAGTTCTGCTTACGGATGTCCAGGTGGTTTTTCCCTGGGTTCTCCGGTTTTTGCCCACCTTTGATGAACGATCAGCTCGATATAAGTGAAAAAGAAAATAAAAACCAAAGTGTTACTGAAAAATGAAATACAAATGTTACTGAAGAATGAAATATAAGTGTTATTGAAAAATGAAATACAAATGCTACTGAGAAATGAAATACAAGTGTTACTGAGAAATGAAGTACAAGTTACTGAGAAATAAAATACAAGTGTTACTGAGAAATGAAATACTAGCAAGTGACAACGAGAAATGATTTGTTTGAATTCCAAATCTCAATTTATAATATGTGAGACCCAGTCAAATGTGCAGAAGCGTTGCCCACAAATTTCTTTATTATTGTTTGTCTTATTGCCATAATCAGAACTTGGTTTTAGAATAAAATATCTTACAATCGTATTTCCGGTAGACACTATACTTCGTTTTTGACGTCACCGCGACGTCATGATGTTGCAGCGACGTTGTCGTGAATGACGTTACGACGTTACATGGATACTACCTAGCAGGCACACATTACTGAAGCAGCATACTAGCAACGTTCAACGTCTAAGACGTTAATTCAACGTTGAAACGACGTTGTTTTAACGTTGTGCACCGGCTGGGTCAGATCTTTTCAACGATTTTATTAATTTATACGTTTTTTTCTTAGCTATTCCACTGTTTAATCAACAAGTAGAACAAATTCAGGTGACAGAGGGTACGGATGTGACCTTGAGATGTGACCCAGTGGGCTACCCTCCACCTCAACTCTCCTGGAATCCTAACCCCTCCAGTATGGACAGGTCACGAACTATTATAGGTAAGTTACTAAGCACAGTAAAATTCGCTATTATGACCACTCGAAAATAAGACCACGATAAACCATTCTGATATTTTTCATATTTCAACTCAAAACATAGTGGGTACTCGTTAGAATCGCCTCAGCGGTCTATCTACCGCCTCACAATCTATGTTAACGTTATGTTTAAATACTTTTATCTGGCTCTAGACTCCTGCTTTTATTTCAGGACCCCATAATCTCACAATACAGAACGCCGTAGTTGGTGACAGTCAGGTCTATAAGTGCCTCGCCACCAATGCCCTGGGCGACTCCGAGAAACAATTTGTAGTACAAGTCTACAGTAAGTATTTTGACACAAACTGGTTTACAACATTGAAATTAGACTGGCTCCAGTCTCCAGTGGCTAAATATTTAACCTTATATAGCTGTTTGATAGTCCACTAAAATAAAACCAAAATAATATCATGACTATAAAGGCTGGTCACTCTAGTGACCAGCCTTTATAGTTATGATATTATTTTGGCTTTATTTTAGTGGATTTTCAAACAGGATTTTTAAGAATAAATATTTAGCTAATGAGCACACACAATATACACTTATTGTGTAGAAAATCTAAAATATTTTCCTAAATTAACGCTATTTGCTTGCCTACCTGGCGCTATGATTAATCCTCAGTGGCTCCAACTACCTATATCTCGAACAAATTTCTATGGCCCCAAAGATGTTCGAGCCATCGAAGTTCAGCTATAGCTATAATAGGCATTTTTTTATACCATTCGAAGAATGGTGGAACGGGCATATAGTGTCACCCCTGTCCGTCTGTCCATCCGTCTCCGTCCACGTCCGGCGTTAGCAATTTGCGTTTAAGCTTTTCAGGCGGCGTCAACCGTGTCCTTTGGACACATTTCTAGTTTATCTAAAATTCAGATTGCACCAATGCGGGACAATTTTTGGCATGGCACCATTGCCCTAAGACGTCATCAAAAGCAACGTAATGTAATAGTAATGGTAACATACAAAAGCATCAGTGTCGATATCGAGGCCCTCCCAGGAGTTCTGGGGAACAGGGGAATAATGTCATTTATTTCAGGGGAACAAGAGAACACAAGTCTAAAAATAAAGGGAACAGGAGAACAAAGGTAATTTCGGGGAGCAGGGAACATAGAAAATTAAGATTTGGATTTTGCGGAACAAGGGAAAATTCAAAATATTTCAGGGGAACAAAGGAACAGGTACCCCCACTCCCCTGGGAGGACCTCGATATCGAGTGATAAAGGGGTATACATTATTTTCCTTATTGCTGCTCAAAAACATAGATTGTGGGTACTCGTTAGAACAGCCTCGCCAAAACATAGATTATGGATACTCGTTAGAACCGCCGTATCAAAATATAGATTGTGCGTACTCGTTAGAACCGCCTCGCCAAAAAAAAGAATGTGGGTACTCGTTACAGACGAGGAACATCACGAAAACACGCCTATATAATTTGGACCCCTTAAATCCCACTTTTCTATAGTAAAACTGGGGTTTACAGGGGCATACATTATTTTTCTTATTTCTGCTCAAAATCATAGATTGTGGGTACTCGTTAGAACCGCCTCTCTGTTTTGAGCAGAAATGTGAAAAATATTAGAATTTTTATCCGAAAACTTTTAGTGTTTGGTGGTGAAATTTACAATATATTTGAATAGGCGTTTTTTCGTAATGATTAGCACATAGCACATACGACGGCAAATCCCATTGTTTGCCTGACATGATTTTATTTCAGAACATATCAAATTTGACGAGACTCCCAAGAATCACACGGTAATGATGGGAGATTCTGTTGTATTGGAGTGTAAAGTGGAAGGTCCTCTAAAACCAACCGTATCATGGTTTAAGGTAACACATTCTTTGCACATTGTTTACACTCATAGCTGTTTTTCTATGTCTTCCTGGGCCAGGTGCATGGTTTCCGTCTTAACTCATATTGTGAAATAAGCCGGGGCACAGCATCTCGTACAAGATTGCGTGTTCGCTCAGCAAAGACAGATAAGCCCACGCATCCACGCAGTCTGATCAGAGTCTTCGCTGTCCGCGTAAAGACGCACTGGATACTTGACTACGCACAGACTACCCTTTGAAGACTCTGATGCAGATGCGCAGGCTGATCTGAGTCTGCTGGGCGCACATGTAAACATGTAGGTAATGCGGTACCCCGCCTCAATTTGTAATTAAGACAGATTCTAGGTTATTTCTTTTTGGATCACTGAGTCCATTCTGGGCCCAGTTGTTCAAAGCACCGTTAGCTTAACGAGCTCGTTGGTAGTCAAAATGTTAACTGTTCTAGTAAATAGAATACCTAATTCACAAGTATTTTTGCTGAAAAAATGTGAGTAGCTTTTGCGATGCAAAAGCTACTCCCATTTTTTCAGCAAAAATATTAGCATATATGCCGTATTTAATGAACAAAGTTTTAACGATACGTTAACTAACGACATCGTTAGTTTTGATTAAGTGGGCCCTGGGATGAGTTGTATAAGGCGAGCGTTACAGAGCGCTTTCTAGCGCTTTGCTATGCAACGGTACGTTACCAAAAAGCGCTTTGTGGCGCTTTGTAACTGTGTTTGGAGCTGACTTGCTGTCTGAAATAGAACGTTGCACAGCAACCAGACAAAACAAAATGGCGGCGTCCGACGCAGTCAGTGCCCGTTTTAAGAAATTAAATGTTTTTTTTTTTTTTGTTTTATATTTTGTTCTTGGGCGAAGTGGATTATGCATAAATGACCACAGAACACATAACCAGTCGCTGAAACAAGCACCACTAGTTTTTTTTTACGAGAAATTCCCAGTCTGAAAATCATGTCATTTTGGCAGCCATTTTAGAAATCGCTTCCATCAAACGGACCGTTGCATAGCAAGAACAAATCGCTACATAGCGCTACATGAAAGCGCTTTCCTTATGCAACTCACTCCTGGTTACTTTAAAAATCGAGTACATCCAACCTCGCCCTTAAATTCGATACAGTTCCAGCTACTTATAATTAAATGTTCAGTTCTTTGGGAGTTTCATAAATTGTCAATGCACTAGCAGATCAACGAGGGTCATTTTAATTCTACTGCTTTATAAAAAGGTGATAAGAAAAGTCCAGGGAGTGCCAAAATCACAAGTCAAAGCCGATCCCTGACACCAAGAGGAATAGGAAAGAGACACAAACCATCACGCGCAATATAGACAAACACACGGAAAACACACAGACCAGCTCTGACCCTCCCCCCATCAGCGAGGTGATCGCAATGCTAAAAGGACTGAAAACACAAGAGCAAAACGCAAGGCAAGACTTAATATAAATCTGCCCGTAGAATTAACCGCAAAACTAAACAGAGTAAGAGCAACACCGGGACCACCGCCTTAAGACGATCCGTAGTGTAAACTTCCGGGTTAGGGGGCGTATGTGTATTCGGGTGGTGGTGGTGGGGAGGGGGGGGGGGGTGGGGGGGGGTGGAGTGGGGGGAACACTTTCACAGTTGACTAACTTCACTCCGGGTCCGAATGCTACTCTTAATACAGAAATACATAAAAATTCAGCTCGCATAATGACTGCCAACTCAGTTGATGCATCATAGCGAAATGATAAAAATCAAATAAATCACTTTGATAAAAAAAAAATCAAGAATCAAGGCTATTTTATGTTTATTCAGGTCATGCCAGATGGTACTCGGTTACAATTAACTAGCGGCATTACACCAATAGCAAATGGTTCCCAGCTCCGGTTAGACAGTGTTATGAGATCGGACGAAGGGGAATATATCTGCGAAGGACGAAATGGACTAGAAAGAGTGGACCAGTCCGCCTATATTGCTGCTTACGGTAAGTCCAAGGATAAGTTATATTATGGAAATCATATAATGGTCTAAACCGTAGACAAGTCAGTCTATATTACTATTTAGTCTATATTGCTGTTTACGGTGAAATGGTCTAGGAGCAGTAGACAAGTCAGTCTATATTACTATTTAGTCTATATTGCTGTTTCTAGTAGCAGTAGACCAGTCAGCCTACATGAGTTTTTACGGTAAATAATGGTCTAGAAGTCTCGTAGACCTCTCAACCTATATCATTATTAAAGGTAAATAACTTTATGGTGTAGAAGCAGTAGACCAGTCAACCTATATTATTATTTACGGTAAATAACTTAATGGTCTAGAAGCAGTAGACTAGTCACCCTATTTCTTTAGGCCAAATAACTTAATTGTCTAGAAGCAGAAGACCAGCCAACTTATATTGTTATTTACGCCAGTTAATGGTCTAGAAGCAGTAGACCAGTCAGCCTATATTGTTATTTACGCTAGTTAATGGTCTAGAAACAGTAGACCAATCGACATACATTATTATTTACGCCAAGTAACTTAATGGTCTGGAAGTAGTAGACCGGTCAACCTATATTATTATTTACGCAAAATAACTAAATGGTCTAGAAGTAGTAGACCAGTCAACCTATATTGTTATATACGCCAATTAATTTAATGGTCTAGAGGCAGTAGACCAGTCAACTTATATTATTATTTAAGCCAGAAATGGTCTTGAAGTAGTAGACCAGTCAACCTACATTATTAGTTACAGTAAATAACTTAATGGTCTAGAAGCAGCAGACCAGTTAACCTATATTATTAGCTCACCAGAGCACGAAGTGCTCAGTGTGAGCTATTGTTAGCGGTCAATACCCGCCGTCCGTCGTCCCGCGTGCGTCGTGGGTCCTGCGTCGTCTGTCGTGCGGCGTCAGCGATATGCTTTAAAAGCCTACTCCTCCTACACCCCTGAGCCAATAGATTCGAAACTTAATACGAAGTATCGGGGTGACTTGTGGATCAAAAATAGTTAAAAATCTTGAAAATATATTTTCGCTTCTTCTCCTGAAACAAAAAGCCAATTGACTTGAAACTTGGTAAGAGGCATCGAGGTGACTTTTAGATAAAAATAGCTAAAATCGTTCCTATCGGAAATCCAAGATGGCCGCCATCTTGCAAATCCATTTTTCGCTTCGTGTCCAGTCCAGTTGACTTGAAACTTGGTAGGAAGCATCGGGATGACTTGTAGATCAAACATAGCTGATATTGTTCCGATCTGAAATCCAAGGTGGCCGCCATCTATAAAACCTACTTTTTGCTTATTCTCCAGAACTGAAAGGCCAATAGAATTAAAACGGTAGGAAGCATCTGGGTGACTTGTTGATAAAAAACAGCTAAAATCGTTCCGATCGGAAATCCAAGATGCAGCCGTGGCCGCCATCTTGAAAATCCATTTTTCGCTTCTATTCCTGAACCAAAAGGCCAATTGATTTGGATCTTGGTAGGAAGCATGATGATGATTTGTAGATCAAAAATAGCTAAAATCTTTCTGATCGGAAGTCCAAGATGGCCACCATGGCTGCTACCTTGAAAATCTAGTTTGGCTTCCTCTTTTGAACAGAAAGGCCGATTGACTTGAGACTTGGTAGGAAGCATCAGGCTGCCTTGTAGAGCAAAAATGGCTAAAATCGTTCCGATCCGAAATCCAAAATAGTCACCATGGCCACTATCTTAAAATCCAAGATGGCCACCATGGCGCCATCTTGAAACTCTAACTTTTGCTTCTTCTCCTGTAAAAAAGGCCGGTTGTCTTGAGACTTGAGAGGAAGCATCTGGGTGACGAGTAGATCAAAATAGCTAAATTAATTCTGGTTGGAAAGCCAAGATGGCCGCCGTGGCTGCCCTCTTGAAAATCTATTTTTCGCTTCATCGTCTGAACTGAAAGGCATATTGACTCCAAACTTGGTAGGAAGCATCAGGGTGACGTCAAAAAAGAGCTAAAATCGTTCCGATCAGAAATCCAAGATGACTGCTATGGCCCTTATCTTGGAAATCTATTTTGGACTTCTTCGGCCAATTTATGTGGTAATACAGGGCCATCTCGGACCTCTTGTTATCTAGTGGATAGGAGAGTTAACTCTTAATCCACTTGGTATCTCGGAGAGCCTCTCTCGGGTCACAAGTGGGGAAGTCAAGTTCTGCTTACGGATGATCAGGTGTTTTTCCCTTGGTTCTCCGATTTTCGCCACCTTTGAGGAACGATCGGCTCGATATAAGTAAAAAAAGCCATAAACTCCACCCCTCCCTACAAAAAAAAAAAAAAAAAAAAAAAAAAATGGTCTAGATGCAGTATACCAGTCTCTATATTATTGTTTACGGTAAATAACTTAATGGTCTAGAAGTCGCAGAGCAATCAACCTAATTATTATTTACGCCAAATAACTTTATGGTCTAGAAGCAGTAGACCAGTCAACCTGTATTATTATTTACGGTAAATCACTAAATGGTCTAGAAGTCGTAGGCCAATCAACCTATAGTTATTTAAGGTAAATAACTTGATGATTTAGAAACTCATATAATAATTTATGGTCAATAGCTAAGAAGTTTAGGAACAGTACCTGTCAGCCTATTTATTATTATTTAAGGTAATAACTTAGAGGTTTAGGAGCAATAGACCAGTCACCCTACATTGGTATATTAAATGTATGTATGATTGACGTTAATTTTCATTATCGTTTTAGCTCATTGAAACGTTATTACATGCCATTGTGTTATTTAATAGCGCCAAAAGATGTCCATTTAACTTTTTTTAACACCCTCACCGCCCCCGCAACCCACACCTCCACGCCCCCCCCCCCCCCCCCCCCCGCCACACACACACAACAAAAAAACCTGTAAAATGAAATAAAAGAAGAAAAATGCGATAACGAATGTGCCTAATTACTTGACAATAACCGGCCTCGGTGGCTCAGTTGGATGCGCCGTCCGAAGATAAGTCAAGAATTATTTTCTACAGTCATTCTCTCCCTTCCGCTGATTCAACAAGGGCAGTTTTCAGTTTCTGGCGAAAGAATATGCACAAAACTGGTTAATCGCTTAGAGGACTAAGTCTGCCAAGTAAACGTGTGGTTAGGTAAACTGACCGCGCTCGACATGACCCTACTGGGTTGACTGGGCCGTACAACCTCAACGCAAACAAAAACTTCACAATAATGATTTAGGTCCTCCACATATCAAGCCGCCGGGAACCGTAACAGCTGTGAAGGGGGACCAGGTGAGGCTGAAGTGCGAGGCTGATGCCCATCCTCCGGCCACCATCACTTGGACATACCCGGTAAGCAAAAGACTGGACGCAGTTTCAACCCAGAACAACACAGTATTGCATGGAAATTGAAACCACACGTTTTCGATTAGTGCAGCAGATAAAATGAGCCGGGACACAGCATTTCCTACAATATTGTGTGTGCACCAGGCGAAGACCTAGATCAACATGCGCAACCGCACAGACTGATCAGAGTTTTCATTGTCTGCCTAAAAAACACATTCGATGCTTAACTACCCGCAGAGTTTCATGTGACGACTCAGATCAGACCTCGCGGATGCGCAGGCTGATCTGAGTTTCGCTGGATGTACAAGCTGGACGTAGGAAATAATGAGCCCCGGCTCATACGCTAAATTGTTTATGACATAGAATTGGTGTAGTGTAAAATTCGTCCTTATAGAAATATGGACCACCATGCAAAACACATCTTCCGGCATATGCGATAGCGAAAGCCCAGATCAGCTTGCCCCTACGCCTAGTCTGATCAGGGCCTTCACTGTCCGCTAATAGAATCATTGGATTATACAGAATGAATGAATGGAGAGCAAATGCCCGGATGATACTTTGCGCATGTTCTGTATGACCTGAACCTGCGCCTTTTGCGCATGTTTATAGGTTTTTATGTCCCGCCACAAAAAGTTGCGAGGTATTATGTTATACCGTCCGAAATTTTGAGTGTCCATCCGTCCGCCAGCGCTTCGAAATTTCGTGTCCGCTCCATAACACGGAAACCATTTGAGACATTTTCGCGAAACTTTGTAACTCTGGTTAACCTACCTTTGGAGTTACGGTCCTTTGAACATCGTTAATATTGAAAATAGCATTTTCTACCATGCACTAGTTGTAAACCGTTTAGGTATTTTGATGAAACCTCACACAAATTTAAAGCTTTATTAGATGACATGCAGAATTTATGAATCGTAACTCTGGTTTGCCTACTTTTGGAGTTATTGCCCTTTGAACATTGAACATACATTTTGACCATGTATTTGTGTCCGCTCTGTAAGTTGAAAACCGTTTGAGATTTTTCATGAAATTTCTCACAAACGTATATCACCATCGGATAATGCGCAGAACATAAAAATCGTAGCTCTGGTTGACCTACGTTTGGAGTTACCACCCTTTGAGTATAGTGAATATTGAAAATGGCCATTTCTACAATGTACTCGTGTCAGCTCTGTAAGTTGGAAACCGTTTCAAATATTTTCATAAAACTTCATATAAATGTAAAGCATCATAATACCAGGTGCAGAACCCTTACTCTGCTTAACCTAACCTACTTTTGGAGTTGCAGCCCTTTAGTGATTTCTGTTACTGTAAACGTTTGATATATATTTTTTAAAAATCTTTATGCAAATGTATATCACTATGATATGATGTGCAGAACACAAGAACCATAACTTTGAATTACCTGCTTTTGGAGTTACTGCGCTTTGGACATTGTAAATAGTGATCCCAGTCGTATACTTGTGCCCTTTCTATAACTTGGGTTTTAGCCGGCCTCGGTGGCTCAGTTGGATGCGCCGTCCGACTGGAGACCAGGAGGTCGCGGGTTCAACCCCCGCCGAGGTCGGCAACATTCTTTCGTGGAGATTGATCATGAAATATTTTCTACGGTCATTCTCTCCCTTCCGCTGATTCAAGAAGGGCAGTTGTCAGTTTCTGGCGAAAAAAGTGCACAATACTGGTTAACCGCTTAGAGGACTAAGCCTGCCCAGTAAATGTGTGGTTAGGTAAACTGACCGCGCTCGACATGACCCCATTGGGTTGACTGGGCCGTAAAACCTCAACACAAACAAATAACTTGGGTTTTCTTAAAGCCTTGCAAAAATGTAAAGCAACATAAGATGACATGTAGAAAACAGGAATCATAAGTCTGCTTAATTGCTTTATGAGGTATGGGTCTTTGAACATGGAAAAGGACAGTTTCTGTGATATACTTGTAAACTTTACACAAATGTGAAGTACCATGAGGAGACTTGCAGAAAAAGAGAACTGTAAGTCTGGTTTACTTACTTTTTGAGTTATGGCCCTTTGTACATTGAAAATAGTCATCTCAGTCGTATATTCATGTCAACTTTATTTAGGGAAAGACTAATGCACCTTCCCTTGATTTCAGTTTTGACAGAGTTATGGCACTTGCTTGATGTAAGTGCAGTGGCAGGGCATGGTGCAGTGCTTGCAGCGCTTTTATTTCGCTTGACGAGGCCCGTAAATGTCTATCATTATGATGTGGATATTTCTGTTGCACTTGTCATATTTACATTAGAAACATAGCTGAGATACCCAAAAAGACAACAATCAAGGAACATATCCCTTCCAAGACACCGGATAAGGATTATATGTCATAAGGGGAGAAGGGCTTAGAAGTTAGATTTAGGCGAAAGATACTTTCATAAAACTCTTTGTCATAATTTATAATTAACCCTTCTCTTGCTAAACACGTCATACCCTATCTTAGCAAACAGTGTAGATCCAGATCTGAAGAAACCAACTGATCTGGATCTGCACTGTTTGTCATTAATTATGTGAATTTCTATGAAAAATCTGGATCAAGTAATCTGAATGGCTGGAAATTAGAAATGAGCGTGGCATCTTAATTTATTCCAGCATGAAAAGGGTTAAGAATTTCTTCGGTAATGACTTCTACCGCCACTACTTCATCACCTAATACTACTGAGTATACTGTTACTACTACTGCTACTAGTTATTATTATTATTATTATTATTATTAATCGAGTCAACCATTGCTATTCCTACTTCTACTTCCTTACTACTGCTGCTATAACTTCAACTATTTATCATTATTATTATTATTATTATTATTATTATTATTGCTGTTGTTTCGTTTTGCAGCCAGGTGTAACAAACGCATACAAAGACAGTGATGGAACTCTGGTTATATTGAATATAAACCCTAAGGATGCAACTTACTTTACCTGTCATGCCACTAATAAATATGGAACTGACAAAGCCACAGTCAACGTACAGGTCAAAGGTAAGACTATTCAAAATGAATCCAGGAACCGCCATGATATGACAAAAATAATATTGTTGAATTTACACTGCAGCTGGTGTTAAAGGCGTGTGGCGGCCGTAGAATGTCTCCTTGTACTTTACCATAATGCAGATTATATTTTATTTCCTTTGGGATCATTGGGCCCACTGTGGTATATTTGAAAATGGAGTTCTGCTCATGTATACACTAGAGGGCGTAAGCAGTGTTGCAAACTTCATTACTGCTTATGAAGAATCTCAATAAAACCGGGACTCCCATTTTATATTCTGTAATATGTTGTTTCCAAAGGCAATCTTTTTGACGTTAATTGAAAGCAACGTAAACCCGAAAAAACAAAGCAGGTATGGGTACAGGAGCCAAATATAACAATCTGAGAGGGGGATATGAATTCGATGAATCCTGCTGGGTTGCTCAGTCGGATGCGCGTCCGACTGGTGGGTGATAAGGATATCGCGGGTTCGATCCTCGCCGGATCTCGCAATATTCTTTCGTGTAAAGTGACCATGAAATATTTTCCGCGGTCATTTTCTTCCTTCCACCGATTCAAGAAGCACTGTTGTCAGTGTCTAGCGAAAGAATGTGCACAAGTACTGGTTAACGGCTTAGAGGACTTAGCCTCTCTAGGCAAAGTGTGGTTAGGTAAACCGACTGTGCTCGACATGACACTTATGGGTTAATTGAAACCTCAAATCAACGACACAAAAAAAAAAAAAAAAAAAAAAAAAATGAATTCGATAAACTGGCCTTGTTTTTTAGACTCGATATTGCTGAGCTAAGAAGGCAAGCAATGACAGCCGGCCTCGGTGGCTCAGTTGGATGCGCCGTCCGACTGGAGACCAGGAGGTCGCGGCTTCAACCCCCGCCGAGGTCGGCAACATTCTTTCGTGGAGATTGATCATGAAATATTTTCTACGGTCATTCTCTCCCTTCCGCTGATTCAAGAAGGGCAGTTGTCAGTTTCTGGCGAAAGAATGTGCACAATACTGGTTAACCGCTTAGAGGACTAAGCCTGCCCAGTAAACGTGTGGCTAGGTAAACTGACCGCGCTCGACATGACCCCATTGGGTTGACTGGGCCGTAAAACCTCAACACAAACAAACAAACAAAAGCAGGAAGTGTCATCGTATATGACCTATAACATATATAACACTACTCTACATGTAATATTCAGAGTAAATGTCGGGCTATAACTGACACGAAACGACTTACTGACGTTTGAAAACGAAATATCTAAAACACTAATCTGTAACTACAACAGACAGTCCTTCATCACGAAAACATACCTATATAATTTCGACCCCCTCAAACCCCACTTTTATATAGTAAAACTGGGGTTTACAGGGGTATACATTATTTTTCTTATTTCTGCTCAAAAACATAGATTGTGGGTACTCGTTAGAACCGCCTCGGCGAGGCGGTTTTAACGAGTACCCACAATCTATATTTTGAGCAGAAATTTGAAAAATATTAGAAGTTTTATCTGAAATTTTTTCAGATTTTGGTGGTGAAATTTTCAATATATTTGAACAGGCTTGTTTTCATAATGGTTATTATATCAGTTAATGTGATTAAAAATAAAACAACGAAGTACTCTTCAGTCTTACAATAAGGGGAAAGAATGGCAGCTCTGTCAAAATTATTTTGGGAGCCAATTCTTTCCTTTTTTGAGTAGCTGAGTAGATTCCTTTTCCAAAGAGGCTAACAGCAACAGAAAAGTAAATAGAAGTCATAATTTTTTTCTCTTCCTTGTTAAACAAGGCAGAAAATCCACCAGGGCCCGAGGTTATAAAACTTTTTTCATGAACATGAAAATTTCTCTGCTAATAAATATGAAAATGCCAACAATTGTTGGCATTTTCATATTTATTAGCAGAGAAATTTTCATGCTCAGCTATGTTTTTCAAGAAAGAAATTGCAGTTGTTAGTATCTTGAGATTTATTTGGAGGACAAAATTCATGCTCAGCTGAGTTGAGCATGAAGAATGTTTTATAACCTTCTGGCCAGGTTTATCGGGTACCCTTAAAATTGTTTGAATTAACCATTATTTGAGTCATTTCTGTGACAATGGACAACGGACAAAAGACAACACCCTCACAACCTGCGTCATAACGGTGATGAAGACACCTGTTTTCGTCAGTAGCTAGTTTTGTGGAATCTTGCTGAATAAAGCCATGTTGTATGATATTAAGAATATTCACTTAGTGCACCAAGTTCACTGTCATGTGGACTGTCTGTTTCTTAATAAATCGAGTTTCTGAAACATAGTGGATAGGCAGACACTTCGACCATTAATGTTGATATTCAATAGCACTAATAATTTAAGAAAGTTAAGAAAAATTGGGTCGAAGTAGCTACAAAAAATAAATAAATAGTAGAATACCTAAGGTGTTTGCATTTTTGGTAAAAGGCAGTACTAAAGTGGACATATTTTTTGCACTTAGTGACACATTCGTTGCATTATGCACCTTTCGTGGCTATATGCATAACACTGTATTGATGACGTAGATTGTTTCCTCTGGACAAAGACAACATGTAGCGTGAGCCCCATGTTTCCTGATTCTATTAACATGTCAATTGTCTTGAAAAGTCAGTACTAAGAACTTTAGTTTTGTCTTCAATACGTTTGTTTATCTCTATAGTTCCGCCGGAAGTGACTGTGACACCAGCTCAGATGAAAGTGGTTCCCGGAGTCACCAATATAGCAATAGAGTGTAAGGCTACTGGCGACGCACCACTAACTGTGAGCTGGGCTAAAGATGGAAAACCGATTGCCAGGTAGGAATCTACTCAGCTTCCCACATCTCTCAGACTCATGTAGTCGTTTTTCCTCAGATAGTCGTTTTTCCTCAGTCGTTTGTTTCTCAGATAGTCTTTTTCCTCAGTCGTTTGTTTCTCAGATAGTCGTTTTCCTCAGATAGTCGTTTTTTTTTTCAGATAGTCGTTTTTTTCTCAGATAGTCGTGTTTTTTCAGATAGTCGATTTTTGCCTTGTTCTTTACTCAGAAGGAGTAAATTTGCATACAGTTGTCATGATTTAATAAAAGATCCTTTTGTGGTAACAACCTATAAACCAAAAGATTTTTCTCATTCACTAGTTTTAAAAATCCAATATTGTCAGTTTTTTTTCTGATAGAAAATATGGCTGCAAATTATGCAAACAATTATAGAGTTGATAGTTTGGCTGTTGGTTTTAACAAGTTTCACTTATCCGAAAGAAATTTTCACATTATTGTTTCACAACACCAATATTTAAAAATCACTGGATAAACGCAAAAAATGTTTCCTAATTTAAAAAAAAACAACCAAACATTCAGTTTTCTGTAATTGAAATTTCATTGGTCAGATTCCATTTTGGTCTTAAATTTAACTGTACTGTGTACGGTAATTACTTGAGAGACCAGAAATAGAAAAGACAAACAGTTCCGGATAAAATATTGTCAATTACAAATAAATGTTTGTGTGCAGGACAAAACGCCAAACAAGAGAAGTCTTTCCAATGGATGTCGAAAACATAATAATTTCGTTTCCATAGGCAATATTACATTTATAGCATTAGGCTCAGTTCTAACTCTCACTGTATTCTTTGACTTCCTAATTTGGTCTCAAATTAAAAGTAATCTTTAGACTGACAATATATCACACGAACAAAAGAGTCTTTCAGCATGTTTTGGCACTCTTTTTGCCCTTAAATATTTGTTCCCTCAGTTTTTCAACCCAAGTAATCTAAACAGGCCAATGGCCGGTCTCAGTGGCTCATATGGATGCATGTCCGACAGATGATCAGGAGGTTGCGGGTTCGACCCCCCACCCCCACCCCACGCCAGGTCGGCAACATTCTATCGTAGAGATTGATCATGAGATATTTTCTACGGTTATTCTCTCTATTCCGCTGATTCAAGAAGGGCAGTTGTCAGTTTCTGGCGAAAGAATGTGCACAATACTGGTTAACCGATTAGAGGACTAAGCCTGCCCCGTAAGAATATGGTTAGGTAAACTGACCATGCGCGACATGATCCCAGTGGGTTGACTAGGCCGTGAAACCGCAACACAAAAAAAAAATAAATATACCAATGACAAATTTTAATTTGTTCTGCAATTAACCAAAATATCTGCATTTGTAAAACTGGCAAACATTGAAACAGTCTCGTCTGCTATTGTCCAATCAGACTCCAGAACTTTATGAAATACAGTCTTTGGCGTTCGTGTACATTTTTGCTGGTTCCAGTCCTCACAACCTAATTGGTATCGTATTCCTACCTATAGGAAAAACAATAACGTCCTACGTCAAGAAGCAATCAGATACATCCGCGCAGTGGCATAATTTTTTGTTTTGGCTTTCGTCTGTAGACACACAAAAAAAATTTGTATAGTAGAATGCGTGTGATTATGTTTTATCAAACAACATGAGTATGTTCATTACATATTCACGCGTCCATGACGGACCAGACTGCTTCGGCTGACTTTGGTTCTCACCTTTTACATCGTATGGTATATTTATATATTATACAACAACGGTTATCTGTTCATCAGTGCTTGGACAGGCTACATAGTGCAGTCGGTAGCTCGAGTAGCTACAGCTCCAGGGGTCATAAGTTCAAGTGCTAGCTCGACAATATAACTTCCGGGAAGACTGATCATGAACTAAGTTCTACGGTCATTCTCCCTCTTCCACCGATTCAAGAAGTACAGTCGTCAGTTGTCGGCAGAAGTATGTGCGTAAAATACTGGTTAACCGCTTTCATTACGAAAACATACCTATTCAAATATACTGAAAATATTACCACCAAAAAATGAAAATTTTCAGATAAAACATGCTGATATTTTTCATGTTTCTGCTCAAAACATAGATTGTGGGTACTCGTTAGAACCGCCTCGATGAGGCGGTTCTAACGAGTACCCACAATCTATGTTTTTGAGCAGAAATAAGAAAATAATGTCAACCCCTATAAACCCCAGTATTACTATATAAAAAGTGGGGTTTAAGGGGGTCAAAGTTATATAGGCATGTTTTCGTGATAGACGACTAAGCCTGAAAGGAAAAGTTTACCGGTTCGATATGACCTTAACAGTGTTGACTGATCCGTAAAAGTCCAACTCGAATCAAATTCATATTGCCTTACGTGGTTTTGGTGAACCAGAACTTTGGCTGACTTTTTTTCCTCACTTCTATATATCTACCTTATTATACAGCAACGGACATCTGTTTATTTTGCCGGGGAACGTATTATTAGTGAACCAGGCTACTTCGGCTGACTTCGGTTCTTACACGTGTACAGCCTCCAATGCAGAGGGATCGGCACAGTCAACAACCTATGGTAAGTTGCAAACGAGAATTGGTTAGGCCGGTAAGGCACTCTTTAGTCTTGTGATTAATCATCCTGCTTGCCGAGTGGTTAGCCCTCCCAACTTCGGATCACGAGGTCCCGGATTCAAATCCCACTGGAGGCGGAATTCAGCTCATGACTCTACGGCGCTTCACTGGACAGGGGCTTTCATCATCACCCTTCAGTCAGCTCGATATTACTTAAATAATGTTGAAAGGGACGTAAAACACTAAACCAGTCTCGTAAAACAACAAACCGTCAGACAAATTGTTCATTTAGTGCCCGGATATGGAGATGGCTGCTTCGGTGTTTATCACAGGCGGTTGTACAAGCTTCCCAGCTAGAATTCTACATAAATTTACAGCGGGCCGTTATCGGCCCGTCAGCTACCCTGACAGGCCGATAACGGCCCGCTATAGATTTATGTAGAATGCTTACTGGGTTGGTCCCTTGTAACATCATTATTTGCTTAACATCAGTTATACATGTAGATGGTCCATGGCTGTTGAGTTAAACATACATACTGTAAGTCATTTAAAGGAGTTTTGTTTTATTTTATAATTTTCTGAGGGGGTGGTCGGGTGTGGCGAAGGTGTCGTGTATCTTGCGTCACCGTGGCATCCAACTGATATTGGCTTACATGTAGGCAAGGCTTGCTTTCCTTGTAGCAGGTAAGGGTAGAGGGGAATGCTTTTAATTCTTCTGTTTCTTCCCTTTCATTCCTTCTCCTCTTTCTTTCCTGTCCCTCTCTTTCATCCCCCCCACCCCCCACTATCTCTTCTATCTCTTTTCTCCCTTTCTCTGGGAGACGACACAAAATGACACACAAGGGTTGACATGTCGTTAAACTCCAGCTCAATCAATCAATTATTTTCTGAAGATATTTTGATCGAAAATTGGTAATGCTCAGTGGAATGTAACATGAAAGTTCTCGCCTCCGATATTAGGTTAAATGATCAGGCTGGTCTGAAGCTTAAATGAAAGCACGTATCCATATGTACATTTTCTAACGTCTCATGAAAAAAAAAATCCGAATCCTGTTTATAAAATGTAGGCGAATACCTTGTATAGACAGTAGTCGTGTGGTTTAATTTCATTTCATGCTATGTTTTCGTCAGTTGTGCAATGATCCACGCACACACACGCACGCACTCACTGACTTACGCACGCACGCACGCACGTTATCCAGTCTCGTTATTTATATATTTTTGTTTGTTTCTTTTTTTTTGTTGTTAGCGTATGAAGACATCGGGATGTTTACATGCGGAACTACTTTTAGCACTTGTAAACAAAGTTCTTGCGGGTAAGTTGAAATGAAATGAATATTATAGAGTATTTGTAGTTCGAGCTTTAAGTTTACATCACCCACTATCGCACCCATATTCCATCATAACCCCAGAAACCGTTCTTCGTACTCAATAAAGGAGATCGGATACTCATTCATGGGGAGACAACCTGTCAAATAACAATTTGCCTCCCTTCTGAAAGGAGCCTAACTCTCAGAGGGAAGACTTTGCTCCCGTTGGGAACAAATTCTGTCCTTTTAAAGCAGACCCTTGTATTGAGAGGCTTGTGGTGAGAGAAGCAAACAGGAAGTCACAAAAGTAATCTCACTTGTTCAACATGGCGAAAAAAAAAACAACAGCCAAGTGTATCAAATCCCCGTAAATTGACTGAAAATATATGTAGTCTCGAAAACATGCCTACATAATTTTGACCCTCTTAAACCCCACTTTTATAAAGTAAAGCTGGGGTTTACAGGGGCATGCATTATTTTTCTTATTTTTGCTCAAAAACATAGATTGTGGGTACTCGTTAGAATCGCCTCGCCCAGGCGCTTCTAACGAGTACCCACAATACATGTTTTGAGCAGAAATATGAAAAATATCAAAGTTTTTATCTGAAAATTTTCAGATTTTGGAGGTGACATTTTCTATATACAGTATTTGAATAGGCGTGTTTTCGTAATGCCTAGAAAAAGAAAGTGTATGACAGAACACATGTACGACATTACGAAAACATGCCTATTCCAATATACTGAAAATTTTACCAACAACAAATGAAAATTTTCAGATAAATAAATTCTGATATTCTTCATATTTCTGCATAAAACATAGATTGTGGGTTCCATTAGAACTACCTCCGGGAGGCAGTTCTAAACATACCCACAACCTATGTTTTTGAATAGAAATAAGAAAATAATGTATACCTCTGTAAACCCCAGTTTTACTATATAAAAATGGGGTTTAAGGGGGTCAAAATTATATAGGCATTGTTTTCGTGATGAATTGTTAACCATTCAAGCGCCAACACTGAAAGTAAAATAATGTCCATTCAAACACTAAGAAGAAAGTAAATTACTAAGTTATATGTCAGTATTTACTTTGAGGACTAGTAAATTATACTATTATAAAGATAAAAAATTACTAGCTGATCATTCAAGACAAAAAGTAATTTCCCTTTAGTCGTGAAAATACATGTCAAATTCAAAGTTAATTATTAACTTTTCTGTTTTGGAGATGTTTTCGTCTGTTCTCAAGAGAGACATTTTGATTGCAGACATGCAACCATAGATTCACACATATCATAATGGGTCTCATTCATATACTTCTGAACAGATATTTGTTAAACAGTATTTTCATTTCATTGTGGTGTTTATTTGATGTTTTTGACAAAACGGTTATAAAACTGTTGGTAAAACTATAACCTCAACATCGTGACATAAGTCAAGATCATATGGATTAAAATATTTGACTGTTTTTATTCGATTTATTTATTTAGTTCATTCTTTTTTGGTTGTTCTGCTTTACTGAATGAATTCGTTATACAGGAAGATTCAAATCCAGCATATGTTATAATTAGATGAAATCAGTATGCTAGCTGTCCAGTAAATATGACAAGCCTAGTAGTAAACGTTGTGAGTTACTAGCCATGTTTGCTCAAGTACTATTCCAACTAATAAATTGTACTAGATATTTCTCTCAGTATAGCAAAATTTGTAGCAGACGACATTCTAAGTTTTTGTTTTTATTTTTCAGAGAAAGTAAGTCATGACATTTCATATGAATCGTCTGCCAAGCAGACGATTCACATGAGATGTCAAGTCTTATTTTCTATACAAAATAAATAAATAAAAGTGTGTCTGTTGCAGTTTTGATTGTCGCATCAAAGGTTTAATAAGATATGAGGTTCATTATTTCATTTTTATCATTGTAGAGGAACCTGTCTTGCCAACTGTGACAGTGATCAACAACCCATATATGGAATTGACCAGTATCACGTGGTATGTGCTATTTCTTACTATTCATCATATATTTCTACATATACCTTGAATGTAAACATATGTGTATATGAGTGTAAAGATGTAACCGAAAAAAATAATATTTAAATGCATTTGAACCGGGACACGGGGGGGGAGGGGGGGGGGGGTGTCGGGTGTATCTTACATCTTACATCACCGGAGCGACCAGCTGATATTGGCTTGCAGTTTGGCAAGGCCTGCTGTCTTTGTAGCAGGTAAGAGTAGATGGGGGAGTGCTTTAATTTCTTCTGTTTCTTCACTTTCATTCTTGGTCTTATTTTTTCCCTGGATCCTTGACTACCCAAGGAATGCCATGCGAACACAGATCAGACTGTGCAGATGCGCAGGCTGATCTGAGTCTTCGCTGGAAGTATATGCAATCTTGTAGGAAATGCTGTTGAACGCTCCATATCTTTATTTGTGCTGGTATAAAGATGTAGCTAGAAAGTGAATACAGTTGACTCTCATTATCTCGAATTCCAGGGGATTCTCTGAAATACTTCGAGATATCCGTATCGCGACATTTCAGATTTGCAGAACTTAGGAAAAAAATCGAACAGCCACATTTAACAAATGTATATGTAATTTGACTCCTGAAGTTAGAGATATATTGAAAATATTGTGGAAAAGAGGAGATATTGCTCCTTAGGAGCAATATCTCCCCTTTTCCACAATATTTTGTTACGTGTTGTTAGATGTTCATGTTTAAGCAGGGACCAGATAATCGCTTCGAGATAAGCAGTTATTGGAGATAAGCGAGGCTGAGATAACAAGAGTCGACTGTATTTGAATGCATTTGTGTCATCTTATTATAAAGCCAAACGATATTGTATTGTGCTGCAGATCTAGGAGAGGCTGATCATTTTGATTTCGGAAAAACACTAATACAGACAACCCTCTTTATACCGATATTCGATACAACGACATCTGATTGGCTGACAAAATGTGTTATAATGACAATTTGACTGTCACGAAACTTTCGCTTAAGAGGTTACAAGTTGTCACAAATTCAAGAATACTGTATTTTACATTTTACAGAAACATATATTTTGGATATTTGTTAGAATCGCCTCACGAGGCGATTCTAACAAATATTCAAAATATATGTACTACGAGAAAGTAAGAATAAATCATGGTCTTTCTAACATATCATTCTGCCCAATAAGGATTCTTTACAACAGCAAATTCATTATAATGGCAACATCTTTGCGAACAAATGCTGTCGTTGTAACGAGGGTTCACTGTACCCAAATTAATTTTCAAGAAGGATCACGAGATCCAGGGTCCAGAGTTCGAATCCTGCTAGAGTCGGAATTCAATTCATGACTGTACGGCACTTCATTGCAAAGAACCTACATCGTCTCTACATGACTTAAATACTATAGAAAGGGACATAAAACGCCAAACTACAATCATCATCGATTTTGGACAAATTAAAGGAGAAATTAGGTTGTCCCAGAGCTGATTTGGCCACATTCAGTTATTTTGATATATTTTATTTTTATTTTACCCCAGGTCCTGCTGAACCCTGATAGGCCCTGCCTTTGCAAATAGTGTAGATTCAAATCAGTTGGGTTTTCAGAAGCCAACTGATCTGGATCTGCACTGTTTGTCATGTAGTATGTGAATTTGATTCTCAGCAACCTAGATCAATGTATCTTATTGGCTGACAATTGGAAATGCGAGTGGCAGCTTAATTTATTCAGGTTGTCAAAGGTTTAAAGGCGCCATATTCCTCAGAGTAGACATTTTATTATCAAAGAAAGGTTTGATAAATTGATATATGGTATTAATACAATCATAAAATGTGGCACCTGACAGCTTGTAAAATTTCAGCTGGTCCCTGGTTCTTGAAATGAAATGATTTTGTATCACATATCAAAATTAATGTTGCCAACATTAATTCAGAGATACGATAAAAAAATAATAATAATGAAAAAACAAAAACAAAAACAAAAAAAAAAAAAAAAAGAATAAAAAAAAAAAATAAAAACGTAAAACTATGATACCCACCATTTGTCATGTCGCGGGCAGATTACTCCGTAAAAATTGACGAAATTTGCCCTTTAGCAATCTCAAACCAGATCTTCACAGTATCAATGCACACACCAAGTTTCATGAAAATCCATTGATCTTTACTCAAACGAAAAATGGACGGACGGATGGACGTACGACTGACGGACAGACACACGGACGTCCAACGTGAAACTGTAATACCCCGCCACTATCGTGTGGCGGGGTATAAAAAAAAAAAAACAGTTTTGACGAGAGACTAACTGAAATTTTACAGGCTGTCAGATGCCACACTTTATGATTTTTAAACCTTTCTGTGATAAAAAAAAATGTCTATTTTTGAGAAATATGGAACTTTTAAATTATTACCATAGGCTTTATGTGACCATTTTCACAGATGTTACGACTCACCTGACACGTGAAACATTTCCATTTTACAGTTGACTCTCGTTACCTCGACCTCGCTTATCTCGAATTACCGCTTATCTCGAAACGATAATCTGGTCCCTGCGTAAACATAAAAATCTAACAAGAGGTAACAAAATATTGTGAAAAAGAGGAGAAATTACTCCTAAGGAGCAATTTCTCCTCTTTTCCACAATATTTTCAATGTATCTCTAACTTCAGGAGTCAAATTACATTTACATTTGTTAAATGTTGCTGTTCGATTTATTTTTTCCTGAATTCTGCAAATCAGATATCTGGAAGTATTTCAGAGAGTCCCCTGGAATTCGAGATAATGAGAGTCGACTGTATGTATATAGCTAGTCGGACGAAGCTTCCGATGACCATTACCACCTTTCAGTCGACTATATATGACTTAAACACTATTGAAATGGCCGTAAATCACCAAATCATCATCGTAGGCTCTGGCCACACCAGATTAAATATTTATTTTATTGTAGTGCTTTATGATTTTTTTTTCTTTTTTTCCTTTCTTATGCCCCCATTTTCAAAGAAGTTGGGAGAGCACATTGCTTTGGTCTTGTCCGTCCATCCGTCCGTTCGTCCGTCATGCTTTGGAGACCTCATATCTTTGGAACCATGTATGCTAGGATTTTGAAATTTCATATATGCATTGCTTTTGACAAATTAGCCCACCTGTATTTTTTTCTGTTCTGTCAGATTCTTCATGGTTGAGTTAGGTCACTTTTCAGACTTAGGCATTTTAGCACATGGAATATTGTAAGCAAACTATCTAAGTGATAACTTAAGTTAGGTTCATGAAATTTTGCAAACAGTTTGGAACCAGTGTATAAATGACCTGTTTAAATTTTTGTGAACGTCTATAGATATTTGATCAAGTGTCGGGTATCTTACGTCACCGGGGCGTCCAGCTGAAATTGGCCTCCAGTTGGGCAAGGCCTGCTATTCTTGTAGCAGGTAAGGATAGAGGGGGAATGTTTTTATTTCTTCTGTTTCTTCACTTTCATTCCTGTTCCTCTTTCTTTCCTGTCCATCTCTTTCATCTCCTCTACTGTTTCTTCTATCTCTTCTCCCTTTCTCAGGGAGACGACACAAAATGATCCACAAGGATTGATATGTCTTTAACCCCAACACAATCAATCAGTCAAAAGATATTTGATCAAATTATGCCCCTTTCCCAGACTTGCAGATGATGGTATGATGTTTCATAAACACCATCTTTAGTTTCTTTTCTTTTTTTTTTTGTAGGATTCTGGAATTTGTAAAGCCGCTATACAGTCCTCTGCTATAAAAGTCACTGGAGGTCACGTGGTCTGGCATACGGAAGCGAATGTAACGTCTTTCACTGCAGGAACCAAGAATGGAATAATGAGCTTCGCCAAACCTGGGTAATTCAAGGGAAATTATTACACTTTCAGGGGAGGCGATTCTTTCAAAATATGTCCTTCCCTTCTGATAAGGGGTCTACTCTTGGGAGCAAATTCTTTCCTTTTAGAGTTGAACCCTTTTCAGAAGGGGACTGATGTGCAAATTTGTGATTTTCCGCCAATGTTTACAAGGGAGACAATTTTTACGACTTCTTTCAAGAAGTCGTAAAAGTTGTCTCCATTGTAAACATTGGCGGAAAATCACATAAATAAGTCGTAAAAGTTGTCTCCCTTGTAAACATTGGCGGAAAATCACAAATTGCCTTTTAAACATTTAATATCTAGCAAAGATGATAGATTCTATCAAATTAACATTCTAATTGGGCGTGCCAAGTGGAAACGGTCCATCGGGCATCACCAAAAGCGTTATTCAGCTCATATTGCTCATAAATAGGGCCATTGCAATCCGCTTAAAGAATCCTTGAATACTGTTAAATATATAACAGACATAAGGTCCTGATCAGAATGTGTAGAAGCTCAGGATAATCTGAACCTACGCGCTTTGCATACCCAGTAAACACAGCAAGTCTTAACAACGTCGAAAGATTATTGCACTTTATTTAATTTGTGAATGATTCGCAGGTGTTTTTTTACATCGATAAAAAACACAAAAAATGAAATTCATTTCTTATAAGTCCAACATTTACGTCGAAAATTTTGATCTTGTAACTCGCTTTAGAAATTTGCGCGAACAAAATAGTTCCGGAATTCCTACTTATTGGATTTATCGAAGTATATATACCTTTTTCACATTGCTCTTGACCAAACAAATTACGCTAAATAATTGTAGGCATATTGAGTTGGAATCATTGCATATCAACGTCGAAACCCCGTTATTGCAACGCTGTGTATAAGCTGCATACACAGTGAGCACATAACGTTGAAACAACGTCGTTGATACGACGTTATATAAACGTCATGTGTCCGCTGAAAAAATCATATGATTTCAAAGTTGCATTCAAATTGTAAAATGATTCAAATCAAACTGAGGGGGTGTGGGTGGGTGGGGGGGGGGGAGGTGGGGGGGGGGGGGGGGGGGGGGGGGTGGGTTCGAGTGACTTATCATTTTCTTTTTTTTAGAACAAAATATAATTCGTGTGTTATCTATGTGCTGTATTTATCCTAATTGTTCGGTCATCTTACCATATTTCTCCTAAATTTGAACACTTGAATTTAACTACCTGTTGATGCGTTTAAAATTTGAATACGTCCACACTACTGCGTGTTCGTATGTTTAAAATTGCTAAAAGAGTAACAAAGAGCGTCCTATGATATTTGATCTGGGTGCACACTATAAGCGCAGGTCTGTCTATCCGAAAACGTAGAGAAAACAGACCTGAAACAGCGAATAGTGGTTAAGGACATAAAGGGCACCTCTGCAAAAGTCATGCTTATAAAATTAGCTTTAATGAGCTTTTCGTTATTTAGTGTAACCTCTCTAAAAAAAATCGAGCGGGCACATGATGTTTATACAACGACGCATCAATGTCGATGCAACGTCATGACGTTGCATCGACGTTGATGCGACGTTGTCTCCATGTTACGTGTCCGCTGGGAATGGCCACTTTGGGGAGTGCGTAAAACTGGTCGTTGTAGGGATGAGATAGTCTGGCCCCAGATCCTTTCTTTATTTTTCTTTTCTTTCTTTTTCATCTTCCTTTTTTTTTTTTTTTTTTTTTTTTTGAGTGTACACAACACTTGTATAGCTTGTAGAATTTTTGTTTACTTCAGTCCCTTGGCTAGAAAGAAAGGTTTTTGTTCAGCCATAGGTAACTTGAAGTTGGATTAAAGAGGATCATGATAAAAAAATAATGTAGAGAAAGAGAAAAATAGATATAAAACAGAAACGACTGGAGCCAGTCTAGGGATGAGACTGTTATAATGAACACTTTTTTGAGTTGGGTTGGGTTGGCGTAAAACGGCCCAGTCAGCACTTCTAACGTCATATCGAGCCGGTCAGTTTACCTAACCATACTTTATTCCTGGAAAGGTTTGGTTCTCTAAGCGATTGACCAGTACTTGTGCACATTCTTTTGCCTGAAACTGTCAAATGCCCTTCTTGAATCAGCGGAAGGAAGAGAATGACAATAGAAAATATTTCATGATCAATATCCACGAAAGAATGTTACCAACGAAAGTGTGATCCCGGCGGGGATCGAGTTCGCGACCTCCTGATCACCTCCAGTCGGACAGCCATCCGACTGAGCCATCAAGGCCAGCAATATTGGTAAATTAGATGTGGCTGTTATAGGGAGATAGTTGTTGTTGCCAAGTGATCGTCCTTGGAGATTCCACTTTACAACCACGGCTTGGCGTAGGTAACCTGAGTACCATATTCGACCTGAACGCACTGTGCGCTTTTGCTTATATATATATATATATATATATATATATATATATATATATATATATATATATATATATATATATATATATATATATATATATATATGTATATATATATATATATATATATATATATTATAAAATGGGGAGAAGGCATAACATCTAACAAAAATTTTTTTGGTAGCACTGGATCCAGAAAGGATGCTGAAATGATAGGCGTTAAACTACATGTTGAGAGTTAATCATTAACAGTGCAAATGATTTGTTTACCTGAGGCCTTTCGCCGAAAGGCCTCAGGTAAACAAATCATTTGCCCTGTAAATGATTAACTCTCAACATATATATCTGGTTAACATTTACGAACAGGTAAAGTGGTGAGATTTTTAGTTTTTTTTTCTTGACGTGCAAATTTGAACGTATAAAAAGTTTATGTGTAAACTTGTAAAAAACTTGTAGTAAACTATCCACCTGATAAAGGAAGACTTAGAAAGATCACGAGAGGACTTAATGAGAGGCATATGTAATTATGTTAATTATGTTTAATTAGTTTTATTATGCTAATACAATATTTTGTTTTATTTAATTATTAAAACGTATTTGGTGGGTACTCATTTGAATTGCCTCGATCTAGTCATGGCAATTTAAATGAGTACCGACAATATATGCTTTTATGAAGAAGTAGATATTAGTACACGGGTTGTAATCTAAAGGCTATGTGAAATTGATTGACTGTGCGATTGGGTAATTACGTCAGATACGGTAGTCAGGATTTGTCAACTGTCTGCACGTGCTGACTCGCGAATATTTTTTTATGATTACAGAGGTCCGGGAACTGATGCAGCTGTGTTTGTTACGTGAAATCATATGTTCTCCTTTAGAACAGGGAAAATCTGTGCTGGGACAATAAAAGAGATTGTTTAATTACATTTTGTTGAATTTTATATTAACAATTATTAGCTTTAACAAAAAGGTTGGTCTACGCTTAGCACATATTGTGTGCTAAGCATAAACCAAGCTTTTTATCAAAGCTAAAACTTGGTCATAATATATAACGTTTAGCAGTCTATGGAAAATAACAATGGACCCGTCCATGACCCGTCCATAAAGTGCTTCCGGAGTAATGACAAACGTTACGATTGTCTACGACAAAAACATCAACAAAACAAAATACTTAAACCCTTTAAACGTCAAGAAAACTTGCAACTGAAAATGACATCTGTTTATGTCGTCTGCTGAATATTCTTGCAAACATTTCAAACCTGTTTCTGCATAAAAGCAAAACAGTTTGGACCCTGATCAGACTGCTCCTCTAGGAGCAGTCTGATCTTGATCCACACTGTTTGCAAGAATGACTTTTAAATCGACAAGCAGATGAAAAAGCAGACGACAATTGTTGTGATTGGCAGTTTAAGGGTTAAGTGTGAATGATGAGCCATTGGGTTACATATACGGATGAATATCAACCGGCGTCTGACGTTATTGCGTAAAAACTGAATTGGTACAATCAAATACCTTGTTTGCATAACAATATATTAGTACAAGTTGAGTAGTCGGCACATTCCAGCAGAAGTTTCGTAATTTTTGATCCCCTTTACTTCAGATATATACTCCCTAATCCTGGACCCTGATTCCCCAATCCTAAACCCTAATTACCTAACCCTAGTCCCTAATCCCTAATTACCTAACCCTAACCCTTGTTTACCCTACCCTTAATTACCTTACCCTAACCCTTGATTACCTAACCCTAACCCCTGATTCCCTAACACTTACTTCTGATTACCTAACTCTAGCCCCTGATACCTAACCCTAACCCTTGATTCCCTAATCGAAATCCCTGATTACCCAACCGTAACCCCTGATTACCTAACACGTACCCCTGATTACCTAATCCTAACCCCTGATTATCTATATTTACTATCTAAAATTGTGAAACGAGAGAAGGGTGTCTGAATTCTGAATAAGTGAAGAGCAGGTCTCATGCCTCTGAAATTAATTTAGGGGTTTTGAGCTCACCTGAGCCTTTAGGCTGATATGTGAGTTTATAGTATAGACAGCCTCCGCCGTCCTACCGTTCGTCGTCCGTCCGTCGTCCGCACTCTTAAAGCTTCTTCTCCTGAGAAACCACTGGGCCAATCAAAGCCAAATTTTATGTAGAGCCTCCATGAGCAGGGGAACAAAAGGTTTCTCGCGGCATCTGGGTCACATCATCAAGATGGCCGCCACGCCCATATATGGTAAAACCTAGACTAGCTCCTAGACCTTGATGTCATGTTTTATCACTCCTTACTATAAGCTGATTCAAATTCATTTATGACATCTTGTGTAGCCAGTCTCTAATAGTTGGTCTCTGACAAGATTAGTTGCTGCTATCAAAGAGGTGAGGCAAGCAGTAAGTAGTAGATGGCCCTTAGTTCATTAAGTAGATTAATAATTATAATTGATTTATGAAAATAGTATTGATATCCGACTAGTGGCTAGTCTAGGTAAAACCTTATAAAAATCTTCTCCGGAACCAAAGGGCATTTGTCCCTGGGGTTTGGTATGCGTCATTGGAGACATGGGCCCAATAAAGTTTGAAAACAGTTTTAACCTTGGGTTGACCTTGACCTTTTCTACAGAAAGGTCAATTTTTCTACTTGGACTCTATAGACTAAACATTAAACATCTTCTTGTCTGAAACTACAAGGCCGAGACCTATAAAAATTTGGTGTGTAGCTTTATCTTGTGACCTCTACCAATTTTAAATTATCGCCATTTAGTCACTTCATTTTCATAGACTCATACAGGGAAAAAACGTCAAATGTCTTCTCAGAAACCATTGAGCCGAGCCAATCAGAGCCAAATTTCACATAGAGCCTCAATGGGTAAGGGGAACGAAAGTTTGTTCGCGGCATCTGGAACACTTCTCCAAGATGGCTATCATGCCTCTATATCGTAAAAACCCTTTAAAATCTTCCTCTCCGGAACCAAAGGGCTAATTGCCCAAAGGCTTGGTATGCAGCATTTGGGACACCCAGCTAGCATTCTTTAAAAATCTATAGCGGGCCGTTAGCGACCCGTCAGCTACCCTGACGGGCCGCTAACGGCCCGCTATAGATTTATAAAGAATGCTTACTGGGCAGGGGCCAACAAAGTTTGAAAAAAATGATAAGCTTAGGATGCCTTTGACATTTTTACAGAACGGTCAATTTTTTACATAGACTCCTACAGGCAAAACTTTTAAAAATCTTCTTGTCTGAATCTAGAAGGCCCAGGCCTTTGATCTTTAGTTTGTAGTTTCAAAGCCATATTTTGTGTGACGTGTCTGTTTCTCAAAATTAATTAAAACTAAATTCCATACAAAGCTACTTTAGGATATAGAAACCAAAAGGCTTTTCAAACTGTGCCGGCTGCAATACCCATATATTCCAGTCTTTAAAATTGTTACCATAAAATTGCTCAGAACAAAAAAGTCTCAGTTAAGCTACTTGACCATTGGTCCTCTGGTGATAATTTATCAAACCGTCCGAGGATAAAAGGCGGAGCCTGACTTGTGCAAGCATATTAAAGAACTTTCAAAGTACGGAGATTCCAAACATGGAAGCGTAAACTTTATATGTAAGCAGACGACATTTAAAATCGTTTTATTTTTCATAGACATTACGAAAACACGCCTATTCAAATATATAGAAAATTTTACCTCCAGAAACATAAAATTTTCAGATAAAAAATCTGATATTTTCATATTTCTGCTCAAAACATAGATTGTGGGTACTCGTTAGAACCGCATCGGTAAGGCGGTTCTAACGAGTACCCACAATCTATGTTTTTGAGCAAAAATAAGAAAAATAATATGTGCCCCTGTAAACCCCAGTTTTACTATATAAAAGTGGGGTTTAAGGGGGTTTAAATTATATAGGCATGTTTTCGTAATGAAAGAAGGCTTCACATTTCATTCGAAACAATTCAAATAAAATGTCACGCCTTATTTTCTGTGATTAAAAAAAATCATTATCATCCAGTGACGTGGCCTACAGAGTGACCAAGCTTAAATGGATATAAAACAGAACGTAGTCGGCCTCGGTGGCTCAGTTGGATGCGCCGTCCAGGAGATCGCGGGTTCAACTCCCGCCGAGGTCGGCAACAGTTTCTGGCGAAAGAATGAGCACAATACTGGTTAACCGCTTAGAGGACTAAGCCTGCCCAGTAAACGTGTGGTTAGATAAACTGACCGCGCTCGACATGACCCCATTGGGTTGACTGGGCCGTAAAACCTCAACACAAACAAAAATCATTCATCGTCCTACATTCAATCTTGGAAGTGAGCTGGTGCCGTTTTAAAGCTAAAGTCTTGTACTTTACTGTAGTGTTTAAACCTGAAACTTAGTTGCATCACATTACCCAAACAGAATGTTTCCAAACACAGGATTCTTAATATTACGGACAAAGAATGCCCAGGCTTAAAGTAGGATAAATATTAACTTTCACAAAAACTTGGTGTACGCTTAGCACACATTGTGTGCTAAGAATAGACCAAGTTTTTTACGGAAGCTAATACTTGGTTAATATAATGTTGAGCATTTAATGGAAAATAGCACTGGACCAGTCCATAACCTTTCATAAAGTGCTTTCGGAGCGAAGGCGAACTCTGCGCACATGGCCGTAGACAGTGATGAGGATGTAAGGGTATTTAGTATGGTGGCATATTTCTGCCACGAGATAGCTAGATAGCTATCGCGATAATATTCTTAATTTTCTAGAAAATAAAAAGTTTTCCTGAAAACATTATCGCAATAACTTGAAATATCTAGATATGTTTTTTAATTTAAAAAAAAATGTTTTAACGCAAAATTTCGTGATACTGCTCGGAACTGACATAAGTATCTACATAAAATTATCGCGATAATTTTTTTCATGGTAGCAAGGTAGCTATAAATAGAACACAAGCTGTTATGACATTCCAGGATTTCCACGCACCGATTTGCGATTGCTTAGTATAAACTCTTACCTTAAAAGTCGCTGGTAAATACCCTCGGTGAAATTCAACATTATAAACAAAGGTATTCCGATTGCGGTTCTATCTATAGATAACAGAAAATAAAAGGCAGCTCTGGGCACTAACGCAAAAAATATCGCGATGATACTGTAACCTTTCGCGATAATATTTCCAGGAAACTTTAGACTATTAAGATAATCTTTTCAGGAAACTTCGAAATACCAAGATAATTATTGAAACTATTGTGATAGCTACCTACGTGGCAGAAATATGCCACCATAATTTAGAGTTCTATATCTTTGTTTCATGTTCTATGATATACAGATATAGTTGTACAATCTGTGCAAGTTATCAGTTAGCCTTTGCCACCTTCTGGGCTAATTCAGCAGACGACATATTGACTATACTTTCCTTATTTTTTCCAGAAAACCGGCTTTGAAATTTCGTGCGTATTACCTTCTTAGAGGAAAATGTGCAGAAAATGTCAAAGCCTTTTTTTCCTGCTGTCATTCTTTCCCTTTCGCTAAATCAAGAAGGGCAGTGGCAGTTTCTGGCGAAATAATGTACACAATACCATAGACTAGCTACTAGTCGGATATCAATATTATTTTCATCAATCAATTACAATTATTATTAATTTACTTAATGAACTAAGGGCCATCTACTACTTATTGCTTGCCTCACCTCTTTGATAGCAGCAACTAATCTTGGAGATATCCAATGTCAGAGACCAACTTTTAGAGACTAGCTATACAAGGTGTCATACATAAGTTTGAATCAGCTTATATAGTAAGGAGTGATAAACCATGACATCAAGGTCTAGGAGCTAGTCTAACAATACTAGTACCGCTAAGAGGACTTAGCTTGCCCAGTAAACGTGTGGTTAGGCAAACTGTCAGCACTCGACATGATCCCATTGGGTTGAATGGGCCGTAAAACCTCAACACAAAACAAACAAAGCCTATTTTCTGGGAAAAATCAAAACGTCGTCTGGTGAAACTGAGCGTAAAAATTGCGTTCATACAACTTAGAATGGCTACGTTTTCAACTGAAATTTGTTTGCAAAAATCAGACAGGTTTTGTTCCAGACTCAAGAAAAGAACTGCACACCCATCCGTCACATAGTTGAATATTTCTGCATGTGTCTTTCTTAAACACGGAGTACCAACCCTGAAAAATAAGTCTTATCCTTGGCTATCCATAAACGCGCTCAGTAAAAGATTCCGATCAGACTGCGCAAATGCGCAGGCTGATCAGAATCTGTGCTGTGCGCACATGTCCAAAGGTACGTTTTCTGACGTTATGGTTCAATCCATGATGTATGCAATGATTATGTAAAGGGATAGCAAGACCCTTCCATAGTGCGTCCTTCAGACTGGCTGCGCAGACTGATCTGGGCTTTCACTGTCAGAATATGCCCAGAAGGCAAACTTTGCTTGGTGCTGCCCAAATCAGACAGAGTGAATGCGCATGCAGGCTGATATGGGCCTTCGCTGTCACATACTGATCATACCAAGTGAAATCCTTTACTGTCCGTTCTTGCCCTTAAAACCCATCTTGCTGTAGGCAAGAACGAGTAAATGCCTTGTTATGCCGTTTTGCAAAATCTCACAGGTTGACAGATAAAGAATAAGCCCAACGAGCACATGACGTTTATAAGTCACAGTAACGTCAATGCAACGTCATGACGTTGCATCGACGTTAATGCGATGTTTAATAAATGTTATGTACCCGCTGGGAGATAAAGGACCTTTTTATGAATTGAAGATAATAGGCCTTATCATATCCTTTGATCAGTAAATATTGACCTATTGATATGTTTAAGGAAGTGCTTTTTTTTCACTTTTTAGCTCAGTTGAGTCAAAAGGCTCATGATGAGCTATTGTAATCACTCCCCGTCCGTCGTCCGTCCACAGCTTTGAACGACTTCTTCTCTGAAACCCCTAGGCAAATTTTCTTCAAACTTTATGTGGAGCCTTATGTGGAGCCTTCTGTCAAAGGGGATTGAAAATTTATACAAATGGTTGCGGTTCGATAATAAAGATGGCCGTCATGCCCATATATGGTAAAGGTACTTAAAAATCTTCCTCTCCAGAACCAAGAAAGCTTTGAGGCTGAATCTTGGTATATAGCATGGGATTCAAGGTCTACCAAGTTTGTTCAAAACATGACTCGGTTGACATTTACGGCAAAGTCATATTTGCATACCTATGCATATTTATAGGGTAAGTGCTGAAAAGTATTTTTCTCAAATGTATTCAAAACGAATGGCTGAAACCTACAATGTATGATCAAAGAAGCAAAACCCTTTAAGTAACAGTCAAACTTTGGTCCTCTGGGGTTATCTGCCCTTGCAGGTTTATTTACATGTATAAAATCTTTTTATCTTTAAACGTATTTTCTCTAAAGTCACGGTAGCTTGACGAATTTTTTTACCAAATTCCAAAACGGTCCTTCTGTTGAAGGGGTATTGTCGATTTGTTTAAACCGTCCAGCATCACTGAACAAGATGGCCGTCATGCCAATATATGGTAAAACACTTAAAAATTTCTTCTCCAGAACAGAGCTGGATCTTGGTATATGGCATCAGGGACTCAAGTCTACCAAGTGTTACGAGCTAGGCGTAATGAGAAAAATGAAAATTAAACCAGCAACAAGCTTTAAATTATTAACAATATTTATTCACAAACAATAAGACAAGATTCAAAACAAAATGATGTAAGTAAACAGTACCTTTCAAGTCACAAAGTCCCTCAGAAATAATCATCAAGAATTTATAAAACAAATCCTTTGAATAACAGTTTCTTATCCCACAATTTATTTTAAGTTTCTGAATTTAGACTTTAAGTCCAGAATGAATAAAATATTAAACTAATCCAGTATAAGATTTGATCATGACCTATTTTCTACGGTCATTCTCTCCCTTCCGCTGATTCAAGAAGGGCAGTTGTCAGTTTCTGGTGAAAGAATGTGCACAATACTGGTTAAGCGCTTAGAGGATTAAGCTTGCCCAGTAAAAGTGTGGTAAGGTAGACTGACCGCGCTCGACATGACCCCATTGGGTTGACTGGGCCGTAAAACCTCAACACAAACAAACAAAATCCAGTATAAATAATTTCCGATGAAAGTATACAAAGATGCCCATATGAAAATCTTTTCTCATATATTATCAAACAACATTCCGACTGGAGACCAGGAGGTCGCGGGTTCAACCCCCGCCGAGGTCGGCAACATTCTTTCGTGGAGATTGATCATGAAATATTTTCTACGGTCATTCTCTCCCTTCCGCTGATTCAAGAAGGGCAGTTGTCAGTTTCTGGCGAAAGAATGTGCACAATACTGGTTAACCGCTTAGAGGACTAAGCCTGCCCAGTAAAAATGTGGTTAGGTAAACTGACCGCGTGTTAACTGCTAAGAGAACTAAGCCTGCCCAGTTAACGTGTGGTTAGGTAAACAGACCGCGCTCGACATGACCCCATTGGGTTAACTGGGCCGTAAAACCTCAACACAAACAGACAAAAACTGACCGCGCTCGACATGACCCCATTGGGTTGACTGGGCCGTAAAACCTCAACACAAACAAGCAACATTCTAAAAACAGAATTTACTACAGGCATCTCTCATTTTCCAGTTTCAGTCAAGAAACTTCTAAATATTCTGACATGCCAAAAATAAATCTGTCCAGAATCAAGGACAAAAACAACATGTTATTGTAAACATATTGTTCCAGAAAGTTATTTATGGAAACATAGTAAATAAAATTATTAATGGAAACATAGTAAACATGATGCTTAAAATAATTAAACACCATATATATAACACAAGCTTGTTCAGATACTGATCCTAGGATGACCCCACCTTTCTACGACAAGGTCATATTGCATCCCCATACTCTTGTATGGGGAAAATGTTGAAAAATCAGTTTCTCAAAATGTACTAAAGACTCATGGCTGAAATTTGCAACGTACGATTCAAATAATAAAACTGTTAGTTACATTCAAAATTTTGTCCGACGGGAGTTATGCGCCCTTGCCCCTTGCCTATATACATGTATAAACATCCTTGTCTGAAACCGCTTGACCAATTTTCACATCGAGCGTTTTGTCGAAGAAATATTGAATATTTGTTAAATGGTTCCACACCATTGAACAAGATGGCTGCCATGCCCATATATGGTAGAAAAAACAAGAAAAAGAAACAACAATAACAAAAAAAAAAAAAAAAAAAAAAAAAAAAAAATTAAAATCTTCTTTTCTAGAACCAACAGTATTTCCTACAAGCTTGCATGTGCGTTCAGCGAGACTCAGATCAGCCTGCGCATCCGGGTATGCAGGCTGATCAGAGTCTACGCTTTTAACCCCATACAAAAACTGATCACGCTGCGCGGAGCCGCGGAGTGATATTTGGTACATTTGAAAGCAAACACGTGTGTGTGTGTGTGTGTGTGTGTGTGTGTGTGTGTGTGTGTGTGTGTGTGTGTAAATAGGCTAACTCGGTAGCATTGTATATACATTTGACTACCGTAATAGCCCTAAGTACTGGGACAGATAGAATTTGCAAACAATGTAGACCATGATCAGACGCCGCAGAACGCGGCGTCTGATCAGGGTTTACATTGTTTGCCATACATACAGCAATATTTAGACACATCAAAGGGTGATCGAATGGATTATTTTAAATTTTAGGACAAGTGTGGTATGTAGATGAAGTGTCCCAATACTTATGGTAAATACGTAGGACAAATATGGTAAGTAGACGAGGTATACCAATACTTAGGGTTAGTGCGGCAATTTAGGAGACTGTCTAAACTCTGATATACAGCCATTCTTTACGTCCACTATAAGTGCTGAAGCTTTACTAAAACTATTGTTTGTTTGTTTTTTTTTACCGGTTTCTGTACTGTTAGCTTATCAATTGCAAAGTATTTCCAAATAATTGAATAACGATATTGTTCGCTTATGGTTTCATCACTGTAAATTCACTTGAAGTAATTCAAAATGGCGTCCAACAATAATACATCTTGAAAATGCTATTCAAAAAAGTTTGACGATTTCCTGACTGTCACCAGGAAAGTTTGAAGAAACAAAAATAAAGTTAAACATTTAGTTGTTTTCTTCATAGGTGGCAAATTGAAAATTTGCACAAGAATCTTGAAATGCATGTCCACAAAAAGAATGAATTTAACTAAAGTGTGTCTTTCGATCTGAGGCCACTGTGTTATCACTGTACCCCATTATCATCCGGAAATGACTGAAAACTTTTCGATGGGCCTTAAAATGTAGAGCCTCGATAATTCACGTAACAACAATTCACAATTCTCGATAATTCAGTGCATGTGAAGTACCAGCTGAACTCCTCGATTACAGTCCCGATAATGCAAACAAAATTGCTTGGTCACTATGGCTTTGAAAAATAAATTATTGCATACATTTAATGTTTAATTTACATTCAACGTAGATATCTTAGAGCAGTTACTAGTGAAAATTAACGGGCGGGTGTTTAAATCAATTTTACTGGCACAAAATCTTCACCCTAGACTCAAATATTGTCCACAACATCTTTTAAACTTATGTCTGTTTTGTTTAAACCAACCTCTTCCAAATATTTGATAAGTGTTTTACGCGCTGAAGTGTCCTTAAAACGCTCTAGTGCATTTGTAATGAGATTTATTCCTTCTGTATCTCGCACATGCGCATCAGCACCATGAGTTACCAGTGTCTGAACTTGCTGTACACTATGGCACTTGAATAAAGGTGACCTGCCATACACATCTTTCCAATTAATATTAACCCCTTGTTCAAGAAGAACTTCACATATCTCCAAAAAGGTGCTCGTTGAAGCAAATGATTTTGCTAAGTAATGAAAATAGTTTTGACCAAGTTTATCTTCTTGCACTGCAGCAGGAACCTTTAACCAGTCTTTCAAACAAGAGAGGTTGGGCCACTTTTCTAATGCCAGCATCAACGGTGTTACTTGATTGTTGTCTGGCTGCAAGTAACTAACTCCAGCCTGCGTCAAATACTGAATGAGTTTTTCTGCGTTGGAACTATACTTCAAGTTCGCAATATTATGCGCAACCAGGTTTCGTCCACATGCGTCAGTACTGTGAATATCAGCGCCATGGGTTGCAAGTACTTTAACTCCTTGTACACTAATGCTCTCAAATAATGGGGACCTACCAAAAGCATCTTTTCCATTGATATCGATTTTAGCTTTACACAGAAGGCCACACACCTCTCTAAATGTATCCTCAAATGTGCTGCAAGAGGCGGGTGTCAAGTTACGTAAATACATTTGAACTTCTTTATTTTTCAACAATGGCTGGCCAAAATAATCTTGCAAGCAAAACAGATGATCACGTATCGTCTGTTTATTCTGTGTGTACGAACTTAAAATGTCTTCAGGTACGATGCGTTTACTCCTCTTGTACAAAGTGTAAAATGGTAGTCCTAATTTCTGTTCACCTCCATTCATTATAGTGTCTAGCCAACCATCAAAATGATAATTGAGTTTCTCCTTCACATCACCATTGTACAAACTTTTCGCTGCTTCTTCTAACAAGTACTTCAAGCAATCCCTTATCTTCAATAAACTGCTCTCTTTCTCGTAACAGCTAAACGATCTTGCGAAGTAATGAAAGAAGTTACGACCTTGTGCATCCTTGTGTACCGGCTGTGATCTTTTTAACCACTTCTTTAAACACGAGAGAACAGGTCGATATTGCAACACTATCATCAGAGGAGTTACACCGTTGACATCTGGTTTCAAAACATCAACATCCCCCTCCGACAAAATCTCAACCACCGTTGCGGTGTATGCACCTGTGTTTGCAGTTGGGTCTGATAAACAGTTAATCAAACTTAGAAATCCATTGTAATCAATACTAGCCCCCATAACAGTTAATAGTTTTACTCTTGCGAGTCTCTTTGAATCAATGCATTTTGATAAGCAAGTCTCACCGAGGTCGTCTTTTGAATTTATGTCGAGATTCTTTTTCAGCAGTGCACAACATATCCGCTCAAACTTGTCTACAGAGATCTCTGTCTCTGTTAAGTAATGAAAATATGTTTTACCAGCTTCGCCTGTTCTCTTGGGTTTTGAATTTTTTATCAGATCTTCCACACACTTTACATTTGGACAGTTAGAAAATGCCAGCATCAAAGGCTCTCTGTTGTAGATGTCTTTAAAATAACATTCGGCACCAACAATTCCTTTGCAGAAATAATAACAGTCTGTAAATACTTCAGAATCCCACTCGGCAACCTCACATTTCAGGCTTAGGCAATCATTATTTAGCAAGAACAAGTAATGCATGGCGTTTCGTCCGTTTTTGTCATTAACATGAAAATCAACTTCAGCGGAATACAAACATTGTAGCAATTGCAACGTGTCCCGTCTTTTCCTATTCCAAAGTAAAGTATATAGAACAAGATTGTAGTTTTCCATACTTTCAACGCGAACATCAACGCATCTTTTGACTATTAACTGAAAATACTCTACTGTAATATGAACGGAAGAGTTAAACAACGATTGAACATTTGTCTTATAGTCTTTATCATTACTTAAGGTTCGCTTCTTTTCAGTACAATATGCACATAACTTCTCTTCAACGTTATTCGAAAGAAACACACAACCTAGTATAACACTCTTAACATTTCCATCACCATCCGGTAAATACTGCAGTAAAAACTCAACACTACTTTTGTGTATATTAACTGTCATTAGCATATGATCTTTGTCTTTTGTCCAATATGAGCTGTTTGTAACTTGCCAAAGGATCGAATGCACGATACCATTGCCTTGTGGTTTAGTACAATGAAGTTTTCGCAGAAAATCTGGTAATATTCTTGAAATAGCTTCATGGTTAGATATGTCTGCAAAACACTGAAAAACACTGCATATCAAATCAGACCGGCTGCCACAAGCTTCTGCATTCTCAATTAAATTCATAAATTTTCTGGCACATAAAGCTGGGTCTTTAATATTTTCCATCAGATCGAGCAGTGGCGAATTACCATACACGCTTTCCTTGTGGTGTATGTCTGTTCCTAATTTAAACAGTATTTCGCATAGGATTCTGAAATCGTCATCTGTAATATTCGCTCGTATAAGGTAATGTAGATATCCCCTACCATTGCGGTCTGTATAGAGAGGATCAATTGTGGTGTAATTTAATAGTAACTTGGCACATTCAGCGTTTGACTTTTCCAAGGCACTTATTAATGTTTCCGAACCATTAAGTCTTTTCTGCATCTCTCCAGACAGACATGAAACTAACGCCTTTACAAGATCAATGTTTTGTTTCTCAAACACTGCTGTTTCTAGTACCCTTTGCAAGCCTTCTATCCAAAAGGCAGATCGTTGCATGTTTCTTACTACAACATCATTTCCAAGTAAACGTATCACAGCGTTTTCCCTTTTGAAGCACACGAGCGATTCAATCAAATTAAAATTTAAGGAGTCTGTGGAAGGTGGGCATATTATTGACTCTAATTCAGTCGTCAAATCTTCAGAGATGTATCTTACCCATTCACTGACGAATTTTGGGCTCGACCATACTTTGCAACAGCAGACAGCGAACACATTTCCTAACTTTAATTCTTTTGTTATGCGTTTAGCAAGTAGTTTTATGTTACCAAAAGGCTGTTTATCAATTGGATTAAGAGCATATGAGCCCATAATATCAGCGGATTTCTTCGATCTTTGTAAAGTAGATAGAAGATATTTAAAATCTAAGAGTTCAACAGCTAGGTGCCAATGCTCGTAAGTGAGTATAGATGCCATATTTTCCATCAGGGACTCGTGTGCAAAACAGTAATAATGATCGGGTAATTGTTTCAGGTAAGTATTTTCCAAGGCTTCGAGCGCTTTCTTCAGATCTGGTACCGATGTGTCTAACGATACGCCAGTCGACTGGAAGAGCTTCCTCTGATCTCCGGAAATATCGTCAAAGTAATCAGTTGTGAGATGATTCCCGTTTAGTAAAACCAGCAGTAGCGCTAGGAATTTAGTCCGATCGTGTTCCTTGAAATTATACATTTCATTTTGAATACAAGCAACAGGGTTTTTAAAGAATAAAAGACCAAATCTTTGTAAAAATGCGTTTGTGCAAAACATTTCTACGCAATGTGGAAATCCATGCGGTGGGTCTGTATGCATCATTTCATCCTTACTACATTTATATTGCACATCATATTTAACGGCGAACCTTTCAAATATTTTCATCTTTTCCTCGAGGGACAACCGGTAAACCTCATCTGTCATATCGATAATCCGAGATTTTTTAAAGGTGTTGAATTTAGATAATGTGGATTCCACATCACTAAACATATACCGCCTACTCGTGCATACAACAAGCAAGTTTCCATTTCTTTCTTTAACAATTCTTTCCATATTACCAATCAAAGATAACCATTCATGAACCTTTCCCCAGTCGACCACTGAAGGCCCGAATATATCATCTATCACAACAAATTGTTTCATATTCATAGACTTTATACTGCTACCAGACACCAGTAGTTTCCAGTCTTGGGCTGATGAGAGAAAGAGTGGTTCATACCCTTTGTTTCTGTACTGTAACATCAGATGGGCAGCCATGGCGGATTTTCCGTCACCAGGTTTTCCTAGGACGGTAACCCAATTGGTATCTTCAAGGAGTTCCTTACTTTCACGAAAGGCTTTCGTCTCAATATACAGACAATCATTAGTTTCATATGACTTTGCTAGTGCATCCATTTGACCTGAAACAAAATTTGCATGGATTTTAGCAACAGATAATTTATCTCTGTCCTACACTTGTAACACACAGACAGACTAGAGCTAAACAGAAAGAAGTGGATTCCCAATCAAAATCTACAAAGTGGCATGATAATCACTTTAGTATTAAATATGCTTTTGATGACTTCTTTGGGCAATGACGTCACACCAACATTTGTTACGCATTAGTGCAAGCTCAGAAGTTTGATAATACAATGCCCATTTTGTGGCTACAAACGATAAAAAAATAACGGAGATTGATATGAAGTCACTTTTACAGTCATTCTCCCCTTCCGCTGGTTCAAGAAAGGTAGCTGTCAGTTACTAGCGATAATATATGCACAGATACTGGAAAATTGCTTAGAGGAATAAACCTGCCTAGGAAAAGAGTGGATAGGTTAACTGACTGACTCGACATGACCGAACAGTTTTGACTAGCCGTAAACTCAAAATCAAACTCAGGTCTACATTGTGGTACTTACTCTTAAGATTCTCGAAGCAAGTATGTCCGCTCTTTTCTTCCGGAAGAACCTGCGTTGTTCCTTTTGATATAGATGTATTCTCTGAATGATTTATATATGTAACATTTACTTGGGTAGGAGTTGGCGAGTTCGACATCTGTGAAACTGGAGACAAATCAAACAGTTTAATAAAGATGTTTTCTTTTAATGACTTATATATTTCATATTATTTTGAGGAGAAGTTGGCAAGTTGGACCCCTATGATACTTGAAACAAACCAAACAGTTATAGATGTATTTTGTGAATGGACATATATATGTATCGTTAATTTGAGGAGAAGCTGGAAAGCTGGACACCTGTAATACTTGAAACAATTCTCTGAATGACATATATGTAGCATTTACTTGAGGTGGAGTAGGCAAGTGAAGATACTCAAAACATGCTACACGAAGAACCAAAAGAACAAACAAAGACAAAAGAAACGCTATGCACAAAACCACAGATGCACGGAATATAAAGAACTGCAACAATGGAACCGCCTTGGAAAGATCAGTAGAAAATCTACGGACGGGGACTTAAACTAGTTTCATCTGATAGATAATCCCTATGCATCCCGAACATATACAGTGGACTCTTGTTATCTCGACCTCGCTTATCTCAAATAACCGCTTATCTCGAAGTGAAAATCTGTTCCTTGCTTAAACATGAAAATCTAGCAACAGGTAAAAAAAATATTGTGGAAAAGAGGAGAAATTTTCTCCTCTTTCCACAATATTTTCAATATATCTCTAGCTTCAAGAGTCCAGTTACATAATAAATATATATTTGTTAAATGTGGTTGTGCGAATTATTTTTTCCGCCATTCTGCAAACTTGATATGTCGAGGTACGGATATCTCGAAGTATTTCAGAGAATCCTTTGGAATTCGTGATAACGAGAGTCGACTTTATTTGTAATTTGGAGCTGCATCATAATTACCCCTGAAACTGCCAATCACAACAATTGTCGTCTGCCTTGTCGTCTGCTTGTGATTTTAAAAAGTCATTTTTGCAAACAGTGTGGACCCAGATCGGACTGCTCCTATAGGAGGAGTCTGATCCGGGTCCACATTGTTTGCCTGTATGCAAAATCAGGTTTGAAAAGTTTGCAAGAATATTCAGCAGACGATATAAACAGACGACATTTTCAGATGAAGGTTTTCTTGGCGTTTTAAGGGTTAAGGGTGAGGTTTCGGGCGGGTAAAACTTGTTTAAATGCATCCCACCCCAACAGTAGTTTTCCTACTGACTGTTCAAAGGCGATTCCTCTGCTGCAGTTTTTCTTTCTTTGTGTGTCGGTGATTTCAGTCCTTTAAACGTTTTCCTCGCTAGGGGAAGAGAGAGCAACTCTTAGTGCTTTTCGTACGTTTGTTCTGTTTGTGCTTGTTTGGTTTTGTTGGTTTCCTCTTCCTCTTGGTAGACGTCTGGTAAGGGCTGCGTTTTTTTGATTGTGGCAATCCCTGGACTTTTCTCTTACTTTTTTTTCATATATGGCGTTCGCTTTGCCATTATTTGCTCATCGTCTCTCCGTATTTTGGTGCCTCGGAAAGGCTGTGCTGTGCTTCGTGATTAAGGCATTTTCAGGATATCTTCACTGATATTTCTACTCACATAAACTGTCGCCCTTAATTCAGATGCAGCTCTACAGCACAAATGCATCAGAACATGAAAAAAGGGAGCTTCTAGTTTTCCGGTTTGTGGGTCTTCAAATGCGCTTGCGTAGTCCCCTATTTGGACTACAGACATGCAATTTTTGCCTGAAGCTTCCTCAATGTCACTACTATATGTCTCCGAACAGCAAAGGCTCAGGCGAGACTGTGCATATGCGCAGTCTTGCCTGAGCCTTTGTTGGTCGCCTATGTGATAAGTACCCTTTTCTCATGTGCTGGTTCAAATATATTAGCCGCAACGTTAGAAAACGTACTTTCAGACGTGCACCCAAAGAAAACTTAAATCAGCCTACTCATTCGCCCAGTCAAAGCAGTCTTCCTTGTCCGGATGAGGAGACCGATCTATGACTGTCCTAAATTTGCCCAGTGAAGATTTTGATCAGATTGCGCTGTTCTGAATCTTCGTCCGTGTGTACGGACTTTCCCGAGGGTTGTGTTCCATGGGTACGGACTTTCCCGAAGGTTGTGTTCCATGGGTACGGACTTTCCCGAGGGTTGTGTTCCATTAGTACGGACTTTTCCGAAGGTCGTATTCCATACGGACTTTCCCGAAGGTTGTGTTCTATGAATACGGACTTTCCCGAGGGTTGTGTTCAATGAGTACGGACGTACCCGAGTATTCCCATTTTATTCAAATATGTACACTGTCTTGCCTGCGCATACAGATGCATAGAAACCACCTTCCCTTAACAAAGGAAATCCATTAAAGTAAAAGCTATTCAAATGAAATAACGGGAATACTTTTACATCTATATAGAAACATAGCCGCAACTTCAGATCATGTCCTAATGTTTGTGTTCTGACGTTGCGACCCATTTAAATCTACATTAACCCTTGCAAGTGGCATACAAGATTTCTTATATTCTATTTGCCCTTGTCATGCTGAATAAATTAAGATGCCACGCCCACTTCTAATATCAACCAATCAGATTCCTCGATCCACATTGTTGATAGAAATTCACATACAGGCTGGCAAACAGTGCAGATCTAGATCAGTTGGCAGAAGCCAACTGATCTAGATCTACATTGTTTAGAAATGCATGGTATATCCGGGTTCAGCAGGACAGGGAGTAAAGCCCACGTACCAGCAAGAGCTCCCGAAAGTGCACCCCTCGTCAAAACCGAAAGGCAACCGTGGTCCTCTTCAGACGAATCGCTTGAAAGATCTTCCTCTAAGCTTAAAAAGAAACGGTAATTTCTCTAAATATTGGGACACATTAACTAATTACCATACTTGTCCTGTAAATTGTCAAAGTCTGACCCACTACCTGTTGATGTATTTGTGATCACCATTGGACGCGCACCCGACTGAACCTTCGATGCCGGAATAATTTTAAATACATGGGTGGATCCAGGATGATTTCTGAGGAGGCTTCAATTTGATCAAATTATCCTACTTTCTCTACATATTTAGCATCTCGGGCCTGAACGCGGCGTCTGTATACCCAAAAATTTTACACAGAAAGTATGTGTTGCAACAAAAATTAACTGTTCAGCTGGTTGATAATTTGTTGAAGCATACTTTAAGATAAGGAGTAAGGGGTGTGAATATTCAGGGTAAATAAGAATCCCTAAATTTGTCAATTTTTTCCATAATTGCCCATTAAAAAATGAAAGTTCGAGTTAATGGGGATTTCGACGGAACCCCTCGAACCTACTCTTAATAAAACTTCGAAACGTTGCTCGTCCATTTTATTACCTTTTGAAGTTTACATACCTGAACTCAGAGTTTATTTTATCTTGCCTAAATCATGCATTCTATCAAATATAAGACAGACAACTTTTTCCCCATCAACCACTATTTAAAGTCAGTCTCAAAGGTGGCTCTCTTACACAGGTTTTACTTTATTGGGAAATACTTGCAGAAGTTTTACGACCACATGATGGCACTAAACAACAACAGTAGTTAAGAAAAACATTACGAAAACAAGCCTATTCAAATATACTGAAAACTTTACCATCAAAAAATGAAAATTTTAAGATAAAAAGTCTGATTTTTTCCACATTTCTGCTCCAAACATAGATTGTGGGTACTCGTTAGAACCGCCTCGGCGAGGCGGTTCTAACGAGACCACAATCTATGTTTTTGAGAAGAAAAAATAAAAAATAATGTCTACCCCTGTAAAGCCCGGTTTTACTATATAAAAGTGGGGCTTAAGGGGGTCAACATTTATTAGGCGTGTTTTCCAGATGCTTGAAATTATCTTGAGAATTAAAAAAATATTACAAACGTACTCAGTTGATCTTAATTGCAATTCAGCTGACGGGTTTCTGTCGTGTTCGTTCTCAGTGTCTGTGATTATATCGTCGTATTCTGCTACATAACTCTCAGTGTCGTCCATCTCTGTTGGAAACTTATTTGTGTAGTCAGCGAATTTTGATGAGTTTTCGTTACTTTCAGCCCTGTCTCCACCTTGCGAAGACTTGAATGTATCTTTACATTCTCCATCGTTTCTTGTTTCTCTGCTGAATACTTGGTTCGACATTGAAGGAACACAAGATAATGCTGACTGGTTGTCTTCTGTTTCTTTCCAACTATTTGGGGCATCTTTAGTTCTCTGATAAAGTACCTTTGGAATACATATGTTTGTCTCATTGTTCTCTACAACAGGGAAATTACTTCGACCTGATGTTAACCTCGCTATTGCTTTTTTGAATTTAACTTTATGACCCGGCTTTTTAATACAAGCTTCAATATGCTCGTCTGTCATTTCTTCCAGTAAAGTTATATCATCCCATCCGAATTCTTCAAATTTCGAAGTGTACTCGCCTAGTCCATTCTTATTCAACCAAGTTCTAACTTCCTCCATTCTGACTGAAACTATATTTAAACCGTTTGAAACAAAACATACACTCTGTTTTCAATCGGCGTGTAGTAATATATTTATTCCACCCGCCCTATATTTCTCAATATTTCGTCAATATTCTCAATATTAAGAGTTTATTTCTTGCTTCTTTAGAAACTGTAGAGAGTGTACAGAAATTTGCGTAGCCATTACGAAAACACACCTATTCAAATATATTGAAATTTTACAACCAAACAGAAAAAAAAAACAGATAAAAAAAATCCTACTTTTTTCATATTTCTGCTCAAAACATACATAGAACCGCCTCGGCGAAACCGTTCTAACGAGTACCGACAATCTATGTTTTCTTTAGCAAATAAGAAAAATAATGTATACCCCTGTAAACCCCAGTTTTAGTATATAAAAGTGGGGTTTGAGGAGGAAGAAATTATATAGCGTGTTTTCGTGATGGCATTTTATTTAACATACGCTAGCATGTACAATATATGGTTTGATATTGTTTAATGCACTCTCTTCTTCAATACGTTTTCGGGTAGAGCCAGGATTATTAATTGGGAGTTCAAATGTGGTGAGGGTCTATTTGATAAAAGGCCTCAGCAAACAGTTTATACTGCCTACAGATGCGTAGACGGCGGCGTTTACACTACCTTCATCCAGCAATTTTAGACACTTTGTCAGGTTTAGTAAAATGCATCTGTTGACTTTTTTTTCTGAAATTTAAGGAAAAAAGCAAAGTATGCGAATATTTAGAGTAACATTACGAAAACACGCCTATTCAAATATATAGAAAATTTCTCCTCCAAATTTTTTTAATTTTCAGGTATAAAAACTGTGATATTTTTCATATTTCTGCTCGAAACATAGATTGTGGGTACTCGTTAGAACCGCCTCAGAAATAAGAAAAATAATGTATACCCCTGTAAACCCCAGTTTTACTATATAAAAGTGGGGTTTAAGGGGGTCTAAATTACATAGGCGTGTTTTCGTGATGAGGTATGCGAATATTTAGGGTAATTTGGTATCCATAATTTATCATATCAATAAACACCCCCCCCCCGCCCGCCCCCCCCCCCTCCCCACCACCTCCCACATCTCCTTTGGATCCGCCCCTGCTGTCAGGAATAGTTTGCGATCTTGGTCCAGTTGTTCAAAACTAACGATGTCATTAGCTAACGTATCGTTAAAACTTTGATCATTAAATATGGCATATACACTTATATTTTTGCTGAAAAATAATGTGAATAGCTTTTGCATTTGCAAAAGCTATTCACATATTTTCTGCAAAAATACATGTGAATTAGGTATTGTACTTACTAGAACAGTTAATATTTTGATCACTAACGACACCGTTAGGCTAACGATGCTGTGAACAACTGGGCCCGGACGTCCAGAATAATACATGTCCTCTGTCGTTACACTGTTGGCTTTGCTTTAAATTGCCAATTTGCAGGCTGTTTCTTCATATTTTCTTTCCGAATTTAATGATTTTTAAATTACTTGTCATACGCGTTTTTGTCCAGCCTCACTCTTGGTTGGTCTGTGAATTTTATCTGAAATGATATTAGATAAATGTTTACACAACAATCTCGAATATGTGTACCAGAAACAATAATATGGTGCTTATTTTGCATTTTACGCCCCTTTCAATATTATTTAAGTTATATAGAAACGATAGGAAGATGATGTAAAAAGGTTCTGTACAATGAAGTGCCGTTTGCTTTAAAATGCTAAAACAAGCATCTGGGTAATTTAAAACCATTTAACGAAATCATAAAACATTATGTGGGCTGCGTGGCCTAGCACTCTTCGCGAAATCTTTCCAACAGATGCAGGACAGCTGTCAGACAGACTGAAATTTTTGGCAGGACAAAATAAAATTCTGCAGGTCAGGAGGCTTATCTGTTGTCAAATTACTATCTCTTTTTGCCAGAAATCACAGGACATTTGTCAGACAAACAGAAATTTTCTGCAGGACAGAATGAAAATCTGCCGGTTTTTTTCAGACAGTCTTGCAGTTTTCGCGAAGACTGGCCTAGTGGTTAGTGCTCTCGAAATGCAAACGAATTGTCGTGGGTTCGAATCCTATTTTGGTCGAGAGCATTTGCAGACCATTAGTACACATGTTCATACTCGACATACCCAGAGTTGAGTGACAGGGTAGCACTTAGTGATAGGTAGCGGCACGAAATGTACATCATCACGAAAACATGCCTATATAATTTTGACCCCCTTAAACCCCTCTTTTATATAGTAAAACTGGGGTTTACAAGGGTATACATTATTTTTCTTATTACTGCATAAAACATAGATTGTGGGTACTTGTTAGAACCACCTCGCCGAGGCGGTTCTAACGAGTACCAACAATCTATGTTTTGAGCAGAAATATGAAAAATATCAGAGTTTTTTTATCTGAAAAAATTCAGTTTTTTGGAGGTGAAATTTTCCATATATTTGAATAGGCGTGTTTTCGTAATGTGAATGATTCATGCAAGCGAGGCTGTACAAACAGTCGATTGGAAAACCTACGCCTTCAATGATCCTGTACGTTTGTTTGTTTGATTTGGGCTTAACGTCGCTTTCAACAATCTTTCAGTTATATCACGACGGTGTCTGGATGTGGCAGGGAGCTCAATGCTCACTTTTAGAGTGCTGCCTCACTGAAATATCACGCCCCAGACACTTTGACATGATATTCCACCCAGTCACATTATACTGACACTGAGCTGACCAGTTCCGATTTCTAGCTCTGCTTTCTTAATGCTGAGCGCCAAGCAAAAGAGCAGCTAGTACCATTTTTAAAGTCTTTGGTATGACCCGGCAGGGGATCGAACCCGCAATCTCACGGTCACAAAGCGGACGCTCTACCACTGAGCCACTGTGCCGGTTAGATCCTGTACGTAGGCTAATTGTATAAGTGACTGGCGGGGACGTGATATTGCACTGAGGCCAAAAAATTCAAGATGGCGGCTCTTTACTTTTTTCGGATTTTTTGGTGAAATACTTTCGTTTTCGCTCGAACACTACCAAAACAGCAGAATACACACTTCCTTCAAGAATAATTTATTAACAAAACATTTTACAAAACGTGTTATTGACAGTTGTTCATAAAACACCATATATAAATATTAAAATTTAAACCTTTGTGCTAGTGCTTTATCATGTCCTTTCATATTCAGTGCACGGTTAGTCATGATATAGACTGCTCTACAGTTCGACAAATTTACTACCGTAAAGATTGTACAAGGTCATGTGGAGCAGTCTATAGTAATGGCAATTTTCGGATTCCCCAAGTGATTTAGATGATATATTTAGTTTGGAAGTTTCAGTATTCCTTATCTGTTTGGTTTCGGTCAAAATTTAATCTGCAAGTAGCCTACTGAACTGTTAAGCAATGAGACAGTCTCATATCAGGGCCACATACACATTTTAAAGCGGGGTAGAGGTATCGGACCGCACGTCTGTACTGGATCACTATAGATAAATGTCCCCTCCCCTAAGAAACCATAATACCAAATACCGTGCGTTTCAAGAGTGGGTGGGGTAAGACGGTCATGGTAGGTCCAAACTAATGTATGGACTGAAAAACTAAAATAAAAGGTAATGAAAAGAAATACTTACGCTAAAACATGACTCTCGGGAGATAGACAGGCTAATGTGTGAATTTGACGAATTTTTACACTTAACGCAACAAATTAAATGTTCATTCAACAAGGCGGAAGAAAATTTCCTGAGTAGCAATATATAGGTTAAATGATTTAAATACACACATTATTGAGATTTTACACAGCACAGACAATAAATATACACAACCTTAGAAAAATCACGTGAGGAGTAAAGTACACAAGATAAGTAAATAAGATAGACAGTATTATTAATCGGACTATGGTTGTCACCCTTTGACTATATGTTAGACCGATGATTTTTTTTTCTCTTCTCTCTCTCTTGTTTTGTTGATTTTTTTTTTCATTTTATTGTTATTGAATTAATGTCCTTTTAGGGATTTTCTAATAATAAATAAAATTTCTAATTTGAATGGATTTTATAGTCAAGAGAAGTAACTAAATAAAAAGATGATTCCATGTATGGTGCAGGGTTTGCTTCCCTTGCATCAGAAAACCAAACAAAACCCATGCGCGTATGCTGCAATTGAAAACAATAGGCCCATGCGCCTATGTTGCATTTGAAAACAAAAGGCCCATGCGCTTATGTTGCAGTTGAAAACAAGAGGCCCATCTGCTTATTTTGCAGTTAAAAACAAGAGGCCCATGCGCTTATTTGGCAGTTAAAAACAATATGCCAATGGGCTTATGTTGCGATTGAAAACTAGAGGCCCATGCGTGTATGTTGCAGCTGAAAACAAGAGGCTCATGCGCTTATGTTGCAGTTGAAAACAAGAGGCCCATGCCAGTATGTTGCAGCTGAAATCGAAACCCCGTGCGCTTATGTTGCAAATGAAAAAAGAGACCCATGCGCGTATGTTGCAGTTGGAAACAAGAGGTCCATGCGCGTTTGTTGCAATTGAAAACAAGAGGCCTATGCGCGTATGTTGCAGTTGGAAACAAGAGGCCCATGCGCGTATGATGTAGTTGGAAACAAGAGGACAATGCGCGTTTGTTGCAGTTGGAAACAAGAATCCCATGCGCGTATGTTGCAGTTGGAAACAAGAATCCCATGCGCGTATGTTGCAGTTGGAAACAAGAGGCCCATGCGCGTATGTTGCAGTTGGAAACAAGAGGCCCATGCGCGTATGATGCAGTTGGAAACAAGAGGCCCATGTGCGTATGTTGCAGTTGGAAACAAGAGGCCCATGCGCGTATGTTGCAGTTGGAAACAAGAGGCCCATGCGCGTATGTTGCAGTTGGAAACAAGAGGCCCATGTGCGTATGTTGCAGTTGGAAACAAGAGGCCCATGCGCGTATGATGCAGTTGGAAACAAGAGGCCCATGCGCGTATGTTGCAGTTGGAAACAAGAGGCTCATGCGCTTATGTTGCAGTTGAAAACAAGAGGCCCATGCCAGTATGTTGCAGCTGAAATCGAAACCCCGTGCGCTTATGTTGCAAATGAAAAAAGAGACCCATGCGCGTATGTTGCAGTTGGAAACAAGAGGTCCATGCGCGTTTGTTGCAATTGAAAACAAGAGGCCTATGCGCGTATGTTGCAGTTGGAAACAAGAGGCCCATGCGCGTATGTTGCAGTTGGAAACAAGAGGCCCATGTGCGTATGTTGCAGTTGGAAACAAGAGGCCCATGCGCGTATGTTGCAGTTGGAAACAAGAGGCCCATGCGCGTATGATGCAGTTGGAAACAAGAGGCCTATGTGCGTAAGTTGCAGTTGGAAACAAGAGGCCTATGTGCGTATGTTGCAGTTGGAAACAAGAGACCCATGCGCATATGTTGCAATTGGAAACAAGAGACCCATGCGCGTATGATGCAGCTGGAAACAAGAGGCCCATGTGCGTATGTTGCAGTTGGAAACAAGAGCCCCATGCGCGTATGATGCAGTAGGAAACAAGAGGCCTATGCGCGTATGTTGCAGTTGGAAACAAGAGGCCCATGGGCGTATGATGCAGTAGGAAACAAGAGGCCTATGTGCGTATGTTGCAGTTGGAGACAAGCGGCCCATGCGCGTATGTTGCAGTTGGAAAAAAGAGACCCATGCGCATATGTTGCAATTGGAGACAAGAGGCTCATGCGTGTATGTTGCAATTGGAAACAAGAGGCCTTTGCGCTGAGGCGGTTCTAACGAGTACCCACAATCTATGTTTTGCGCAGAAATATGAAAAATATCAGAATTTTTTATCTGAAAATTTTCCTTTTTTTGTTATAAAATTTGCAATATATTTGAATAGGCGTGTTTTTGTAATGGTTTGCAAATTTACTTCTTCCGTGTAAAGCGTCAAGCAAAAAAATCGACTTTCTGAGATGTCGAAACCACAGTAAATATTGCCACACAATGTGGAACCATAAGATAATAAGAAGGAAGTCGAAATAGAATCCGACCGTATCTACCCTAAATAATAGGGCACCTTAACTCCCTACCATACTTGTCATAAAATTGAAAAAAAAATCTATTTTCGTACCTGTTGATTTGTCTAAAATAGTGCTGGATGTGTGGCAAACACATCACGAAAACATGCCTATATAATTTTGACCCTCTTAAACCCCACTTTTATATAGTAAAACTCGGGTTTAAAGGGGTATACATTATTTTTCTTATTTCTGCTCAAGAACATAGGTTGTGGGTACTCGTTAGAATCGCCTCATCGAGGCGGTTCTAACGAGTACCTACAACCTATATTTTGAGCAGAAATATGAAATATATCAAAATTATCTGGAATTTTCATTTTTGGTGGTAAAATTTTCAGTATATTTGAATAGGCATATTTTCGTAATGGGAACGCGGCGTCTGATCTGGGTCTATGATCTGGGTCTACACTGTTTACTCTGGCCTGTCTGTTCCTATACTTGTCTGGAGTGCTATTAATTTAGCGCTCTCTTTCGTGTGTATCGAGCGCTCTCGGGTTCGAAACATACTTTGTGTGGAATTTCTGACGCTACATTTCCCCGAGAAAATAGTTTGATCACACACACACACACACACACACACACACACACACACACACACACACACACACACACACACATAGAAAAAAAACACCTTCTATCCCCATTTTTGAAAGGGACTGGATAGATGCTTTTTTATGAAATGAATGCGTGTGACATTTCTGTCTGTCTGTCTGTCTGTCTGCACAGGTACCAGGCTATACTGTCCACCTACGTACCTACACAGGACTAATTTCTGTTCAATTCTATTTATTACGCCTGATTGTATAAAAGGCAAGTAAGATATTATCCATAAAAAAATAATAATAATAACAATAATACAGTATAACCTCAATGGCTCGAACACGGATGGCTCGTTTAACGTGGATGATTCGAACTCGTTTTTCAGTCCCTACAAAATTCTTCCAATAAGAAAACATATATTTAGGGATTTTTTTCTTATTTTATCATGGAATTGTATGCTGTGTGTACTCATTAGAATCGCCTCATCGAGGCGATTCTAATGAGTACACCCAACATACAATCGTTGTGTAGAAAATCGAAAGGATTTCCCTAAATTATCGCTATTTGCTTCCTGAACTGGTGCCATGATTAACCCTCAGTGGCTCGAAAAACCCATGTCTCGAACAAATTTCCATGGTCCCAAAGATATTCGAGCCATTGAGGTTCGACTGTAATAATAATAATAATAATAATAACAATAATAAGACTAATTGTAATCATAAAAACTGTAACAATATCTGATATCTGTGTCTGATATCGAAATTTTTGCTTTATTGGATTGGATATTATCAATTAATTATTCTCATGTATTCTGTTAAATGTTTTAATGTGCCGGCGCGATGAGAAAACGTGTCTTCGGTCATATGCAGACAACGAAGCACAGATCAGCCTGTCCGCTAACAGAGTCTTTGGATACTACAAAATGTTTTATGGAGAGCAAAGGCCCGGATAATACTTTGCGCTTGCGCATGCGCAGGATGATCTGAATGTTCGCATTTGGCGCATGTTCAAAGGAACATTTTTGCTTGATGCGGCCCGTATTGTGTATTTCATGTGAATGCAGATCATCTTCTGTATATGTTTAAATATTATTCCATTCTATTCTAGTACATGGTACAAAACTGTAAGTAGTGAAACATATTTAAGAAGTCATTTCTAAACATTTTTGTAAGATCTATTTATATATGCATCTAAATAATTTAAAATAAAATTTCTCAACCCGGGTTCGGATTAATTACACAAAATACCGAATCTTGTTTCATAGCTGTGTGACATGATATAATATGCCGGTTATACGACATTTTTTATTATTATTATTATTTCACGGTTTTATCTTTATTGATTTATTTATCTATGTATTTGGTTGTTTATTTAGTTTTTTGTTTGTTTTCTTATTACAGCGAACAATCATGGCATAACATATCGTAGACTGACCTATTTTGGTGACCTTAAGCTTGTTCTTATGACACTGAAATTAAAAACTTCAAATATATGTTATGCCCTCTAGCGTATACATGAGCAGAACTCCATTTTCAAATATACCACAATGGGCTCAATGATCCCAAAGGAAATAAAATATAATCTGCAGTATGGTGAAGTCAGTTACATGACTAGATACTCTGGCAACCCGAATAAGTTGCGATATATAAACACCGTAGAATACTTGACGACGAAAATCCCCGTCCAAGTAAGGAAACTTTTACAATCTCAAAATTAAAATAATCGCGTTTATAATAAATTTTACATGAAATAAACCTGTCTAAAATAGACAAATGCAAATCAAAAAATGGAGCGTGCTTCAGTTTCAGAAGAATTAGCTTTATTTAATTGATCTCTGAAGGATGAATTTGACTGAGCAAAGCATCGAAGTAGTAATTGTCAATATTTAATAAATCATCCAACTATCTAGCCGTCTAGCTGAAAGCTTCAATAATTTAAGATTGATTTCCTTTAGAAAGAGACATCATGAAGTCTCTTTCATAATATAATAAGAACAAATCAGCTACAAGCGGTGCGCAGTTCGTACCCATCTGAATACCCAATATGTGTCTAAGTAGCTTGGTAATCGTATATACATATTGTCAAGTAGAAAGGTGAGAGCTTCACACACTTTCTGACATGACCATAAAGTATAATCTAAGCTTTTTGGAAGTGAAAAAAACATTTCTTTCTTTACCTGCAAGATAATGGGAACCTTCCCTATGAAATAATGTCCATTCAATTAAATCATTAAGGTTTTCTTTTATGATAGTTCGTCTGTCACTACTGACAATGACCAATCTTAATCACATGCGAGGCATGCTACTGTTTGTATGTTCTAAGATGGCTGATTTGGCCAATTCTAGCTCTAAACTGCCTGTTGCAGATGGAACAACAGAGGTCAGAGTAAGACAGTTCTGTTGGTGATGCCTTAGCTCTGGCTTTGCGCTGTGCACGTTTCTGCTCGGCTTCGCTGATTCATTTTGCCTAATATTCACTAGCATCTCTTCTTATGAGGTCTCGCCACTTTGCTCGGTCCTGTGCAATTTGTTTTCACGACTCTGTTGGTGTGTACCCTCGGTTTAATTGAGACGCCTTAGCAATGGCAACGATAGTAGGACTTTGAACTTTGAACTTTTCAGGGCTGCATACGCCCTTATCGCCGGCTTAACAAGATTTACCATGATATACATACCTTAAGGCGTATGGAAAAATGTCCAACAAGTAGTCGTGAGGAACGATTCGGCCTCCTGCAACCGATATTCTGATCCAAAGTCATGATTTACACAGACTACAGGTACTGCAGCTGTATTTAGGCGTAAAAAAAACTGTTTCCACTAACATGCTGAAAAACATTTGGTCGGTATAGGTAGGAGAAACTTTTTTTTTTTTCTATTTTTTCTCCAGAAATGAACAGTGTCGTGCCTGTAATTTTATGAAAATATGGGTATTTTGTTGAGGGCCGGTGCTTTACTTTTTTATTTTGCATTTTTACTGTTAGAAAATAGCAGAGTCGGGTTGGTCGAGTTAGTGGAAACACAGCTATTTTTTTTTTTTTTTTTTTTTGTTGTTGTTGTTTTTACGCCTTAATCAAAATACTGGCAGCACTGATGGATCGATTGGCTCTGAGTTGTAGGCTGGGAAACTGGAGTGTAGGCTGGGAAACTGGTTCTGAACGGGGACTTAAGACTATTTCATTTAATCATTAATTTCCTGTTATTTAAGCAAACAGTTTAGACCCTGATCAAACGCCACGTTCTGTGGCATCTGATCTGGTTTTATACTGTTTGAAATGTCCCAGTCCAGGTTTTTCACATAACACTCTTTACATGGCAATCTGACATCACAGTGACAAGAATGGCTATGAAAAACCGTTACCTGGATTTCGTATAAACGCGCAGTTTGACTTCATTGGTCAATGATAATCACGTGGACAACAATTAAGGAAATTTTGGTGTATGTAGACTTTGGCTCGATTGCAAACAATCTACCCAAAAATAACTGTTTTCTATATTTATTTCTGTATTATTATACTAATCCACTTTTTTTAAGTAATCGAAGTTCCTTTGAGACTTCGTCAGCGCCAGGCTTATGTAACGTCATTCAAAAACAAAATTGCGTCTTTGAACATTGAAAATGCCATTCCAAAATAGTATGGCGGTTGTCTGACTGTCACTAGAAAGGTTTGAAGAAACAGAGATAAATTCAATATATATATATATATATATATCTAAGTTTTAAATTTGTTATTGAGAGCCACATAATTTTTTATTTTATTTTATTTTTTTATTTTTTATTTTTTTTAATTTATTTTATTTTTTTTGCACAAGAAGCTGAAATGTATGTCCTCTAACACGGTGAAATTGACTGTCGATTTATTTCACAATCAGCGCTAACTCAGTACAATTTACTTATAACCTGTTTATGGTATGATTTTATATTTAGGTTACTTTACGAAAGATCTTGACTGGTATTTTGGGTTCTCCAATATTGTATTAGCCGCAACGTATTAATTGAGCCGCAACGTACTATATGATATGAAACGTGCTTTATGAGCCGCAACGGCAAAAAAAAAAAAAAAAAAAAAAAAAAAAAAAATCGTAAATATGCGCCTAGCGAAGATTCAGATCAGCCTGCGCATTCGCGGTCTGACCAGAATCTTCACTGGGCGCATTTTTGATAGCAAAAGATGCTAAGTTTCTTTATGCGGACAACGTAATCTCTGATCAGACTGCGCGGATTGAGTCTTCGCTGGCGCACGTCAGAAGGTACGTATTCTCACATTGTGGCTCCTATAGCCTTATTAATGAATGCAAATATTTTCCCATACAATGTAAAAAAAAACAAAAAAAAAAAACAACTGAATATACCTTGTATTTTGGCCCCTGGCATCACGTGATCTTTCTAATTTCTTACCCATCCTCCCCGATTTCTCTACACAAAGAGATAAAATGGGGGGAACTGCCTCTAATCTTAATACCTGATTAATAATATCTGAACCTCTTATCCCATATTCTGTATGGATAGAGTGAACTAAAGTTATAATTATAATTATAAATGAATCGTTTCTCTTTTTATGGTTGTATCCGGTTTGGACACACTGTTTCCTTCCCAGCGGGCACGCAACATTGAAACATCGTCAAATCAACGCCGATGCAACATCATTATAGGAATGAATTTCATTTTTGTGGATTGTATCGATGTGTAAACTCCGACGACTCACTCACAAACCGAATTAAGCTTAAAAAGCACACAGTGCTAGCCAGTATCTACTAAACACAGAGACTCACAAGCTATAAACCAAAGAAAAGCAATGCAAAAGCTCCTTCTTGCACAACAAGGTGATCACAGGGCTAGACATGATCCACTAAACACAGACAGTCACAAGCTACAAACCTAAGAAAAGCAATGCAAAAGCTCCCTCTTGCACAACAAGGTGATCACAGTGCTAGACAGGATCCACTAAACACAGACTGTCACAAGCTACAAATCAAAGAAATGCAATACAAAAGCTCCCTCTTGCACAACAAAGTGATCACAGGGCTAGACATGATCCACTAAACACAGACAGTCACAAGCTACAAACCAAAGAAATGCAATGCAAAAGCTCCCTCTTGCATAACAAGGTGATCACAGTGCTAGACATGATCCACTAAACACAGACAGTCACAAGCTACAAACCAAAGAAATGCAATGCAAAAGCTCCCTCTTGCATAACAAGGTGATCACAGGGCTAGACATGAACCACTAAACACAAACAGTCACAAGCTACAAATCAAAGAAATGTAATGCAAAAGCTCCCTCTTGCACAACAAGGTGATCACAGTGCTAGACAGGATCCACTAAACACAGACAGTCACAAGCCACAAAAAAAAAAAAAAGTAATGCAAAAGCTCCATCCTGCGTAACAAGGTGATCACAGTGCTAGACAGGATCCACTAAACACAGACAGTCACAAGCTACAAATCAAAGAAATGCAATGCAAAAGCTCCCTCTTGCACAACAAGGTGATCACAGTGTTAGACATGATCCACTAAACACAGACAGTCACAAGCCACAAATCAAAGAAATGCAATGCAAATGCTCCCTCTTGCACAACAAGGTGATCACAGTGTTAGACATGATCCACTAAACACAGACAGTCACAAGCTACAAATCAAAGAAATGCAATGCAAAAGCTCCCTCTTGCACAACTAGGTGATCACAGTGTTAGACATGATCCACTAAACACAGACAGTCACAAGCTACAAATCAAAGAAATGCAATGCAAAAGCTCCCTCTTGCACAGGTGATCACAGTGCTAGACAGGCTCCCCTAAACACAGACAGTCACAAGCCACAAATCAAAGAAATGCAATGCAAAAGCTCCCTCTTGCACAGGTGATCACAGTGTTAGACATGATCCACTAAACACAGACAGTCACAAGCCACAAATCAAAGAAAAGTAATGCAAAAGCTCCCTCTTGCACAACAAGGTGATCACAGTGTTAGACATGATCCACTAAACACAGACAGTCACAAGCTACAAATCAAAGAAATGCAATGCAAAAGCTCCCTCTTGCACAACAAGGTGATCACAGTGCTAGACAGGATCCACTAAACACAGACAGTCACAAGCCACAAATCAAAGAAATGCAATGCAAAAGCTACCTCTTGCACAACAAGGTGATCACAGGGCTAGACAGGATCCACTAAACACAACAATACACTTCTGTTTTATTCATTTATCAACTTCCTTGTAAAATATTCTATGAGTGTAATGTCTGGCTGTTACTAATGGATCAACAATTTCTAGAACAGGGCGGTATCGCTTATAAAATTGCAGGTGGATTCGTTTGTCACCAATGGTTCCTTGCAGTGTCCTTCCCTGTGAAAGAAAGGGTACAACTTGATTATCTAAAATTAAAGTAACTCAGGAGATTATTATGGCAATACATCAAACCTTTACGGTGAAATCAATGTTTCTGTCCCTATGCTTCTTCTTCTTTGTGTGACTACGCGAGGCGGGTCTTATTGTTATTTTGTCCTGTTCGCTGTCTTATTGTTGTACAGTCGACTCTCGTTATCTCGAACTCGCTTATCTCGAATAACCGCTTATCTCGAAGTGATAATCTGGTCCCTGTTTTAACACAGAGGTCTACCAACAGTCAATAAAATATTGTGAAAAAGAGGAGAAATTGCTCCTTAGGAGCAATTTCTCCTCTTTTCCACAATATTTTCAATATATCTCTAACTTAGGAGTCAAATTACGTATTCATTCTGTTAAAGGTGGTTGTTCGATTAATTGTTTTTTCCTCAGTTCCGTAAATCTGATATGTCGAACTACGGATATCTCGCAGTGTTTCATAGAGTCCCTTGGAGTTCGAGATAACGAGAGTCGACTGTATTTGGTGGATTCCGTCTAGCACTGTGATCTTCTTGTTGGTAACGATGAAGCTTGTTACTTTACTTTCTTTGGATTGTGGAAACGTAGTGTCTGGTATGATGTATTTGATCTTCCTCTTGGTGTCATTGGTAAGCTATGTTCTGTGATCATGTCTTTTTCTGAACATCTTCTGAACCTGTACTATATTTATGTAAAAATATTTTATGGGCCGCGCCATGCGAAAAGGTCTCATTCGGCTTATGCGGACAGTATTCGCGCAGTCTGATCAGGGCCTTCACTGTCCGCTTACAGAATCATTGGATGCTACAGAATGTATGAATAGGGAGCGAAGTCCCGGATGATACTTTGCGCATCTACAGAATTATCTGAATCGGCACAGTTTGCGCATGATCGAAGGCACTTTTTCGCTTGACACGGCCCTTATATAGTACTAAGTGTATGTCATTTTCTCTGTTTAGACAGTGTACATGTATTTTCTTTATTTCCATGTAAATTCTCTAGTCAGTATTTAATTTAGAAATTCCTTAGATTTTCTAGAATGTTTATTCTTCAGGAACATAATTTTAATTGGTCGGTTCAATTTTGACCGCTTATTTCAAACCAGTGCAATACTTGGCCACAATTGTGGTCGCTTTATCTCCAACCAGTGCAATACTTGGCCACAATGGTGGCCGCTTTATCCTCAACCAGTGCAATACTTGGCCACAATGGTGGCCGCTTTATCCCCAACCAGTGCAATACTTGGCCTCAATGGTGGCCGCTTTATCCCCAACCAGTGCAATACTTGGCCACAATGGTGGCCGCTTTATCCCAAACCAGTGCAATACTTGGCCACAATGGTGGCCGCTTTATCCCCAACCAGTGCAATACTTGGCCACTTTAGTTTAATTACTAAGCCCAGTTAGACGCTCATACACTAAACGTTCAAATATTAGATGAAAGACCCATTCCAAGGCGGTATTTCTGTCGCAGTTTCTGTAGGCTTTTCCTGGGTATTTACAGATAAACAGATGAAATGAATAAAGAATTTTGTCTAACCTGCAGCCGCCGCTTGCCAAAATTAAATGATTTGTCTTGTACTTGGACGTCGCTTGGCTTGACGGAATAAAAATCCTCAAGGGCAGTCTTCGAATTTCCCGGTTTCTCGTAATATCTATAGCCTTGTGCCCTAGATGGAATCTGTTTTGCACCTTTGAAGAGTTTTTGCAGCGCAGCCAGACCTTAAAAAAAGGCATCTCTGTTAGGCCAAACAAAACAATTTATGAGTTTAAGGTAGCCTACCCAACCTATTTTCCTGGTAGAACCTGGCAATTTGTTTTCTCGTTTTCTATAAAAATATTGTTACTGAGATATTGGTTGTTTTGAGGTTTTACAGCCCAGTCAACCCATTAAGATCAGGTCGAGCCGGCCAATTTAACCTAACCACACTTTTCCGGGGCAGGCTCAGTCCTCTAAGCGGTTAACCAGTATATGCGCATTGTTTCGCCAGAAACGGACAACTGCCCATCTTGAATCAGCGGAAGGGGAAGAATGACCGTAGAAAATATTTCATGATCAACCTTCACGAAAGAATGTTACCGGACCCGGCAGGGATCGAACCCGCGGCCTCCTGATCACCAGTCGGACGCGCATCCGTAGGCTACGAAGGTCTGTAAAGAGAGTTTAACCCATTTTGGCCTAGCGTCCCACAAATGGGATATTGGTAAACAGTGTAGATCCAGATCAGACGCCGCAGTACGCGGCGTCTGATCATGGTCTACACTATTTGAATGAATTACAGGTATTTCAATAAAACATGGTAATAATAAAAACTGACCAGACACCCCTTAAACCGTGAATGGACTGGTCCAAAGAATTCATGTAGAAGAGTCCACTCGACATAAATGGGTTAATAGTGATTTGTCTGAGCCAGGCTTAAATGAAACAGAGACTCAGGTTATCATTCTGCTTGTATTCTGTGTTTCCAAGAGCAACCATCATAGACTGTGTTGAACTCACAACCATCAATGCAATAAGCAACCGCTTGGCTGCGGTGTCTCTCTGACCATTTATGTCGAAACATTATGCCCCGTAGCGTATCTCATAAACAAAAAAGTACTAGAGATGTCCAGGAAGGGTCACAACCACAGATGTTTTTTTTTTTTTTTTTTTTTTTTGTCTATAAGTGGTACAACTTATATTGAGAACCGCCTAATATTTGCACAGGAACCCGAAATGCATGTCCACAAAAGGGGCGAGTTCGATTATGTACATGCAGTAAACTATGCGATTACAATTTATACCTTTTGCCGTAATAGTTAGTGATCGCTTTTGCACTTTGCCATTTCCGATTTTGTAAACTGAAAAGTAAAACAAATATGGCAAACAAATGAATAATTATGATACGCATTATTCTAGGATTTAAAATTCCTTTGTGAATTTAGAAAAATCTAGACTGCTTCATTCGTGTATTTATTTAATTTATTATGTCAATCGTTCTATCTCTTTCTGTACCCTTATTTGTATTTATAATCCCAGCTTACTGTGTTCTTGCAGAATCCTAATATGAATCCTTAGTAGCCAATATATATACATATATATATATATATATATATATATATATATATATATATATATATATATATATATATATATATATATATATATATATATATATATATATATATATATATATATCTCTGTGTGTGTGTGTGTGACTATTTGCCTATGTGTAATAATAGTCTAAACAGATAAAACATGTGTGTTCATGTGAATCCTTAATAGCCTTAACAGATTATACATATGTGTTCATATGTAGCTATAAGACTAAATAGATTATACATTTACGTTAATGTGTAACTTATGGCCAAAAAAGATTAAATATATGTGTTCATGTGAATCCTTAATAGCCTCATTAGATAATACATTAGTGTCAATGTGTAACAATTGTTTGTTTGTGTCTAGACATTGCACAATACCAAATACACAAAATACAACAGCACAGAATCCAGTAAATCCAAACGAGTAGCTCATCGTTAACTGAAACAAAACTAAGATCTGTCACACAGCAAAACAAAAGTGGGATCTGACATTTTACAAACCAAAAGTGGGATCTGACATTTTACAAACCAAAAGTGGAATCTATCACATGGCATAACAAAAGTGGAATCTATCACCTGGCAAAACAAAAGTGGAATCTATCACGTGGTAAAACGAAAGTAGAATCTGTCACATTGTAAACAAAAAGTAGAATTTATCATATGGTAAACAAAAGTGAAGTCTGTCACATCGTAAGAGAATAGTAGAATCTGTTCAATGACAAAACAAGACTGGAAGCTATCATATGGCAAAAACAAAAGTGGAATCTACCACATGGCAAAACAAAAGTGGAATCTATCAAATGGTGAAACATAAGTGGAATTTTTCTTATGGTAAAAAAGTGGAATCTATCACATGGTAAAACAAAAATAGAATCTGCCAAATGGTAAAACGAATGTTGACTCTGTCAGTGGCAAAATAAAAGTGGGATCTATCACATTGCAAAACAAAGTGGGATCTGTCACATCGCAAAAGTAAGTGGAATGTATCACATAACAAAACAGACGTGGAATCTGTCACGTGGCAGAACAAAAGTGGAATCTATCATACGGTAAAATAAAAGTGGAATCTTGTAAATGGTAAAAGAAAAGTGGAATATATCAAATAGCAAACCAAATGGGGAATCTGTCAAACTGTAAAACAAAAGTGGAATATGTCAAATGGCAAAACAAACAAGGGCTCTATTCCATGGTAAAACAAAAATGGGATCTGTTACATGGCACAACAAAAGTGAAATCTATCACATGGGAGAAGTAAAGGTGGACTCTATCACACTGTGAAAAAAGTGGAATTTGTCACATGGTAAAACAAAACGGAAATCTGTCACATGGTAAAACAGAAATGGAATCTGTCAAATAGTAAAACACATGTGGAATATGTCAAATGGCAAAGCAAAGTGGGGTCTATCACATTGCAAAACAGGCCCGTGTCTAATGGAAGGTGTGTCTGGTTTGCTTTTTATTGTTATCATTTATTCTTGCATCAAAAGCAGTGCCGCACGTTATTAACAGCCGTGCATTAACCGGCGAAAAGCCATGTATTAACAAGGCAATACAGGCGCTGTTAATACACGGCTACGCAACTTTCAATATGACCGTTCCGGGACCACAGCTTTGCTGCCGTTACGAAATGTGTACTGCCCGGCCCTAGAACGAGCATAATCTATGGAAATTACGTTCGCGAGACATCGGTGAAAAGGCGAAACAAAATAGTGCAAGAAATGACGCGAAATGTAGCAAATGTTTTCTGTTTTTATGCAATAATAGCGATTGAACATGTTTTTTCAATGCATTAACATTCGCCAGGTCCCTTGGGAGGTGTTGAAATCCGCGGCCTTTGGCCTCGGTTTTCAACACCTCCAACGGGACCTGGCGAATGTTAATGCATGAAAAACCATGTTTGATCCCTATATTACCCGTACTTAATGCACAAGTGTCGACGCTATTTGTCTATGCCCCTTTTATAAGATGCATAAATTGGTTAATTCCGGCGAAAGTATTTTCTTATACCCGGGTTGGAGTATGAAGCGTCTGTATGCAAATGATCAGACGTTTAAGCTTGTTGTTTAGTAGATTTTCATTGACTTTTTCAGTTCACGTTTGTTTTATCTATATACAATCGACTCTCGTTATCTCGAACTCGCTTATCTCGAATAACCGCTTATCTCGAAGTGAAAATCTGGTCCTTGTTTTAACACAGAGATCTACCAACAGGCAACAAAATATTGTGGAAAAGAGAAAATTGCTCAAGTTAAAGATATATTGAAAATATTGTGGAAAGGAGGAGAAATTGCTTCTTAGGAGCAATTTCTCCTTTTTTCCACAATATTTTCAATATATCTCCTAAGGAGCAATTTCCCCTCCTTTCCACAATATTTTCAATATATCTTTAACTTGGGCGTCAAATTAAAGATTCATTCTGTTAAAGGTGGTTGTTGGATTAATTGTTTTCCTCAGTTCCGCAAATCTGATATGTCGAAGTACGGATATCTCGAAGTGTTTCATAGAATCTCTTGGATTTCGAGATAACGAGAGTCGACTGTATATTCGACATCATTACCACCAATACCGCTGCAGATTACGAACAGTTTCAATGTATGTTAGCGACATAAAAATGCTCTGTTATTTGGCTATAACTTCTCATATGTTGCTGTTTTCTAGCCACAGATATATGCTAAAATGGTGATGGTGGCCACATAACTGTCCATGTGTTCGAATGTTTGCCTTGACGAGAGCGCCTGACATTGTTTTTATCATGGAGAAATAAAGCTCAGAAGGATGCAATGCTTCGTTAACGGAGACAACATGTAAATATTAATATAAACATGTAAATATTAATACACTGTGTATGATAACCTAAAGCAATTACTTACCAGTATTACGGCTTGCAGCTACTCCAATATTCAGTATTGTGTCTCTGGTAGAAGATAAATTTGATCAAGGCCTCATTTTTTATGCATTTTAATGCTATGCATAGTTTATAAAGATCTCAGCAGAAGATATTTTGAATTTTGTTTTCTTATTTTTCACAGAAAATATGAAAGACATGTCATACAAATTTACTCCTTAGGAGATAATTTGCATGAATTGTTAATGCGTATTTTCTGGAAAAAAAATTAATAATAAAATATCATCAATTGGTCGTCTGCTGAATTTGCATAGAAAGTAGTAAAGGTTAAAATGTTAGATGTAAGACAATATGCGAATATAACATCTGGCATTTTTATGAAGTTTTTTTCACACTTTTTATATGCAAATAAATAGATTGGAATTTAGTCAAAACATCCAATAAATGTAATAAGGGTATCAGAGGTTGATAAAGATTTTAAACACCGCATTAGATCAGTCTATTCACTGATCGTTTTTGTTAAAGTGTACCCTTAGTATTGGTGGATACATATTTTACCACAAGTTTTCCCAGTAATTTTTAAATACCTAAGCGCACATTGCAATAATTAGGTCAAATACGGTATAACATTTTGACACTCACTAAGGACTTCTTTCTCCTGACGAGTCGCATATCCAAGATCAGGCTGATGTGAATTGTCTCACGTTTCAGTGTAAGTGTAACATGAACCGCAACATGACAAAACGTACCTTTTGACACGTGCGTCCAACGAAGATTCAAATCAGCCTGTGCATGCGCGCAGTCTGATCAGAGTCTTCGTTGTCCACATGAAGAAACTTTGCACCATTAGCTATGAAAATGCGCCTAGTGAAGATTCTGATCAGACTGCGCGAATGCGCAGGCTGATCTGAATCTTAGCTGTGCGCACATTTTCGAAGGTACGTTGTCTGACGTTGCGGCTCATATTTTTACACATAAAATAAAACAATACAATTAAACAGAACTTGATTTCGAAAAGCTGGCAATGTCACAGCTACGGTACGTGTCATCTTGCACCTCCTGATCAAGGCCATCAACCCAGAACTCCTGTGTACTCCTAACATGATCTTCGCTATACGTTTGATGAAGTTTTTCAGATCCAGGTTGTTTCCCTTTTGTGCAGCTACATCTATGTTCAGTTTTAGTGCAGTCAGAGACTTTTGGATTTAATTGAAAGAACGTCCAAAAGAGAAAATAGTGTTGTCTTGTTTGTAATGGTAATTTGTATTTTCCCACTTCAAAGGATCATAAACATTATACTTTTCGGTTTTGTCAGAACGTCTGTGATGGTCTTTCTTGTCTACTTGCTAATATCTTAATTCGGCTGGATACTTAATTATACACACCAATAGTGGGTATGTCAATGGGTACTAATCGTGCTACTTAGTGTTGAATCGTTTCTGTTTTGATACGAAAAAGACTTTATATTCTACTCTTCTCATGAAAATCAACCCGGTGTTATTGGAGCAGTCACTTTAAGTTCTCGTTATTTTGATGACTTGCGTACTATTGTTAATGACTATTTTGACCAAACAGTACACTACGAAAACACGCCTATTCAAATATATAGAAAATTTCACATCCAAAAACTGAAAATTTTCAGATAAAAAACGCTGATAGTTTTCATACTTCTGCTCAAAACATAGATTGTGGGTACTCGTTAGAACCGCCTCGCCAAGGATAAAAAACGCTGATAAAAAACGCAGACAAAAACGCTGATATTTTTCATATTTCTGCTCAAAAACATAGATTGTGGGTACTCGTTAGAACCGCCTCGGCGCTCAAAACATAGATTGTGGGTACTCGTTAGAACCGCCTCGCCGAGGCGGTTCTAACGAGTACCCACAATCTATGTTTTTGAGCAGAAATATGAAAAATAATGTATACCCCTGTAAACCCCAGTTTTACTATATAAAAGTGGGGTTTAAGGGGGTCAAAATTATATAGGTATGTTTTCGTGATGAGATACAGTTTATCCAAATGAACTACAACTAAGTACAGCCTCTGATACAGACGCCCTGATTCTGCATTTTAATTAATCAATATCCAATGATATAATCCTTAATAAATTTATGACAAGCGGGTTTAATTTGATTTGGATATTGTAAACTTTCCGTTTCTACATGGCAATGTCCTTCGCGCTACATTCTATGGTGTAGATATTTCTCAATTTATTCACTACGCCAAAGCATATGGACAAATCAGTGACTTTAATAATCGGAAAATCTTTAAAACTGTAAAGCTTCTAAATCAAGGGGGATCGGTATCATAAATTTCATAAAACATTTTCTACTTCCTGATTTTATTAGCGTCATTCTTAATTAATTTGCAAATAATTATAAGGCCTCTTTACCACCCCCCCTGCTGGGATCTAATAATCACCCCATAATGCCACGTCTTTGATCTCCCTCGCATAGCACTTAGGTAAGAGCAATAAAACCAATAGTGAGTGGTACCACTTCTGGTCTCATTATAGCTATGTCTTTAAGGTTGACAACTTTACTTCTCTGTTTCATTACAAGGTGAGTCGGGCTTTAGACTTACTAACAGTATCTTCCTAAATCTGTTCCAGAAGTTTAACGCCTGACTATTGCTGTCTGTGATCGGGCCCATAGCGGTTTAATTTGTGATTTTTTTCTGGTTTCCGATTGCAATTGCGCTCTCTACCTCTCCCTCTAGCCGGTTATCATCTGTAAGTGCTGGTAACGTACGGTACATTCTTTTAATTAGTAATTAGCCAATGTGGACACTAAGCTTATTTAACTTATCATTTATGTCTGACTTTACCCATTCACGTCCAGTGGGCTCTTCTGCCACATTCCTTTGGACTAGTCTATTTTCAATAACAGGGTTTCTGGTGAGTTTGTATTTTAATATGTTTATTGAAATTCCTTTTTATGCACACAGTGTAGATCTGGACAAGGTGCCATTCTGAGGGTTTTTTAGGGTTTCAAGACCAAAACGGGTTTATATGCAATGTAAGATCATGCAACATTTTTGCTTAAAAGAAAAGAACACGACAAATATTATGTAAATGTTTTCATCATCACAAAAACATGCCTATATAATTTTGACCATTTAGACTCCAATTCTGTATAGTAAAACTGGAGTTTACAGGGTATACATTATTTTTCTTATTTCCGCTCAAATGCATAGATTGTGGGTACTCTTTAGAATCGCTACATCGGTGAGGTAGTTCTAACGAGTACCAGCAATCTATGTTCTGAGCAGAAATATGAAAATATCAGAGTTTTTTTTGTGTTTTTTTTATCTGAAAATTTTCAGTTTTTGGAGGTCAAATTTTCTATATATTTGAACAGGCGTGTTTTCGTAATGATTATTTATTTTCGTTGACCAGTTTTTAAGCCTTTTCAGCCTTTACTTTAAGGTCAACATTACTGATAATAATGCAACAGATGTCGTCAGTAACTTACGCTTAGCACTCTGGGTAAAATTTGCAGCAGACGACATTTTTAAATATTTTCTTATTTTTCCCGGGAAACAGGATCCAATGGAGACAATTTGCATGAACTGTCAAGCTCTGTTTCTGGGAAAAATAAGAAAAAGGAAAAAAAAAGAAAGAAAAGAAGAAACAACATTAATTTGTCGTCTGCTGAATTTACCCATAGAGTAATAATGGTGAAACATAAACCATACAGGAATCGACAACAAGTTATTAACGAACTCAAATAAGCCAGCCAAAGGTCATTTACATACAAAATAGATGGTGGCCCTCGGAAAAAAAGTCATACAAAATAACGAAAGTCAGAGTCTCGGTTTGTTTGAGGCCCTTCATATGGCAATATTGCGTTCCTAGCACCATCTTAAACGGAACTCGATTTTCTTGGAAATCCAGTGATCCCAAGGTAAATAACAACAAGAATTACGAAAACACGCCTATTCAAATATATTGAGAAATTTACCACCAAAAAAAAAAAAAAAAAAAAAAGAAAACTTTCAGATGAAAACTTATGGTAATTTTCATATTTCTTCTCAAAACATAGATTGTGGGTACTTGTCAGAACCGCCTCGGCGAGGCCTTTCTAACGAGTACCCACAATTCATGTTTTAGAGCAGAAATAAGAAAATTAATGTATACCCCTGTAAACCCTAGTTTTACAGTATAATATTGGGGTTTAAGGGGATCAAACTTTATAGGCATGTTTTCGTGATGAATTGCATCATCATGAAGTACGTTGCGGTTCGTTTTTATTTTTCAGATAGGTTCCAGTATTCGCGGACATGTCTTGTAACAGACACATGTTGGCTTAACTGAGACTATTCATGAGCGATCATTTTGGTCAGTGTGGACTGCATATATGTGCAACAATTCAACGTTTTTCTCTGCACTCCTTGACACAACTATCTGTTTGCAGGTGTTATCAAATGCTATCCCCTGTGGCCAGTCACTGTGCATATTTGAAATCTTCTGTAAAGATTTATGTTCAGTCATACATGTAAACGTTCTTTCGTTTGACACGCTACCGGACATCACGCATATCGCTAGCGCATCCGATGCATCGCCACCTATATAAACATTATTATAGCGGTCCACTGTTACACCGCGAATCCCATCTACTTTCATTTTAGCTGATTTTCGGATTTTACCCGTCTCACCATCAAGCAACAGTACATTTCTGGATTGATAGCTAGTTACAACAAGCCGTCGAGCATAATAACCGTCATTGTTACCACCGATGAAGGTTCTAAAACTTGTTATATGATATGAGTTGCTAGACGCTTGTAGTCCTGTGCTATCAATGGGTGTAGTCCAGTAAATATGTCCTGACAGATCAATCATTTTCACTGACTTACCTCCATCTGGACGTGCTGCTATGACAAAGATTAGGCCCGCACATATTGTTATTCCCGATACTGAATAATCCAGTATCAACGTCTGGCGGACTGCCAACGAATCATTTACGAAAGCTACGATATAAATATTGTTGGACAACGTTGATATTGCAACGTCATCCCGCCTACAATTACAAAGAGCCCATGGTCTTTGAGGCAACGATAAAGACGACAGGTGCCTGTAATCTTGGGTGAAGAGTTTGATCTTGCAGTTGTTCCGGTCTGCAAGAAGCTTCTTGCCTGCTTCTGTAATAGCTATTCCGGTTATCCAAGAAGGTACGTCGTCATTATGTGTTTGTATTTTAACCGACTTGACATATTTTACCGATACTTTATCAAGGTCAAATTCGTGTTCTGGGTCGACCGATGACTCTAACCTTGCAATTTTCTCGGCTGATTGGTGTTTGCACTTTCGTTCTCCTGTAGTTCGACTTGTTGAGGGTTGGTTTGGGGATATGTATGGTCTGTCATCTTCCGTCCTTGTATGTGTCCTGCAAATCACATGCTTAAATTAGAAATAGAATATAAAAATACACAGGAAAGACCACAGTCAATGATATAGCCGTCTTTAGCCAACAAAAATAGAAATGACACGAACACTCACACTGTAATACACATCATATGCAATTACTCCCACGTAGACAACAAAGTGAGTTCACCTGGTCTTTTTGGTCTTGTTCGTTGCCTCATCTTGGCTCGATTGTTTACAATCGACCAATAGTATACTTACGCCAAAATTCATTAATTTATCATTTACCAATGAAATCACGTGATTATCATTTACCAATGAAATCGAACTGCGCGTCAGAGTGCTATTTTTAGAAGGTTTTCTGTAAAACCTGGACTGGGTTTAGTGCTTAGGTTTCCTGTAAAAACCTGGACTGGGTTTAACTTTTGGACATTGGCAAACAATGCTGACCCGGATCAGACGCCGCGTTGTGCGGCGTCTGATCAAGGTCTGCTCTGTTTGTTTAAATTACACGTTCAGGACCTTTTCACAGCCTACACACAACAGTCGACCCACCAGTGCTTTCAAGACTTTGATTTGTGTTTGGGCTGGTCCTGTCTCTCATTGTGATCACCTCTTTGGGGAACAGAGAGCTGGGTGGTTTATTTTTCTTCGATTTATATGCTGTTTGCCGTAAGTTATTTACTCACCTGTTCGGTGTCATTGGTAAGTAGGCTATATTCTGTGACATATAGTCTTCCTGGACATCTCTATTTTCGGACAAATTTTAATAATGGAGATGCCAAGAAACCCCCCCCCCCAAAAAAAAACAGTCGGGGAACATAGCCATCTCTAGGCACCGGATGATGTTTTAATTACATAAAATGACTACAGAAAACAACACTTCATCGACCTAACAAACAAGAACTGCAACAGTAAAAACGGTTTACGGGGTAGCGGAAAGTAGTGGCAGTGGTAATGGGGCGGAGGCCAGGAAATGAAACCTAATTAAAGGCTATGAATGTATGCGTTGACTCGATTGTAAAATAGCGACCCATAAATGGAATAAAATACCTTTAATTGAGACCCATTTCATTTTCATCAGCGTCTCTGCAGGAGGATGGCAGATATGCAATAACTGGCAAACAAACAAAGAGAAAAAAAAAAAAAAAAAAAAAAGAAAAAGAAAAAAAAAATGACAACGCAGGAACCGACTTGGAACCACAACCAGCAATAACTATTATGGAACCATAAAAGGTGACCCTCTTGTTAACCTTTACCACTTTCTGGACTAATTCAGCAGACGACAAATTGATGATTTTGTTCTTACTTTTTTCCAGAAAACAGATTTGACACCCAAGGAGACAATTTGCATGAAATGTCAAATCCTGTTTTCTGGGAAAAAAAATAAGAAATATAAGTCAATATGTCGTCTGTTGAAAAGTTACCCAGCGTGCAAAGCGTTTAAGGTGAATGCAGTCCCCGTAAATTAACTTAAGTGAGTGAAATACCTTTTAACCGGGACTCCTTTCCTTTTACTCGCCGTCCTTACATTTATCTCAGTTTGAAACTCTTCTAGATTCTTGTTTAGTTTCTTCGCTCTACCAGTTAAAGTGCTGCTTGTTTTCTTAACCTCGGCTTTCTTTCTTGCTATCATGGTTTTCGACCGTGTATGCATAGCAGGTTTTGTTGTTACAGTTTCTTTGACATTTGATTTCCGTGACGTAACCGTGTCCTTTTGTTTCCAAGGGACAAGGATCTTGTAGCCCCGTCTCCACTCAATTGTCGTAAGCTGAAAAGTACTAAGTTTTATTTTTATTTCTCCACAACAACATATGTTGTGGGTACTCATTAGAATCGCGATGTTTATGAAAAAAATATTGTGTGTATATTCACACGTTTTTGTGGCGAAATATAAGAAAAAATGGTGTATAATCCCAACAGCATATGTTTTTTGTGTGTGTGTGGAGATACACTGACGTTTTTCTGGTATTGAGTCAGTAAGTTTTCTCTCCAACATGTATGTAAGAGAATTATCTTTTTAAGATCGCTTGATCTACCAATGACAACATTTCCTATTGGTTCGCGAGAAAATGTATAGTTTTATACATTCATGCCCCAATTTTGAAACAGTTGAGGGGCATACTACTTTTGTTTTGTTCATCTGTACGTTCATCTCACCTTTCATCAGCAGACAGTAATTAAGCGAAGACTTTGATATGAGCCGTCGCATGTTTGTTTGTGTTGAGGTTTTAAGGCCCAGTCAACCCAATGGGGTCATGTCGAGCGCGGTCAGTTTACCTAACCACACGTTTACTGGGCAGGCTTAGTCCTCTAAGCGGTTAACCAGTATTGTGTACATTCTTTCGCCAGAAACTGACAACTGCCCTTCTTGAATCAGTGGAGAGAATGACCGTAGAAAATATTTAATGATCAATCTCCACGAAAGAATGTTGCCGACCTCGGCGGGGGTTGAACCCGCGACCTCCTGGTCTCCAGTCGGATGGCGCATCCAACTGAGCCACCGAGGCCGGCAAGCCATCGCATGACAAAATCAACAAACTGGTATGTGCGCCCAGCGTAGACAGATCAGACTGGGCATCCGCCCAGTCTGATCAGTCTTCGCTGTCCGCATACACATGAAGAGACTTTGGGTCCTTAGCTACCCAATAAGCGCATAGCGAAGACTCGGGTCACACTGGGCGGACGCCCAGGCTGATTTTAGACTTCACTGGGCGCACAGGTCATTTTGTTGGTTTTGTCACGCGCTGGCTCGTATTTGGGTGAGTTAATTGAGGTTAGGAGTAGATCAGCGGTATTAACGTATGAAAACTATGCAGAAATAGGTCAGAAGCCGCAGAATAAATTTGGCGTCTGACCAAGGTCTACACTGTTAGCTACACATTAAGTATACATATACATCAAAAGGGGCCCTTCTTTCTAGAATCTACATCAGTATAGTATTGCCTATGCAATTTCACAATGTTCGCGATGGATATTTTTCACAAATGGCACATAAAAAATTGCAATGAATCAACAAGTTTACATTTCATGTACATGCACGTATATTTACAGAATATTCCTTCTCCCAGCGGGAAAATGCTGAAACAGCGTCAGTTCAACAGTAAAACGTTGATTCGACGTTGTTTCAACATTGTGTGCATGCCGGGCTATTACTAATTGCAAGGACGAAACGTTAGTCTAGCACAAAATTATGACACAACAGTGACATTAGTTTCTGATCCTCCACACAATATGTTTTATGCATATAACAAAAGCCATGCAACCGTACTAAATATATAATACCTTTTACGTGTGACGATAATGATTTATTGACTTCTTCCTCAGCTGTACTTTAAAATACTCCCATACTTTATTCCAGAAAAAAAAAAAAAAAAATAAGAAAATTAAACGTGTGTTAACGACCACATATAGTATACACATACACTAGGTGTGTATTGATTTTATATTTCGAAACACTATAACACGGGTGGAAAAAACAAATACCACAGAGGAATAAAATATGGGTCATTTAATTGAAAATGTGATGGAATTGATTATTGTTGGCCGCTGCCTCTATGTACCTCAGGTGCCTGGTAGCGTTAAAAATCCGCACAACAACAATTGATTATTGTTGTTTATTCGTATTCTGCTGCTAGTGTTAACCCTTAAAGTGCCAAGCAAAATTTGTAGTAGACGACATTTTATTTTATTTTTTATTTTTTTTTAATTTTTCAAAGAAAACAGTAGCATCGGGACCCAGGGTGAAGTTGGCTAGCTATAAAAGTGCATTAACACCCCCCCAACCCCCCCCCCCCCCCCCCACCCCCGGTGGTTTATTCTACTGACCGTTCAAAGGTGGTTGTCCCGTTGTTAGTCTTACTATTTGTTGCTTTGTGGTTTATTCTACGAGGCGATTTGTTCTAAGTCTTGCCTTGTGTTATTTTGTTCTTGTGTTTTCAGTCCTTTTAGCATTGCGATTACCTCGCTTGGAGAAGAGAGAGCTAATCTTAGTGCTTTTCGTACGTTTGTTCGATTTGTGCTTGTTTGGTTTTGTCTGTTTCCTCTTCCTCTTGGTGTATGGGAAAGGCTGCGGCTTGTGAGTGTGGCACTTCCCGGACGTTTCTCTTAACTTTTTTGCAGTATCGGACGGTACTGGAATGATAGCATTGCTAAATGGTGAATTCAGTTATGTACTATCAACCTATCACATGACAATAGAATAGCCTTGTGGTTTGTCATGTGACCAGTACAATGCACTCTTGAACCAGGGCTCGCCTCTGTGATGTCTGGCGATTTATGCTATGAGAGAATAATCGTAGCGCAGGAACAACTTAAAGATAAACCATTTGCTGTAGCATGTGACGGCAGAAGAAGCAAGCTGGTCGTGTCAAGTAATTCTCTTGCTTTGTCAGAGACAATCCGTATAACTGGACTTAGTTATAAACCTCATCTACCATTGCTGCGTGTTGGGTATTATCAAACCTTTAGACTAATCCAGGTTTTAGAAAAATATAAGGTCTAACACATAGAGCACAGCAAGCAATAACAAATAGAGCACAGCGAACAATAATACATAGAGCACAGCGAACAATAACACACAGAGCACAGCGAACAATAACACAAAGAGCACAGCGAACAATAACACATAGAGCACAGTGAACAATAACACATAGAGCACAGCGAACAATAACACAAAGAGCACAGCGAACAATAACATAAAGAGCACAGCGAACAATTACACATAAAGCACAGCGAACAATATTGAAACAACACACTGGATTATATAAAAAACGTTCCAATACTGTCTTCTGATGCGGTTTTCATTCGTTATTTCAATTCCATTTTCGAAAAAGTGGTAATTTGTGTTAACGTTTGATATCGTAATATCCTTTATTTCCTATTGTTTTTCATTGGCTTAAGAGGGCTGAGTACCGTGACTGGAGACTTTTTTGATCAGCCCCGTTTCTAGTTTTTGCAGTGAGATAAGCACATTTGATCGAGGTTTCATGATCTAATTATACATCACTTTTGGTTTAAGTTAGAGGAAATAATATACTTTTAATGGCTATAGCTTTGTCAGTTGCTTTGCACCCTAAAAAGAGACCTACCTTAACAGAAAAGAAAGTAAAAATTCCAGGACTGGTGCACAAGAAAGCAAACATGACGTCACAAAAGTTGTCTGCCTTACAAAAAATGGCGGAAAACTATCGCGTGTAAACTGTCCTCTAAAACAAAGACCAAATAATTTCAATTTTTCACCTTGCCTGGTAAATGGATAGATCTGTAAGGGCGCTCGTTCTGATATGTTACTGCCTAATGTTACAAGGGGTCTACTCGAATAGGGAACTATTGCTCCTTGATTACACCCCATTTAATTTGGGTCCATGTCTATCTGAACATTCCTAATTTTGTCTTTGTTTATATTGACTTTGTGGATAGATCTGTAAGGGCGCTCGTACTGACTTATTTCCTTACGTTACAAAAGGGTCTATTCTAACAGGGAAAAATTTGTCCCAGATTACAACCAATTTATTTTGGTTAATCATTACAGGCAAATAGTCTTATTTAAATCCATCCAAATAGGTACTTTGTCCTTGAGCATGTGAGGATACTGGGATCCTTTGTTCTCTGGTATACCTCTGGTTTTACCTATGATAACTATAAGTAGACCAGTAAACATTGTGTAACGGATGACAATATTAATATCAGGTTTTAACCGCCGTTAATGAGACATGAATGAGAAAACAAATTAAAACACTGCGTTTGGTTTTGCATGTAATTTTTTGTTAAAAGATTGTAAATGTACAGAAACACAAATATCTGAATTTCGTGTTTCAATTATTTCTGTACTCAAAATATTAAGAATGTTAGGAATTGTGTATGCTACTAAACTATGCAAATTGTTGGAAATTTACGGAAAAAGTAGTCTGTTGATCTAACTAATATTAATATGCACGGGTTATCTGTCTGTGGTTAGAGTTACAGGGCCCAGTTGTTCAAAGCGTCGTTAGCTTAACGAGCTCGTTAAGAGTCATTTCGTTAACTGTTTCAGCAGATTCAACACACAATATTCTGATAATTTTTGCTGAAAAAATGTGAGTAGTTTTTGCACTTCAAAAGATAGTCACATTTTTTCAGCAAAATTTTTTAGCATATTTGCGTATCACTCAATGTAAATTTTAACGAATCGTTAGCTAACGACATCGTTAGCTTTGAACAACTGGGCCCAGGACGTTATAGAATTTCACAGCAGTTTCTACTTGAAGGAAATGGAAAAAAAATCTTTTGTCGATAAACTCGATGATAGTCATGTATTTTTCTGTATCTGTCTTTGTGAATATCAGCTTTGTGGATAGCTCTCCAACGGTGCTAGTACTGATTTGCTATTGTCTAACATTACAAAGGTTGGGCGGGGGTTACTCTTATAGGAGACATTTTGTTTCCTGATTACATCCTATTTATTTTTGGTCCCAATCTATCTGCACGTTCCTAATTCTGTTTTTTTGCATATCGACTTTATGATTTTTCGAAATACGATTTTGGTATGTTCACCTCAGATACATTCCCAGTGGGACAAAATCTATTTAAGTAATTTTAAAATACTTCCCGATTTGTGATTTGAATACCAGGGAAGCAAATCGTCCTCTGATAGAGTATGAAGAATTGTAAGATTGCTCTCCCTTTGATGGGTATCAACTTCTTAATGGGATTGGGTGCAGTTTCTGGTAGGGAGGTAACTCTTTAAATTGGTTTGCTCTCATTCTGAAAAGGGGTGTACTTTTAAAAGAAAGAATTTATTCCCATGGACCAAGTTCTTTCCTTTTAGAGTAGATCCCATTTTAGAAGGGGTTTGTGTTCAAGTGAGCAAATGAGAAATTACACAAAATTGTCTGTCTTGTACAAAGTGTCAGAGAATCCAGCCTCTTAAACCTGAAGTTACTGTTTATTCATCGTTAAAAAGCAGACTTATTAATATAGGACTCACAGAGCCCATTCTGGTTATTTTGAAAATCGAATACCACTCAAACCGTTGCTAGGTGGCGTATGCAGCCTTGCAAACTACATTAGTGCATATGAAGAGACTTGATAAAACCGAGCCTCCAATTTCGTTCTTCTGTGTGTTCTTTGTTTCAAAAGATTTTTTTTTTATTATTATTTTATCTTTACTTCATACAGAAGATATGGATTTTAACACCTACTGTGGCAAATACATAAACCGGACAATTTTTACATACAGTCGCCTCTCGTTATCTCGAATTCCAAGGGACTCTCTGAAACACTTTGAGATATCCGTACCTCGAAATATCAGAGCTGCAGAAGTGAGGAAAACAATAAAACGAACAACCACATTTAACAAATGAATATGTAATTTAACTTAGAAGTAAGAAAAATATTGAAAATATTGTGGAAAAGAGGAGAAATTGCAATTTCTCCTCTTTTCCACAATATTTTGTTACCTGTTCTTAGATTTCCGTGTTAAAACAGGGATCAGAATTTCATTTCGAGATAAGCGGTTATTCGAGATAAGCGCGGTCGAGATAACGAGAGTCGACTGTACTTAAGTATAAGACTTGTCTGCGGGCGGGTCTATCGTGCTTCAATTTGCGGTTTACTTTTGCCCGGCTTCAGGTTGCCATTGAGTCTTCTACGTTATTTCAAGGTATTTTCGTGATTATCTATGTATTGTGCTTTGTAGTTGCGCCTATGTGGTAGACGACCCTCCGGAATATTGCAAACTCCGTTACTGCTTATGAAGAGTCTTAATAAAACCCAGACTCCCGTTTTCTATCTGTGATGTGTTCTCTGTTTCCAAAGGAAACCCTTTAGATTTTTATTATATCATTACATGGTTTGTGCGCATGTACGATGCAAAAATGCACTGGCGTGAGTGAGAACATTATAACACGTACATGCACAGAATCATGGTATAACTGATTTATCACATTTTCATACATTCAAACCAACCATATCGCGAAATATTTCATGCTGAATGTTGGTGATTTTGGCTACTATATGATAATTCAGTTTATATTTTAGATAAACTTATTTTCTGAATAACAAAACATGGTAATGTCTGAAGACTTTAATGGCAAAACAAATTTACGTATGGTATGATATGTTTGTTTGTGTTGAGGTTTTACGACCCAGTCAACCCAATGGGGTCATGTCGAGCGCGGTCAGTTTTACCTAACCACACGTATACTGGGCAGGCTTAGTCCACAGTATTGTGCACATTCTTTCGTCAGAAACTGACAACTGCCCTTCTTGAATCAGCAGAAGGGAGAGAATGACCGTTGAAAATATTTCATGATCAGTCTCCACGAAAGAATGTTGCCGACCTCCTGGTCTCCAGTCGGACGGCGCATCCAACTGAGCCACCGAGGCCGGCGTATGGTACGAGTATGATATGGAAATTCTATATAATAATTTCGTGCTCAGTCAAGTCGAACGTTAGACCAGGACGCTTCAAACTCAAGCAAGTGGAACGTTCAAACCGTTGCTTTGACATTAACCGTACATATCATGAATGTTTGGACAGACAGACCTGAACAAAGTTTGGACTCGTATCGGACACCGTAGAACGCGGTCCCTGGTCAAGGTCAGCACTGCTTGTTACTCATTGAGAAGTTCTAAGGTGCTGGATCTGATGTTGCGTGGTCATCACGAAAACATACCTATATAATTCTGACCCCCTTAAACCCCACTTTTATATAGTAAAACTGGGGTTTACAGGGCTATACATTATTTTTCTTATTTTTGCTCAAAAACATAGATTGTGAGTACTCGTTAGAACCGCCTCGGCGAGGCGGTTCTAACAAGTACCCACAATCTATGTTTTGAGCAGAAATATGTAAAATATCAGTGTTTGTCTGAAAACATTTTTTTTTTTTTTTGTGGTGAAATTTTCAATATATTTGAATAGACGTGTTTTCGTAATGTTTTGTGTGACCTTGTGACTGCTCTCGCTGCGTTTTTTTTTTTTTTTTTTTTTTTTTTTTTTTTTTTCGTTCTTGTCCTAGTCGTTGTTTAACTGTTGTATTTATTTCGTCGTGTCTGGCATTGTGATCGCCTTGTTTGGAAAAAAAGGGGGAGCCAGTTTTACTTTTCTTTCGCCTGTGGCTTGTGTGTTGTCTGTCATGGGGTGTTTGCTCTTCCTCTCGGTGTGAGGGTAGGCCATGTTCTTTGACTGTTGCTATTCCTGTTCATCTACTATACGATTTTGTTCTAATAGACACTTTAATACATGGTCAAAATGATTTATTTAAATTTCAGAATAAATATGGTAAAGAATTAAGGTGTCCAAATACTTGTGGTAAATACGACATCTCTATATAATATAGAAAATGACGACAAAGTTGGTTATCAAACAGATCTTGACAGATTTACGCAGTTAAAAGTTGCTAAAAAATACCGTATTTACCCAAATTACAGGTATTCGGACACCTCAACTCCTTATCACACTTACTCTACAATTTGAGTAAGTACAATTTAGTTCCCATTGTTATGTCTACAAATTGCTGGATGAGTGGCAAACAGTGTAGACTCAGATGAGACGCCGCGTTCTGCGGCGTCTCATCTGGGTCTAAACTGTTTGCACAGGCCTGTCTGTCCGAATATATACAGTATATACGAAACGGTGTTTATCCTAAATATTATGACCATACACTCATTACTATATCAAACTTTGAACAAAAATACAGATTAAGATACCCAGGAAATACAGAATCTTCCAGCACTGCCTTCCTGAGGCATCAACAAAAGAAGTGAGGTCAAACAATCATTAAACAAACGTCTTGTATGAAACCACCGACGCACGAACTACATGATAAGGTATGGGTATGTCGGAACAAAGAAGGCCCAGATCAGCCTGCTTATCTACGCTGTATGATCAATATATTCTGTAGTATCCAGTGCAAGATCTCTTCGTATTACATAACAGAATAGTTTATACTTTAGGGTCTTTTGTCACCTCATTACGAAAACATGCCTATTCAAATATATACTGAAAATTTTACCACCAAAAAATGAAAATTTTCAGATAAAATATTCTGATATTTTTTCTTATGTTTGCTCAAAACATAGATTGTGGGTACTCGTTAGAACCGCATCGACGAGGTGGTTCTAACGAGTGACAACAATCTAGGTTTTGAGCAAAAACAAGAAAAATAATGTATACCCCTGTAAACCCCGGTTTTACTAAATAAAAGTGGGATTTAAGGGGGTCAAAATTATATAGGCATGTTTTCGTGATGTTTTCGGAAAAGTGTTACAGGTACAGTTTCAAAGAAGACAAGTGTTATAATATTATATCTTTGTTACCTTCTGATCGGGGTGTACTTTAAAAGGAAATAATTTGCTTTCCTTAAAATGACCTTAACAGTATTGACTAGGCCGTAAAATCCAACTTGAACAAACATACGAATTATACTCATCACTAAGTTGACGTTCAGATGTACATACGCCTTGTAAATCGAAACTTGATTTAATTTTTCATCTCTGCTACTATGGTATTGAAAAAGTAGAAATTCAGATTATTTTTTCCGTTCAAGTTTCGGTGATACCATAACACAGTGGCATGTTGAAAGAGTCGTTATTCCATATGCGAACGGCAAAGGTTCAGGCGAGCCTGCGCATCCGCGCAGTCTCGCCAGAACCTATGCCGTTCGCTCTAGTCAGCGGTGTGCCAATGGAGAGCTTCAGCCAAATAACTAGACATGTTGCCTCGCTCTGGGACCGAGCATGCGCACTGAAAAAAAAAATGATTCGGCGAAAAGTCCAAGGAGTCGTTGACTCGTAACGCGACTCAGTCATTGTGATGAATGTATAAACTAATGAAGTCGTTAAGAATTATTATACACGTATAATGTTTTGAAAAAAAAAAAAAAAAGAATAATGGAATAAAAAATAAAAACAAATAAACGATCCAATACTATCTTGTCTTGCAAATTATCTCTCATAGTCAATTTATACCCAGGAAACGCACAACGTCGCAACAACGTCGTTACAACGTCGCTACGACGTCCCGACGTTACAACATCCTGACGTTGCAGCGACGTTGTAACGGCGTTATTGTGACGTTGTTTTTACTGGGTAGACGTTCCGTAAATCCGATCGGAATTATGTAACGTAGCATTCCGTTAGTAGAAAACAACACACTTGCTTACAAATTTCATCGTTTCTCCATGGTAATCGATGGAACTGCACACATCGTCACCGACATTTGCGTACGATTAGCAGCCTTTATCATTGAAGTTGGACTACATTTTATCAGTTTGTTTTCCTGTTTTATGGACGGTTCACGGGCGCCGCCATCTTAATTTCCACCAGTATTTGATTGGTCGATATGTTTGTCATAGATATGGCTTCGGAAAACAGGCGTTTATTTCCGCTCCAGTTCGGATTGTTTCGTAGTTTAATTCTAGTTTTATGGCGCACTTTAGGAGAGAACATGAAAATATGGTCAATGTCGTTTTAAGTTGTGTTTCCCTCCTTTTACAGCTAAACAACACCATTCGTTCAATCAATTAACTTATTGACGAATAGTCTGATTGGAATTATTTTATCATTCCCAATAACGACATAGTTATCATTCCCAATAACGACATAGTAAGGTTAATGGTTCGAAGCCAGCACCGCCATGAGATTAGTCTGTTTACATACACACTTCGGCATACACATGCGCTTTGAGAACCTAAAAATGGAATGCATAAATTGAACAACCTTGGCGGTACCAGTAGTTATCATCTTAGTATCAATACATTCATTGTCACTATCGCTAAAAATGAACATAATAGAATAGTAATAGACGATAAAGTTTGACATGCCGACGAAACACGCCGTATGGACGTTTGGCTGGTGGGCGATGCTGTCGTTGTTTGGTATGGCGTTGACAGCAAGAATTTATCTACAATGTGGACAATGCCATTTGTAGCTAGGATATTTTCTGTAATAACTTTTGTTTCTATGTCCTTCCACTTTAGATATAAACCTGAAACGAAAAAGACGAACACAATACAGGGGTTTATAAATGTTACATTTCGCTAAATTAACCCAGCAGGCATATGATGTTAATACAACGTCGCCTCAACGTCGATGCAACGTCGTGACGTTGCATCGACGTTAAGCCGACGTTGTGTAAACGTCATATGCCTGCTGGGAAAATGTAATACAATGAATTCTTACTTTTCATGGCATACTGTGAAGCTTCCATAACTGGAACACCGATGACTCGTTTACCGTGACTGATTCGAACTCGTATTTGAGTCCCTAGAAAATTCTTCTGGTCGCTCAAGAAAACAAATATTTAGAAATATTTTAGAGCAGTTCTCTTATTTTATCATGAAAATATATGTTGTGTGTTCTCATTAGTATCGCCTCATCCAGGTGATTCAAATAAGTATACTCAACATACCATTATTTTATCAAAAAAGATCGAAAGGAGATCCTTAAATAATCCTGTTTGCCTCCCGTCCTGGTGCTATGATTAACCTGAAGTGGCATGAACTACCCATGTCTGGAATTAATTTCTACGGTCCCAAAGATATTTGAGCCATCGCAGTTCGACTGTAAAGACAGTTCTGGCCCCGAGTTTATAAAACTTTTTTCATGCTCAACTCAGCTGAGTATGAAATTTTCTTTGCTAATAAATATGTAAATGCCAACAATAGTTGGCATTTTCATATCTGTTAGCAGAGCAATTTTCATGCTCAACTATGTTTAGCTAGAAATAATTTAAAATTGTTAGTATTTTGAGAATTATTAGCAGGACAAATTTCATGCTCAGCTGAGTTGAGCATGAAAAAAGTTTTATAACCTCGAGGCCTGATAGCTATGTAATGAGCTATTTGTAATACGAATTGCAGTGTATATTTACATGGCCATATTATAATTTAACAAAATCATTCCCCATAAATATAACTTTTTTGTAGGGCGTAAATTAGGTCAAACCACAAAGTGCAGTATCCGCTCAGTATTGTACTTTTTACGATTACAATTAAGGGCCCATAGCAGTTGTTCAAAGCATCGTTAGCTTAACGAGCTCGTTAGTGGTCAAAATGTTAACTGCTCTAGTAAGTACAATATCTAATTCACAGGTATTTTTGCTGAAAAAATGTAAGTAGCTTTTGCAAATGCAAAGGCTTCTCACATTTTTTTTCAGCAAAAATATTACCGTATATGTCATATTTAATGATAAAAGTTTTAACGATACGTTAATAACGACATCGTTAGTTTTGAACAACAGGGTCCTAATAAGTAGCTTGCACTGTATGGTGAAGAACATCGGGCTACCTTAAAAGCCCCAAAACGATAATTTCTATTCTGACCTTAGAACCTTATTATCAAAGTAATTAAAATACAGTGGAACATGTCTGTTACAGAGACAGTGCATCCGGGTAACTAGAGTGACTGAACAACAATTATTTAGCAGATTTGCTATTTATGATTGATTCAGATACAAACGCAACATGGCCGGCCTCGGTGGCTCAGTTGGATGGGCGTCCGACTGGTGATCAGGAGGTTGTGCGTTCGACCCCCGCCAGGGAGGCAACATTCTTTCGTGAAGATTGATCATGAAATATTTTCCAGGAAGGTCAGTTGTCAGTCTCTGGCGAATGAACGTGCACAATACTGGTTAACCGCTTAGAAGACTAAGCCTGCCCAGTAAAAATGTGGTTAGCCTGAGGTAAACTGACCGCGCTCGACATGACTCCAATGTGTTCTCTGGGCCGTAAGACCTAAACACAAACAAACAAACAAAAACATACATTTAAGCAACAACGTCAGAAAACGTACAGGTGTCTTCGACATGCGAGCCCAGTGAGGATTCAGATCAGAATCTTCACTGAGCGCATTTTGGATAGCCAAGGACGCAAAACCTCTTCATGCAGACATTGAAGATTGACAAGACCGCGCGGATGATCAGGCCGACTTGTGTCATCGTTGGGTGTTCATGTCAGAAGGTATGACCTCTCTTATGCCCCCAGGTATACATCCCAGGTATTCTCCCTCATGGTATCATTAATAGGCTATTTTCTTTGAATTTGGCTCTTCTTGTACAATGTATTTAACCCATTTATGCCGAGCGTCCCTTAAAATGGACATCGGCAAACATTGTAGATCCAGATCAGACGCCGCAGAACGCGGCGTCTGATCAGGATCTACACTGTTTGCATTAAGTTCAGAAATTTCTACAAAACATGATAATAAGTAAAACTAAATCCGAGCTAACCAATCACCCCTTATAAAGGAAATGGCCTGTCCAAAACATTAAGATAGAAGAGTTCATTCAGAATAAACAGGTTAATATGTTTAACTGCATTGTGTATACTATTTCATACGAGCCGTACCATCAGAGAACGAACCTTCCATTACGCAAACACGCCTATTCAAATATATTGAAAATTTCACCACCAAAATTGAAAGTTTTCCGATAAAAATTCTGATAGTTTTCATATTTCTGCTTAAAACATAGATTGTGGTACTCGTTAGAACCGCCTCAGCGAGGCGGTTCTAACGAGTTCCCACAATCTATGTTTTAAGCAGAAATAAGGCAAATAATGTATACCCCTGTGAACCCCAGTTTTACTATATAAAAGTGGGGTTTAAGGGGGTCAAAATTTTATTGGTATGTTTTCGTGATGCGGACATGTGTGCCCAGCGCATTCGCGCAGTCTGATCAGAAACTATACTGGGCATATTTTCATAGCCAGGGATGCAATGTTTCTTCATGCGGACAACGAAGACTCAAATCAGACTGCGCGCATGCGCAGGCTGATTTGAGTCTTCGCTGGACGCAAGGTATGTTTTCTCATGTAGTGGTCCATATGTGAGACTCACCGTCGGTTCTTGAAATCACTGTTATATTATGATGGTGTAGATAATAGTTGAAGCCTCCATTTAGAATCTCATCGTATGTAACCTGCTGACCTACTATTATATGACGATCTGTGACCTGTTATAACAAAATTCAATTGCTTGACACTAATGTTAGCTAGTTCATAAAGATATAAAATTTTTTTTTTTGTCAAGGTCAGTATCACTGATAAAAGACAGGGCGCAACAATACCTAGCATATTGTCCATAAATGATACATGCTTTACGAAAACACGCCTATTCAAATATATAGAAAATGTCTTCTCTAAAAACTGACGATTTTCAGATAAAAAAACTCTGATATTTTCTTTTTATATTTCTGCTCAAAACATATATTATTGGTACTCGTTAGAACCGCCTCGGTGAGTCGGTTCTAACGAGCTTCTAACGATTACCCACAACCTATGTTTTTGAGCAAAATTAAGAAAACTAATGTAAACCCCCGTAAACCTCATTTTTACTATATAAAAGTGAGGTTTAAGGGGGATCAAGATTATATAGGCATGTTGAAGACTGGCAGAGGCCCAACAGGGGAATTTAAGACTAATTTGTTTATCTGAGTCATACATATTATATTTATTACCCTTCAGAAGGCCTCTTCACCACTCCCTACAGGGATCTCATAATCACCTATTTATGACATGCCTGATCTCTCTTGCATAGCCCCTAGGTAGGAGTAATAAAATATTTAGTAAATGATTCCACCTTAAGTTTTATTTATTTATGTTTTTTATTTATTAACACGTAATGTTTACCACTCTCTGGGCAAATTCAGCAGACGACAAACTGATGATATTCTACGTTATACGTTTGTCCTATAAGATAAGCTTAAACACTTCGTGCGAACTGTCTCTTTAGGAGCTCTTTTGTGTTTTAAGAGCAAAAAGCTTGACATATCATATTAATCGTAATTCACATGAAATAGCAAGTCTTGTTGTCTCTGAAGAACAACACGAACATGTCATTAATGGATCTAGATTTTCTAGATACGTTGCTGACACACACACTGACGAACAGACGAACCAAACATGAAATTACATTCAGAAAAAAAAAACAAAAAAAAACACAAAAAAACAACATATTAATGATATATAATGTAAGACGTGATATATAGTTGTTTGTTCTGGTGTTTTAGGACATTCGAGAATATACAGCCAAGCATAGCTACAATCAAAACTGTATGTGCACCCAGCGAAGACTCAGAACAGCCTGCTCATTCGCACTGATCAGAGTCTTTGCAGGGCATTCCGTGGGCAGTCATGGATTCAAGCGTCTTCAGCGAAAACTGATCAACCACATGCGAAAATGTAATCTTGTACTTAATGCTGTGGCCTGGCTCATTTGACAGTTCATTTTTTTTTTTTTTTTTTTTTTTTCGTTACATAACATTATTCAAAGAATTTACCTGATGTTGTTCTGTGTAAGTAATATTATCGTTGATATAACTGATATCATCCGTGGACAAGTAATCGAACGCACCATTATTTGGAACAAATAGCGTAAACACCGTGTTCTTTGATGTTAAGTCTATGGATGAATTATCCGGTACTAAATTCACAAGTTGTTTGAAAGACTTGCTGAAATAAATTAAAAGACATTTAAGACACAAAATACAAAAGGATATCATTAAAAGGGAGTTTATTCTTAAAACGAATGATAAAATATAAACATCCTTAAAACATATATAAAACACAGATAAATAAAACAGAATTAAGTGTTAAACAATGAAAGTCTTGCTTCGCTTTAAAAATTATCGACATTAATAACAATGCAGACAGTCCCAATATCAGTCTTTATGGAAAGCTAAAACTTGTCAATTCTCCTTATACATTGGAGTGCGGGGTCAGTGTTCCATTCTTGTTGACCTTTCTGGGTATCCCCATAGTTTCACAGAATCTGTAACTACTCATTCATCACGAAAACATACCTAAGTATATAATTTTAATCCCCTGAAACCCTACTTTTATATAGTAAAACTGGGGTTTACGGGGTAAACAATATTTTTTCTCATTTCTGCTCTAAAATATAGATTGTATGCAGTTGTTAGAAACACCTCGCCAAGGCGGTTCTCACAATCTATGTTTTGAGCAGGAATACAAAACAATATCTGTATTACGAATCTGTACTAAAATATATCACCGTTTCAGTGAAGGTTTAATATGTCACTGAGTAGTTAAAATTTTATAGCAAATATATCGCATTCTTTTGCCATTGCACAGAATAGTCATTTTATTATCAGGTGGTGCATAAGGCGAGTAAACAGATTGGTGGTGATTGAGAAGGCCATGTTTTTTCAACAAAAAAAAGGTAATAATGGCACTAGGATTGAAAATAGGTATTACTCGTGTGGAGATAAACTGCCCTGACATACTAGACTACTAAACGCTTTCATATTTAACCCATTTCAGCTTAGCGTCCCATAAAAGAGACATAAGCAAACAGTGTAGACCCAGATCAGACGCTTAGAATGCAGCGTCTGATTAAAGTCTTAACTGTTTGCATTACATACAGGAATTTCTATAAAACGTTGTTATAATAAAAATTAACCAGACAACACTATACTGGAAATGGACAGGTCCGAGGATTGAAGGTAGAATGGTACATTTTGCATAAATGTAGGTTTTCCCTGACTCGCATTTTGGCAGTTTTTACCCTCAAAACCTTGTTCTGGACTCTCAAAAGTTAAAGACAAAAGTCCTTAGTGATGCATATATGATCAATCCAAAATGATTTTTATTTATCTACTGCTTTGTATTTTAACCTATTTGTGATCCAGAGGGCAAGAATTATCAATATTTGTGCAACAGTTAACCCTTAAAGCACTAATAAAGCAAACTGTAGCAGACGGCATCCTAAAATTGACTTTATTTTTCAGAAAAAATAAGACTCGACATTTCATGTGACTTGTCTGCCTAGCAGACAATTCACATAAAATGTCAAATCTTATTTTTTCTGAAAAATAAAAACAAGTACATGTACTTCAATGTAATAAATAAATCAAAATAAGTCTGCTGTAGTTGTAATTAGCACTTTCAGGTTTAACCGCTTTAAATGACAAACCCCTAAATCTTATTAAAGAACCCTTTAATTCCAGAAAAGGGAGTCCCTGCGACCCTCAGTTTAAAACCCTGAGGGACAACCCTGTTTACTCACCTTATAGATGAGATTGTCTCTAACTCTTCTTGGATGTTATTCAATGGATAATTTAAGAAGCCATCAATTGTATAGATAATTCCATTACTGCATGCAGTACCATCTAAGACAAGATCGAACGTGTGTTTCAAATTGCTAAAACCTGTATCCACTGAAACGGGAGCTGCAAATAAAGTCAAAACGTGGGCCACGGGTCACGCTTTCAAAAAAGTAAGCCATGCAATACGTTTTAAACCTTATGATGCTAAATAAGTTAACATGACACGCTGACTTCTAACTTTCAGCCAATCAGATTGCTTGATCCGGATGGCTGATATACATTCACATACTTAACGGCAAACAGTGCAGATCCAGATCAGTTGGCTTCTTCAGAAGCCAACTGATCTGGATCTACACTGTTTGTAAAGGCAGGGGTATATCCGGGTTCAGCAGGACAAGGGTTAAATTGTTTAACCCTGTATCTACTGAAGCGGAAGCTGTAAATACAATGTAAAAATAAGTCATGTCTCAAAAATAAGTCGTGTCTCAAAAATCTGACCCATGCAATAAATTATTGTTGTGTATTCTATGTGTTTTATTAAAAACTGAATGATTAAAAATATGCGATAAAGTCCGAGGAGCAAGCTGAAAATTAGAGAATCAGAATAATATGTGTTATTTTATAGCGATAAAATTTGAGTGGCATGTACGATAAAATCAGAGGAGGAAGCGTGCTCCTTGGGTTTTATCGCACATTTTTTATCATACAGGATTTAATAAAAGTTTTCTTACATAGCGCAAGTGGAGTGAGTGCGAAGATAAATTAGCTGATCTTGGCATTTGTGTTTAGCAATTGTTTTTTAAGGTCCGAAACAAATACTGCAAGCAACTTACACCTTGATTTTGATGTCTTTAAATCAACCAATGTAAAAGTTGTATTATATCTGTTGTCTGTCAGAAACACTCTCGATGCCGTGAATGATTCATACAAAAATCTTTCACTCAAGCTCTGAGCTGGCAGGAAATGGCCTTCGAATATCTGAAATTTAGAATAAAAATATAAAAGGTTGTCTTCGGAAACAAAGATCGCACAAAATAACGATACTCGGAGACTCGATTTTATTAAGTCTCTTCATATATAATAAAACCCTAAAACGATAACATTACGAAAACGCGCCTATTCAAATATATAAAAAATTCCACCTCCAAAAACTGAAAATTTTCAGACAAAAAAAAACTCTGATATTTCTGCTCAAAACATAGATTGTGGGTACTCGTTAGAACCGCCTCAACGAGGCGGTTCTAACGAGTACCACAATCTATGTTTTCGAGCAAGAATAAAAAAATAATGTATACCTCTGTAAACCCCAGTTTTGCTATATAAAATTGGGATTTAAGGGGGTCAAAATTATATAGGCATGATTTCGTGATGTATCCCTCTATTATCGTTTTGCGGGCAGATAACTCTGTCAAAAATTGACGAATTTGACAATTAGCAATCCCAAACCAGATTTCTTTAATATCAATGCATGTACCTAGTCTGGTTAAAATCCCTTGATATTTACTCAAGTGATTTTCCTGAAACAAAACTTATCTAGGGGCAGATAACTCCATCAAAATGTGACGAAATTAGCCCAGTAGCAATCCCAAACTAGATCTCCTTAATATCAATGCATGTACCAAGTTTTTGTTAAAATCCCTTGACATTTACTCAAGTTATCGTCCGGAAACTAAAATATGGGCGTGTCTCGGGCAACTACCATCCCCCACCCCACACCCCCCACCCTACAAAAAAGTGACGGAATTTGCTCATTAGCAATCCAAAGCAGATCTCCACAATGTCAATGCACATACCAAGTTTGATGAAAATCCACTGGTGTTTACTCAAGTGATCATTTGGAAACGAGATACGGACGGACTGGCGTACCACTGAGGATGGACGGACACAAAGACGTCCAACGTGAAATCATAATATCCCGCCACTATCGTGTGACGGGGTATAACAATGTAGTTTGCGAGGCAGGATACGCCCCTAGCATCGACTTAAGCGATATTCAATTTTTTTACAAACCAGAAGGGACTCAATGATCCCAAAAGCAACTAAAAAAGAGTCTTCACTATGGTGAAGTACGGAGAGACGTTTTACAGCCGCCACACAACACTTAACACCAGCTGCAGTGAAGTAAAATAAAAATCTAAAAGGACATCAACACAGCGGCAATCTAGATGAGGACTGCAGGGGTTTCCATCCAAAATATGAAATATTCTCCGATTTCAGGATTTATGGGGTCTGTTTTGGTAGTGCTTTTAAATATTTAGAGCGATATTGGTAAACAAACTCCAAAGATTTATAATCAGCCATTAAACAGTAACTAGATTTGTGCTTCATGACTGTGGCCTGTCCTTGGTAACTTCATTTATATTTTAGTTTGTAAACAGGCACATGATGAGAAAATATATACACACAAAATGTAGCACGAAGGAGATCGCCATCAGAAAAGAAAAGATTGACAATTTAGGTAAAAACTTTTTCTAAAAGTTTATTCTACGTTTAGATCAAGCTTTTCGATAAGCTAATACTTGGTTAATTAACACTAAGCTCTCAACTGAAAATACCTTTGGACCAGTTCATGACTACTCGTTAAGTGCTTCTAGAGCAGTGCAAACACCAAGATTGTCTACGCAGATAGACGTATAGACAATGATTGGAGATTGAAATATCAAGTTTCTACTACACAAATACATTCGACTCTCGTCATCTGGAACTCCAAGGGGCTCCATGAAATAGTTCGAGATATCCGTACCACGATATATCAGATTTGCACAAATTAGGAAAAATAAATCGAACTACCAAATTTATAACCTACCTTTCTCACAATACCAGGTTCTGATGTCAAAGCCGTTTTATGATGATCTGAGAGACCCTGTAGAAATCTGGCACTCGGAACAAAGACTGTCTGTTCTACACTGTTCCTAGATGCCCAGGAATTAAACTCGTCTACTGATTTAAGAAGAGTGTAGAAAGGTCTGCAACATAAAATAGACACTTAGTAATACACCTTCCCAGCTAGCATTCTTTATAACTATATAGCGGGCCGTTATCGGTCCGTCAGGGTAGCTGACGGGCCGATAACAGCCCGCTATAGATTTATAAAGAATGCTTACTCGGTTAGCGCGATTAAAACCAGTTTAAGGCCCGAGTAGTTCTATTACTGACCGTTTCAAGGAAGTTCCTCTTTTGCAGTTCTTGTTTTTTCTTTCGTCAGTGGCTTCATATTGACGACTGTTTTATCATTATTTGGTTCCTAATCTCTCCTTCTGCATGGTGCCTCGGGAAAGCTGTGCTTCGTGACTGTACCGTTACCTGGATATCTTTTATTTCTTTGGAGATATGCACAGAGCAAGTCGTGTTTACAACATTTCAGATACCGATTAATTTGAGTCGTGATCAAATGTTTGCTGTAAAATGACGTCTAAGGTGTGTTTAGGAATGTGCAGCTTCAAAGTACTGATAGTTCCCAAGTTGATGAACAATTCACATAATGTTTCGATGTGTCACTTAAATTCACGGGGGCGAAAGCAATCAGAAACGATTTGGGTCTACCTGACGTTGACGTCAGTGACGTTGTTTGAAAACGTCAATACCCGACGTTAATCCTTCCAATTCTGTAGACCCATAAAGATACCTATGCAAACAGTGTAGATCCAGATGAGACGGCTCGTAATGAGCCGTCTCATCAGGATCTACACTGTTTGCCTTTTTTTTTATTTCACACTGAAACACTTATTTACATGAATGGATACGTCCAAATTCAAGGATGGAATAGTCCACTTCTGAAACTGAGGCTAAAAGGGTTAATGCTGGTGTCGTCCAATCTTGTTTGAAAAGAATGTTTATCCGTCATTGCAACTGTTTCATTGTGTATTGTCACTGAAAAATGTTTATCCGTCATTGCAACTGTTTCATTGTGTATTGTCGCTGAAAAGAGTGTTGTCCGTTATTGCAACTGACTCATTGTGTATTGTCACTGAAAAGAGTGTTGTCCGTTATTGCAACTGTTTCATTGTGTATTGTCACTGAAAAGAGTGTTGTCCGTAATTGAAACTGACTCATTGTGTATTGTCACTGAAAAGAGTGTTGTCCGTTATTGCAACTGTTTCATTGTGTATTGTCACTGAAAAGAGTGTTGTCCGTCATTGCAACTGTTTCATTGTGTATTGTCACTGAAAAGAGTGTTGTCCGTTATTGCAACTGTTTCATTGTGTATTGTCACTGAAAAGAGTGTTGTCCGTTATTGCAACTGTGTCATTGTGTATTGTCACTGAAAAGAGTGTTTTCTGTTATTGCAACTGACTCATTGTGTATTGTCATTGTTTGTGCATCATATCTACTTCTTTCGGTGACCTGGGAAGGCTGTGTCTTGTGATTTTGGCATTCCCTGGGTAGAAAGGGGACTAAAAAGCTAGTAAGAACGAGGAATGTGAGAACAAAAATGAAAAGCCAAGTCTCGGTGTAACTGAGTCACATTGTATGACATCACGTGGTTTGAAAAGTCAGAAAAGGTAGATGGCAGTACAGAAACAAGAATTGCTAAGATGTCTCTTGCCTGACCTGTAATCTACAGCGGGTCGTTAGCGGCCCGTCAGCTACCCTGACGGGCCGCTAACGGCCCGCTTTAGATTTATGTAGAATGCTTACTGGGTTGTTACTATCGTTCTTCACCTACATATTCATGTAAAGTATCACTATACGGATCGTTATATCTTTCATACAGGTATATATATCTTACACAAGATCTGCATGTTTTTCCATGGTTTGTGCTACAGTATCATATGGAAAGAACAGTAGCGTATCCACTATGTGCATTATACCGTTGGTGCATCTGATATTTCTTGTTACCACGCGACCCTTCACGTTGTTATTGGCAACGTAATCTACAATAAATAATAAACCATAACGTTATTGAACAATTAACAATAATGTTAATGAACAATAAACTATAACATACATGAACAATAAACTACAATGTTCATGTTTTTTTTTTTATTTCTTCAGATATCTAATTGAACACGGTCATATACCATTAAATCTTCCAAAATATTAGAAAGAAATATTTTCTGCACAATAAAATATCTAAAATTAAAATAATATTTCGTTTGGATGTAGAAAAAATGACAGTTAAATATCAGTTTATTTCTACAGAGTGCCTATGATTAAACCTGAGGACTCCAATTGGAAAGATCAAGTTAGTATTTGGTCCACCTTGTTCTTTACCTATCAAGGGAGATAATGGAGAACTTACTGCTATCTCTCATTTAAACAGGATACCCCCATCTACCCTAAACATTTAGACAGATAAGTCCAAGTAAACAGTAAAACAGTGAAAACGCAGATGAGAAAGCGGCGTCTGACCAGGATGTAGACTGTATGCCAATCATCCAGCAGCTTTAGACACAGGAACAGGTGCAGTATAACCTGTATTAAGCAAGCGCCTGGGGGAGAGCCAAAATTTGATTGCTTAAGACAGGTGCTTGCTTAATACAGGTAAATTTCTATATATTTGCCTTTCAAAGGGTATGAAATAGTGGTCACTTAATACAAGTAATTGCTGAATAAATTAAGATGCCACGCCCACTTCTAATTTCCAGCCAATCAGATTACTTGATCCGGGTTTTTGATAGACATTCACATTTTTAATAACAAACAGTGCAGATCCTGATCAGTTGGCTTCTAAACTGTTTGCTAATCGTACAGTGCATGTCGTGTTCAGCAAGAGAAGGGTTAATACAAGTAACTGTTGAATACAAGTGGCTTTAAGATAATTTTCACTGTACTAAAATGACTTTGTTAAAATGTATACCTTTATGGTCTGTTTTGACAACGAAAAGATTTCCTCCCTCTTCCGATGTATATCTTGTATAATTTTCTACGTCTTCAAAATATGCATCTGTACCCCGGACAATGTGGGCAAGAAGAATCTGAAATAAGCTTATTTTATAGTGCTACATGTATTGTACTGATATTGGTGAATACTGAGCCTTGTCGGGATATCTAAGGATGCGAGCAAGCTTTGATATTCCAACGAGGGGCAATACTCACCAATGTCAGTGCAATTGCCTTAAAAAGTTTTTATTTTATAACTATAAATATTTTGTGTGCTTTATAGTTTGTTGGCAGCCTCAAAATAGACATTTATATTACCTAAAATTCAGAGCCTGCACAAATGCGTGATAGTTTGGCTTGAAGTCATTGTCCTAAGACGTCATCAAAAGCAACGTCATGAGACGGTAACATTCAAAGGTATCCGAGTTAGCGTGCAATATGATATGAAGTAATTGATAGTATCGAATGATATCTGGTGGCTTGCTTTGGATTTTATCGCACATTTTAGTCATTCAATAATAAGAATCATTATTGTTAAAAATCTAAAACAAGCATTGTTGAAGAAACTTACTGGGTGTTCGAATAGAGCAAATATGTGTACTGAATGTGTGGATCAGCCTACGTAACCGTACAATTATTAATTTGGCTGTTGTGTTTACTTGACCAACTAATGGCGACTGTGGCATTTCCGTGTGTGTGTGTGTATGGGGGGTGGGGGGGGGTGAGGTCATAGCTGTTCCGAATTTTTCCGCACCGCTTTGAAACTATAATGCTGTCTGTGAAGAGTCTCAGTTGAGCCGAGACTTCGATCTTCGATCTATTATGTCTTGTTTTCAAGTGCTATCATTTGGTGTTTATTGACACCATTTGTTTTATAATATACCTACCGATCTTAAAACAGCTGGATCTCTGAGTACATTGGCTCTGTGAGACGGCATATAAGTAAATGCGTGGTCATTTGGTACGAACATAGTAAATACTTTCGTCGAATTCGACAGAGTGTCAGATATATCCCGGAACGCTGGTAAAATGCCAGTTATTGTCCTGCGAGCAGAAAAAAATGAAAAAACACAGTATAAATTGTAGACATGGCGCAGTGGATTCTACCAGGTATCAGAACAACATATGTTTCTGGATTCTGAATCTAGAAAAAAGCTATACATATTAACCCTGGCCTAGGAATAATTATGTCCTCCTACGCCAAACAGCTCAAATATGAAAATAGTATTACGAAAACTTGTCTATTCAAATATACTGAAAATTTTACCACCAAATAATGAAAAATTTTCAAATAAAAAATTCTGATATTTTCATATTTCTGGTCAAAACATAGAGGCGGTTCTAACGAGTATCCACAATCTATGTTTTTGAACAGAAATAAGAAGATAATGTATACCACTGTAAACCCCAGTTTACTGCATAAAAAATGAGTTTAAGAGGGTCAAAATTAAATAGATATGTTTTCGTGATGCCCTGGCCCAGGAATATTTATGTCCTCGTAAGCCAAGCAACTCTAATATGAAAATAGTATGTACAATAAGGATGAGCGCACTAGGCCTAAGAAAATGCAAATTATGAAACCTTTGCATTAGGGTTTTCAGTCTGCTATCACTTGATAGCAATTGATAAGACTAGAAATTCTGAAAAATTGGAATTAAATATCTAACTGAGTTTGGAAGATAAGGCTGTTTAAAATCTGACATTTCCAAATATGGTCATTTAAAAATAAAATGTTTATGTTTCAATAACCAAACCCAAAATTGTAAATTATTACGGTCCCTTTTATCCAGGCCCAAGTCTGACAAATATCATAGCATTTGGATTAAAAATAATAATTTTATGCATTATTTCATACAGCAACCGAGTACGATAAGGTATGAGAAAATTGCTCATTTGTACCCACCTAGGTACAGCCTTCTATTGCATGTTCTATATATATTTTGGAGGTCCATAACTCCGGAACTACTTGAGTTAGCAAGTTCAAATTTTCAGCATTTCTTAGTTGTGAGAAGACCACCAAATGCATCTGAAATGCATAGGTTTCAAAGTTGGTATTTTCCGGATAAAGGCTATTCATTTTTTTTTCGTTAATGTTGCGCTTAGGAATAAGTAGTATGCTATCTGCGAAGTGGAGAATACTATTTGAACAAGGATTATTTATGTCCGCGTATGCCAAAAAAAAAAAAAAAATAAATAAATAAAAAAACAACTAAAAATGAATAAAAAAAAGTATATGCGATAAGGATGACCGTAATTAAATCTCATATTTTATGGTCCGCGTGGGAATATGACGTATGTTATCTGTGACGGGGAGAATGCCGTTTGCACAAGGACTATTAATGTCCGCATATGCGAAAAAGCTAATAATAATAATAAATTTACATACGATAAGGATGAGCGTAATTCAATCTCATCTTTTATGTTACGCGTAGGAATATGTAGTATGTTATCTGTGACGTGGAGAATACCATTTGAACACCAGATGTCCTGGATGACAATATTGGCCCGGATGTGAGTGCCGATCACAAACATACCTGAAATAGAAGTTAACAGAAAGTAAATCGCAATTTCCCTAATAAATATATCAAATATTAGAACCCTTGACACGCTAAATAAATTAAGTTGCAACGCCCAGCTCTAATCGTCAGCCAATCAGTTTGCTTTATCCAGGTTGCTGATATATAATCATATACTAAATGACAAACAGTCCAGATCCAGATCAGTTGGCTTCTTCAGAAACCAAGTGGTCTGGATCTATATACGGTTTGTAAAGTAGCTGTGGTCATGGTACCCAAGCCATAATCCAAACTCCTAAAACCATAAACGAATGACGAATCAGAATGTTCAGACCAACAGACATGGACCCCAGAATAAAGGGTGTAATCAGGCGTCCGCGGATAGTAAGCATTACTTGGTAAGCAAGCTTCGCCGTGCCCACAAGCCTGAAGGAAGGAAATGTAGGTAGAAGCGTATGTCTGGAATTTTGGAAGTCTACTTATGGCTCGTCAGTTGCAAAAGCATCAGAAACAATTCTGGAAACTGCCACATTGTAGGGATTGACCAGATCATGATGTCTCCCATAGAACTTCTTAAGTTTTGCTACCAGTTTGGTTTTTTTGATACCCCTGGCTCAACAACTTTGCAGTGAGCACTTTCCCACGCTCTATGAAGTCCTGATAATTTGAACAGGCTCTGGCATAACGGATTAACTGTGAAACGTAAACGCCGTATGCTGGTGCAGAAGGGATATGCTACTGCTCAGGAATGGAAAGTTATCAATGGGAAAATTGAAGTCATCCTGTTTGTTGTAAAGTCTAGTAGTAAGCTTTCCATTGTCAATGTAGAGATAACAATCCAAGTATGAGTCTCCGTTGTTTCCTTTATTTCAAGTTCACGTGGACAGATGAATTCCAAATACTCTGCAAAGGCAGGACATATTAATTAACCTCGTAAAAGACTATACTGTACACAAAGTTTCTCACTCAACGAGTAGTTAACGCTCGGAATGCCTTCCTGAACATGTTTCATGTTATAGGGTAAACGGATTCAAGAATGCTAAAATAGCATAATATTTGGAATGTCCATTGAGATTATATCGTATTATTGGAACCGGACTACTTAGTCAATTTATGCGAAGTGGTCTCTTCTACCTTAACTCTTAGGACCAGGCCATATCCAATAGAAAGGGTGTCTGATTAATTGTCATTATCACATTGATCTACATCGTTTGCTATGTTCCTTTTATGCGACATTAGACATATAAGTGGGTTCCACTTAATTGGTATGTGAATATTTAAAAACGTTCTCGTCAGTATTGTCTTAAAGGTAAATAACTGAACTCAGGAGCTGATACCATCAAAATAACATCAAGTTATCAACATCAAAGGGAAAAGTCACACAAATAAAATTGAACAGCCAAATAAAGAACAGATGCCAAGCAGAGTTGGCAGCCCTTTCCCAGAAAGGTGGCAACTCTGTTACCCAAACTTGTCTGAACATATCTTGACATTACATACCATCACGAAAACATGCCTATATAATTTTGACCCCCATAAACCCCACTTTTATATAGGAAAACTGGGGTTTACAGGGGTATACATTATTTTCTTATTTCTGCTCCAAAACATAGATTGTGGGTACTCGTTAGAACCGCCTTGCCGAGGCGGTTCTAACGAGTACCAACAATCTATGTTTTGGAGCAGAAATATGAAAAATATCAGAATTTTTTATCTGAAAATTTTCATTTTGTGGTGGTAAAATTTTCAGTATATTTGAATAGGCTTGTTTTCGAAATGCATACTTATTAAAAGAAACATATTTGTAAGAAAAACACTACAGAATATTTAACAAAAAGTAATACAATAAAAGTACCACCCTGGAATGGTTATAATAATTTACTGGGGGAGGGTGTGGGGCGGGGAGGGGAGGGGGTCGAGAGTGGGGTATGGTTGTGGTGTGTGGTGATGCTGTCCCGACCCTCGCCCTCAGTCACATGATAAAAAGGTATCATTATGACCAGAATCTTGTATTCGTGTCATTTCATACGAGATTTATGAAACTCATCCAAGGCTCATTTCATAAATTTCATCTAAAATGACCACGCATGTAAGATCACCTATGCATTATGTTATGTTGTATGTATTTCTCGTATTAACTCTTCTAACCCTCCATACTAAAACATATATCTTTGAAAACGGTGCAGATCCAGATGAGACGGCTTGTAACGGGCCGTGTCATCAGGATCTACACTGTTTGCCATTCTGTTTCTGATTTTAGACTGAAACCCCTATCTACATCAGTTGACATGTCTATATTCAAGAACGGAAATGTCCACTTCAGAAATTCAGGGGTGAAAGGGATACCTTACCATCTCCGGATTTATACAGCTTCATGTAATGCCCCGATATTGTTGACGTCTCTACTTCCTCGGTTATTTGACTGGAACTCAACATGGCACCATGCACGATTGATCCCTTAATTGCCTTGAAATGAAAATTACCAATCTGTTAACAGTACAAAACGCCCACCCAGCGCACTGCCAATTAATATAGGGCGCAGTGAACTGGCCCGGAAAGCATATCAGGCAGTCAGCTTTGAAATATACCATTACGAAAATACGCCTATTCAAATGTGTTGAAAATTTCACCACCAAAAAATGAAAATTTTCAGATAAAAATTTCTGATATTTTTCAAAATTTCTGCTCAAAACATAGATTGTGGATACTCGTTAGAACCGCCTCGCTGAGGCGGTTCTAACGAGTATCCACAATCTATGTTTTGAGCAGAAATAAGAAAATAATGTATACCCCTGTAAACGCCAGTTTTACTGTATATTAATGGGATTTAAGGGGGGTTAAAATTATATAGGTATGTTTTCGCAATGCAATAAAATTCTGTTAAAATGACAACCTTTGAGACTACCTAAAACGGACTTATTTGTCGGGTGGTCTTAATATGCAATATAGAATAATTAGAAAGAAATCATCTGGGACTGACAAAACTGCTCTTAATTGTAGGGTGGTCTTAATTTCGAGAAGTCTGAATAGTGGAATTGTTATGTAGATCAACGTCTGGTCGTGGTCATTTCTCCATATAGACTCTGTATGTTACCACGTAAAAAGGGCCAGCAGAGCCCCTGGTCAGGTTATGCAGATGCACATTTTCAACTTAAGTTTCATGGGATTATGATAACATGCATATGTAAAACATTATACAATTATTGACTATTTAGGTATTGAATATGACGTGATATCCACTGGAGAATTTCAATATTGACCGAGACGATAGCAGAGGTCAATATTGGTATTCAGTGGCGTATATCTATGTCAAATCCAAGACCTAAATAGTCAATAATTGTTATATTACTCGTATATAGTTTGTCTTTCCTCTTGATAACTGTGTCAACGCCAGATCCCATTAGTATATAGATAAAAAAAAAAGAACGCGTGTAGACGTCTGAGTCATTACTGGCGACGTCACTATAAGTTAATATTCACTGGAAGACGCACGCAAGCCGGTGAACATCAGATATATTCTCTGGGTTGAAAACAGCTCATAGCCAATGAAAGACAGTCTATATTTAGGTAATATAATAAACATGTTTACATATAACGACTGCTCTGTATGAACCAACTTTTAACCAACAGTATTGATATTTTTTTTTTCTTCAGAAAAGTATAAAATGTTGGAGTCATTAGAAGAGCCTCAAAGAGTACCAACAACATAATGGTTTTGTGCAGAAATAAGAAATATACTTACTTGATACCCATCTATTGTTATGTAAGCCACGAATTTTCACTATACAATATGGGAAATGAGACACAATTTGTCTATTAGGCAAATTATTAGACATGCAAATTTTGTTCGATTTGTGCAGTAAAACAATTACTAGAAATGAAACAAAAAACGAAAAACGAGAAAACAACAACAAAAAAAAAAAAAAAAAAAAAAAAAAAAAACAGAAAAAACATGTTTTTCAATGGTTTTCTTTTCTTTTTTTATTTCTTGCCTTTCAAAATAAAGAACAATCAAAAGAAATATTGTTTTCAACAATAAATAAATAAATAAAAAACAACAAAAAAGATCGTATGAAAACCCTCCTTATAGTGTTTACCATTTTACAGTATAGTCAACACTGTTTAGGTCATGTCGAGCCGGTAAGTTTATTTAAAAACACTTTTCCCGGACAGACTTAGTCCTCTAAGTGGTTAACCAGTACTTGTGTTCATTCTTTCGCAAGAAGCTGACAATAATGTATACGTAGGCATACCTCTGTTTTCAATATATACATTATATATACATATACCTCTGAAGAAGGCGAAAGCCGAAAAGGCCTCAGGTAAACAAATCATTTGCACTGTAAATGATTAACTCTCAACATATAGTTTAACGCCTATCATTTCAGCAGCTTTTCTGGATCCAGTGCTACCAAAAAGATTTTTTGTTAGATGTTATGCTCCTTCTCCCAACTTATATATATACATCACGAAAACATACCTATATAATTTTGACCACCTTAAACCCCACTTTTATATAATAAAACTGGGGTGTACAGGGGTATACATTATCTTTCTTATTTCTGCTCAAAAACATATATTGTGGCTACTCGTTAGAACCGCCTCGCCGAGGCGGTTCTAACAAGTACCCACAATCTATGTTTTGAGCAGAAATATGAAAAATATCAGAATTTTTTATCTGAAAATTTTCAGTTTTTGGTGGTGAAAATTTCAATGTATTTGAACAGGCGTGTTTTCGTAATGTATATGTCGACATAGACTTTTAAAGGATACAGATAATAAGGGATTCCATTAGAAATGAAACATTACCATGGATAGTGTAGCATTGTTAAGTTGAAAGTTGTTGATGGTGTCATCTGGAAGTGCGTTGAAAGCCGAGTCGCTTATCAGTAAAGCAGTCAAAGGACCAAAGTCCGTGGAGCTTAATGTCTGTTGGATATCAGTGTGCTTCTTTATAAATTCTTCCATTTTTCTGAAGAAAAAATCGTCTTTGTTATACAGTCGCCTCGCGTTATCTCGACTTCGCTTATCTTGAATAACCCCTTATCGCGAAGTAAAAATGTGAAGCAATTTCTCCCACTTTCCGAAATATTTTCAATATGTCTCTAACTTCAGGGATCAAATTATATATTCATTTGTAAAATGTGGTTGTTCGATTTAGTTTTTCCTCAATTCTGCAAATCTGATATGTCGAGTTACGGATATCTCGAAGTATTACAGAGAGTTACTTGGACTTTGAGATAACGAAAGTCGACTGTACTAGAACTGAACAGGATTCAAGAGAACCTTGTTAATGCTTAGCACTCTGGGTAAAATTTTCAGAATACAACATAGTGAAATATTTTTCTTATTTTTCCCAGTTTTCTTATTTTTCCCTTAAAACATAATTTGACGGTTTATTCAAATTTTCTCCATTGGAGACAACTTGCATTAAATGTCAGAACCTGTTTTCTGGGAAAAATAAGAAATTAATTAAAAAATGTTTTCTGCTTAAATGTTTACCAAGAGTACTAGGCGTCAATAATGAATACCCCTGTATGCCCTATTTTTTTTCACGTGTCAGGAATGTTAATGATTGTATAAGCTATATGTTAGTTATTAATAGATTCTAAAAGGACCTGTTCTCTTGAATACCGAAACGCCTGCTAAAACCGTCCGATGCGCAGACTGATCTCGACCTTAGCTCTCCATACAAATATGTATGCAGACTGTAGTATAAGTGGTCATGTAGATGAATTGAGCAGTGTCTACGTGTCTACTCGTATAGGGTAACAATGGATTGGGGGAGACATGTACAGTTGGTATGTCCTTTAATTATGCTTATATTAGGCAGAAACATGGTATTAATGAAAATAACCAGACGCCCCTTCTGTCTGAAATGGTCGTGTCCAGTAAGTTTAAGTAGAAGATTCCACAATCACGAAAACACGCCCATATAATTTTGACCCCCTAAAACCCCACTTTTTTATAGTAACACTGAATTTTACAGGGGTATACATTATATTTCTTATTTCTACTCAAAACATAAATTGTGGGTACGCGATAGAACCGCCTCGGCGAGGCGGTTCTAACGTGTACACACAATCTATGTTTTGAGCAGAAATATTTATAGGGCATAACCTGTTTTTCAACTTATGCAACTTTTATTTGTAAATTTTACATTTTATGTCAATTCTTTCTTTTTAAAATAGAAAACCTCTGAAGAAGGCGAAAGCCAAAAGGCCTCAGGTAAACAAATCATTTGCACTGTTAATGATTTAATCTCAATATATATTTATATCATAATTTTTTATCTGAAAATTTTCATTTTTTGGTGGTAAACTTTTCAGTATATTTGAATAGGCATGTTTTCGTAATGTCTGTATAAATATGTTGTTCTAGAGAAATATTCTTACGTAAGTTGTGAGTTCCCTTGTACCGCCTCCCAGATGGTGAAATCTCGTTGAAACAGAACATTGCTAATAAGATGAATAATTCCATTTGTACAACCAATATCTGATACTGTTATTTTCGCCCGTATATTGCCGCCTTCTATATATACATCTGGAAATACAAGTAGTAGTAGTACTAGTAGAAATAATAATAATAATAATAATAATAATAATAATAATAATAATTAATAGTATTTACATTTATGCATTTTTCTACTTCCTAATTATTAGAAAAGATCATTTCATCACGAAAACATACCTATATGATCTTGACTCCTTTAACCCCCACTTTTATATAGTAAAACTGGGGTTTATAGGGGTATACATTATTTTTCTTTCGGATAAAAATTCTGAGACTTTTCATATTTCTGCTCAAAGCATATATTGTCGTGGTTACTCGTAAGAACCGCCTCACCGAGGCGGTTCTAACGAGTACCCACAATCTATGTTTTAGAATAGAAATATGAAAAATAATGTAAACCTCTGTAAACCCAAGTTTTACTATATAAACGTGGGTAAAGGGGTTCAAATTTATATAAGTGTGTTTTTATGATGTTTTGTATCAGAGAAATAGCTTTCGTGACTTCCTCGTTGATATCCTGCAGACTTATCCCTTAAGAAAAAGGATCTTCCCTACATGGAAAATATTAACTCCCACTTATCCGTTAAGAAAAAGGATCTACCCGACAAGGGAAGAATTTGCTCCCACATCCCTTAGGAAAAAGGATCTACTCTGCACGGAAAGAATTTGTTCCCGCTTATCCTTTAAGAAAAAGGGTCTACTCTACAATGAAAGAATTTGCTCCCACTAGTTCCTTAAGAAAAAATACCCACTCTACAAGGAAAGAATTTGCTCCCACTTATCCTTTAAGAAAAAGGATCTACTCTACAAAGAAAGAATTTGCTCCCAGTTATCCCTTAAGAAAAAGAACCCACTCTACAAGGAAAGAATTTGCTCTCACTTATCCCTTAAGAAAACGAATCTACTTGACAAGGAAAGAATTTGCTCCCAGTAATCCCTTAAGAAATAGGATCTTCTCTACATGGAAAGACTTTGCTCCCACTTATCCCCTAAGAAAAAGAATCTATCTGACAAGGAAATAATTTGCTCCCACATCCCTTAAGAAAAAGGATCTACCCTACAAGGAAAGAATTTGCTCCCACTTATCTCTTAAGAAAAATTATCTACCCTACAAGGAAATAATTTGCTTTCTCTTATCCCTTAAAAAGATCTACCCTACAAGGAAATAATTTGCTACAAGGAAATAATTTGCTCCCACTTATCCTTTAAGTAAAAGGATCTACTCTACAAGGAAAGAATTCGCTCCCACTTATCCCTTAAGAAAAAGAACTAGCTTTACAAGGAAAGAATTTGCTATCACTTATCCTTTAAGAAAAGGATCTACTCTGCAAGGAAAGATTTGCTCCCACTTATCTCTTACGAAAAATGACCCATTCTACAAGGAAAGAATTTTGCTCTCACTTATCTCGTAAGACAAAGGATCTACTCTACAAGGAAAGAATTTACTCCCACTTATTTCTTAAGAAAAAAAGATCTACTCTACATGGAAAGAATTTGCTCCCACTAATCCCTCAAAAAATAGGATCTTTTCTACAAGGACAGAATTTGCTGTCAATTATCTCTTAAGAAAAAGGACCTGCTCTACAAGGAAAGAATTTTGCTCTTACTTATCCGTTAAGAAAAAGGATCTACCCTACAAAGAAATAATTTGCTCCCACTTATCCCTTAAGATAAATGATCTATCCTACAAAGAAATAATTTGCTCCCACTTATCCCTTAAGATAAATGATCTATCCTACTAGGAAATAATTTGCTCCCACTTATCCATTAAGATAAATGATCTATCCTACAAGGAAATAATTTGCTCCCACTTATCCCTTAAGATAAATGATCTCTCCTACAAAGAAATAATTTGATCCCACTTATCCCTCAAGATAAATGATCTATCCTACAAGGAAATAATTTGCTCCCACTTATCCCTTAAGATAAATGATCTATCATACAAGGAAATAATTTGCTCCCACTTATACTTTAAGTAAAAGGGTCTACTCTACAATGAAAGAATTTGCTCCCACTAATCCCTTAAGAAAAAGGACCCAATTTACAAGGAAAGAATTTGCTCTCACTTATCCTTTAAGAAAAGGATCTACTCTGCAAGGAAAGATTTGCTCCAACTTATCTCTTACGAAAAAGGACCCATTCTACAAGGAAAGAATTTTGCTCTCACTTATCTCGTAAGACAAAGGATCTACTCTACAAGGAAAGAATTTGCTCCCACTAATTTCTTAAGAAAAAAGATCTACTCTACAAGGAATGAATTTGCTCCCACTTGTCCTTTAAGAAAAACAATCTACTCTGCAAGGAAAGAATTTGCTCCAGCTAATCCCTTAAGAAAAAGGATTTACTCTGCAAGGAAATAATTTGCTCCAGCTAATCCCTTAAGAAAAACGATCTACTCTATAAGGAAAGAATTTGCTCCCACTCATCCCGTAAGAAAAATGATCTACTCTACAAGGAAAGAATTTGCTCCTACAAAGACCTTAAGATAAACGATCTACTCTACAAGGAAAGAATTTGCTCCCACTAATCCCTTAAGAAAAATTATCTACTCTACAAGGAATGAATTGGCTCCAACTAATCTCTTAAAAATAGGATCTTCTCTACAAAGAAAGAATTTGCTCCCACTCATCCCGTAAGTAAAATGATATACTCTACAAGGAAAGAATTTGCTCACACTAATCCCTTAAGAAATAGGATCTACCCTACAAGTAAAGAATTTGCTCCCAACTAATCCCTTAAGAAATAGGATCTACTCTATAAGGAAAGAATTTGCGCCCACTAATCCCTTAAAAAATGCTCTACTCTACAGGAAAAGAATTTTGCTATATTTTACCCATATCGGCTCTTACCATTTACCCTCATCTGCTCTTATCATTGTTCCTTACTCGGCTTTTACCATTTTACCATTTTGCCCTTCTCGAGTCTTGTCATTTTACTCTCATCTGCTCTTACCATTTTGTCTTTCTCGGCTCTTGCAATTTTACACTACCCGGTTCATACCATTTTTACCCTACTCGGCTTTTACTGTTTTACCTTACTCGGTTCTTAACATTTTACAATACTCGGCTCTTGCCATTTGACTAAACTCGGCTCTTGCCATTTGACTAAACTCGGCTCTTACCGTCTTGTGTCCTACGTATGGTCAATATTTTACTGTCCGCTGTAAAAAACGTTTCATCGTCTTGGAACGAATCAACATCTCGATCCCTGTACAGCACCATGTGATCTTTGAGCAACTGTAAAATAATATTAGTTAGAGTTATAAACATCTGCGGCGTCTGACCTGGGTCTACACTGTTTGCTTAGGCTTGTCCGCCTATACGGCACTACCCACGTCAATACGGCACTACGGCACTACCCAGGATCAACACGGCACTACCCACGTCAAGTCCAGGATGTAGCTGCCATCTGACTGCATGAGCTGTGCACAGTTTTTGCTGCCAGCATTTGGATCATCACGAAAAAACACGCCTACATGTATATAATTCTGACCCCTTTAAACCCCATTCTATATAGTAAAACTGGGGTATACTGGGGTATACATATATTTTCTTATCTGAAAAGCATATATTATGGGTACTCGTTAGAACCGCCTCGGCGAGTACCCACAATCTATGTTTTGAGCAAAAATATGAAAAATATCAGTATTTGTTATCTGAAAATTTTCCGTTTTTGGTTGTAAAATTTTCAATTAATTTGAATTTATTTATTTATTTATTTAAACAATATTTTAAGAGGGTGGCGCAATTAGCTAAAAGCTAGTCTACCTTGCGGCCCTCTAAAACAAACTAATATATACATATATACAATAATAAAAACAAATCACATGATTCATAAGAAGAAAAAAAAAAAGAATTGAGTGATACAATACTGCATCAATAAGACAATTCTAAAATCTTAAGACAAAGGTCAAGTGCAAGATTTAAAAGGACAAGTCATACATTCTAGATATAAAATCATATGCATTCCTAGTTAACATAATGCACCTATTAATTAATATCTTTTACGAGCATATAAAAAGTCTCTGGATGAAAGAAGCGTCATTAAAAATCGGCACAAGTAAAATACATGGATATGGTAAAAATTCGTTGAGTCTTCACAGGAGAGCTAAAAATTTGCAATCACATTCCTGGCTCAACACAACAAACAACGTTTGCATATACACCGTGAAATACCATACCAAAATCGAATGTCCAGTAGAGCAGGGTGCCTGTGGCAGACCCAATGTCTAGACAGCAAGCACCCCGCGTACTGGTACATTAAACATGGTCCCGCCCGGTATAACATTCATGATTAAGTGTTCTAGTGAGCATAATCACAGTTGTGCTAAAATGTATAAGTAATTAGAAACATTGAAACGTTGAATAGGCGTGTTTTCGTAATAGATGCGATTAGCACATTTATTTGTTAAAACAACAAACGAAGCGTACGTTTATAACCCATTTACGTCGAATAAACTCTTCTACCACAACTCTTTGGACCGGTTTATTTCCAACAGCAGGGTGTCTGGTCAGGTTTGATTGTTATGTTTTATAGAAATTACTGTATTTGAGTCTACGTTGTTTGCGAATGTCCCTTTTATCGGACGTTAGGCATAAATGGATTTTTAAAGGAAGAAATCCCAAGGGTTTTGAAACAATCAGTTGAATGGACCATCAAAGCTGAATCAATTTTAAGATTTCGCTTTTAAAATTTCATTCAATAATTTCTTTAGTTCTCCCTTAGGCTACAGCTTAGTTCAAAATGCCTTGGAGGATTGATCGATCAGTGTTATTTTAGTAGTTCGACTTGTTTGCTTACTGATAACGCTGTTTGCCATGGCTAGTAAACTACTGGAACCAACAAAAAAATAAGAACAGGGGATGTTACAAAAAAGTCTCTTGAAGAGTTCCGAAGAAATCATGGGCGTAATTAAAATGTGCACGCACGTGCGCACTACGCACGCACGCACGCAGCACACAATAACCACGACAGTCTGAAAAGGTTAAGTGGTTTTTTACATAACTGATGATTCCATCCACTTCGTTCGATCAGAAAATCGTTAATAAAGATGCTGTCACAAGAGCCCCACACCCTCCCACTCGTCCCCTCCCGCCCCAAGACGCAGATCAGACTGCGGATACGCAGACTGACCGGTTTGTTTGTTTGTTTGTTTTATTCGGGCTTTACCATCACGAAAACACGCTTATATAATTTTGACCCCCTTAAATCCCACTTTTATATAGTAAAACTGGGGTTTACAGGGGTATACATTATTTTCCTTATTTTTGCTCGAAAACATAGATTGTGGGTACTCGTTAGAACCGCCTCGCCGAGGCGGTTCTAACGAGTACCCACAATCTATGTTTTGAGCAGAAATAGGAAAAATATCAGATTTTTTTTATCTGAAAATTTTCATTTTTGGGTGGTAAAATTTTCAGTATATTTTAATAGGCATATTTTCGTAATGCGTCGCTTTCAACAATTTTTCAATCATATCGCGACTGTGTCTGGATGTGGCAGGGAGCTCAATGCTCCACTGATCGCTTTGCGCACGTAAAATCTTACAGGAATGCTGTGCAATTTTTATTGTTTGATGATGATAATGTTTAGGTGTTTAACGTTTCTTACAACATTATTTAAGATATATCGGGACGATGCCGGAATGGGTGATAATGAAAGGCTCTAAATATGTGTTAACTGAACTGTTATTTAATTTGGTACAGTTATTGTCTAACTAACACCTCAGTTAACTTGATACTGTTATTGTCCAACTAATACCTGTGTTAGCTTGGTACCATTATTATCTAATTAATACATCTTTTAACTTTGTGTTGATATTGTCTAACTTATACCTGTGTTAGTTCGGTAATGTTTTTGTCTAAATAATACGTGTTAACTTGAAACTGTCTAACTAACTTGGTACTGTTATATACCAACTAATACCTGTATTCACTTTGTACTGTTACCGTCTTACTTATATCTGTGTTAACTTAGTAATCCTATTGTCTAAATAATGCCCGTCTTAACCCAGCTAGCATTCTACGTAAATCTACATCGGGCCGTCATCGGCCCGTCAGCTACCCTGACGGGCCGATAACGGCCTGATATAGATTTACGTAGAATGCTGACTGGGAATTTGGTACTGTTATTGTCTGACTAATACCTGTGTTAATTTGGTACTGTTGCTGTCTAACGTCATCTGTTTATCCACTGGTAACTTAGCAACCGCATCATCTGTTGGTATAAACATGGTTATCGTTCTTGTTTTGTCTTCTAACTTTTCCAGTAAGTCAGGGTGTATTTTACTGAGGGCTCTATTCATAAACCTAGGACAATTAAACAAAAACAATATACAGTACAACTTCAACATCACGAAAACATGCGGCCTATATAATTTTGACTCCCTTAAACCCCATTTTTATATAGCAAAACTTAAGAGTACCCAAAATCTATGTTTTTGAGCAGAAATAAGAAACGGTGAGACGGTCCTAACGAATACCCACAATCTATGTTTTGAGCAGAAATTCAAAAAAAATATCAGAATTTTTGTCTGAAAACTTTCAGTTTTGTTGGTGAATTTTTCAATATGTTTAGATAGGCGTGTTTTCGTAATGACAGTGAATTTTAAGAAATGAATTTTGTCTGAATATTTTATGGATGTTTAGACACTGGCGACGCACTCACAAACTTAAAAAAAAAACATAGCTAAAATCAGATCAAAAGTGTTACCATTCACTATGGTAATATTGTCCCTTCCTAGCCTATGCGAGAGATCAAAGGCATATCGTAAAGGGTTGATTATGAGATTTCAGGTGGGGTGCTATAACCGTCTGAAGGGTAGTAAATATAACACTCTAAGCTTATACTAAGTTCCCCTGTTGAACCCACTACCTGTCTATCATATAATGACAATATACTAAGTTTTATTGATTCCAGTCTCTTGTCAGTAATAAGACTAATGACCGAACACAGCTTATTTGCTGTCTTTAACATATAAAACTTCCGGCTTTGTTCATTTTAACTATTTTGCCGGCATTTACACATCGATAAAATTCATTAAAGTGAAATTTCTGCCTGAAATACATCCACTTACTTAATATTAGGAATGACCTCAATTTTCTGTTTAAGGTTTCTATAGACATAGAACAATAGATCATCTATGACATGTACCACACCATTCGCCACCGGAATGTTGGGTTCCACAATCCGGGCTCTCACCTTGTTATTGGAAATATACACTGAAATAAACACAAGACATCATTTTAGTATAAGTTGCATTAAATATTTCTCTTAATACCTGCGTACATTTGATTACGTATGTAAACATTCGGTATATTTGGATTGTTCGCCTCTCTTCTAGCAATTTCAGAAACATCAAAATAAAATCAAATGGACATGAGCAAAACTTTAGGACGGGTATGGTAAGAAATTATGGTGTCGTAATACTTAGAATTAATGTAAATGCAGTTTACATTACGAAAACATGCCTATTCAAATATACTGAAAATTTTACCACCAAAAAATGAAAATTTTCAGATAAAAAAATCTGACATTTTTCATGGTTCTGCTCAAAAATAGATTGTGGATACTCGTTAGAACCGCCTCATCGATAGACGAGAACCGCCTAACGAGTACCCACAATCTATGTTTTGAGCAGAAATAAGAAAAATAATGTATACCCCCTGTAAACCCCAGTTTTACTATATAAAAGTGGGGTTTAAGGGGGTCAAAATTATATAGGCATGTTTTCGTGATGATGACACAAAAGCAGAGAGCCGCTTGACGCAACAATAACAGAAATGATAATCAAATTCTTTAAATACCACCCAAAATATTAAATCAGAGATCGATTTTCGCTATATGAACGTAAAGATGATTCATCAGCATATGTGCGCTAAAACACTTGCGCATCAACAAGTAGTAATTTGTACATGTTCTTTATTTCAAGTTTTATGTAAAGTATATGTACATTTAAGTCGGTCGATCACGTGCACTCACTACACGTGTTTAACATCAACTGGTACGTGTAGCCAGTTTCCGGCATGTTGAAATAATTGAACCGCAACGTAGTAAAACGTACCCCCGGACATGTGCGCCTAGCGAAGACATAAATCCGCTTGCATTACGAAAATATGCCTTTCAAATATACCGAAAATTTTACCACAAAAAAAAAAATGAAAATTTTCAGATAAAAATTTGTGATATTTTTCGTATTTCTGCTCAAAGTATATATTGGGAGTACTCGTTAGAACCGCCTCCTCGATGCGGTTCTAATGAGTACTCTTAATATATACTTCGACGAGGCGGTTCTAACGAGTACCCACAATCTATACTTTGTGCAGAAATAAGAAAAAATAATGTATACCCCTGTAAACCCCAGTTTTACTATATAAAAGTGGGGTTAACGGGGGCTAAATTATACAGGCATGTTTTCGTGATGTACATTATCGCCGTTCATATCAGTTCTCGTTTTCCGCATGAAGAACTTTCGCATCCTTGGCTATCCAAAATGCGCCTAGTGAAGATTCTGATCAGACTGCACGAATGTGCAGGCTGATCCGAACCTTCACTGGGCGCACATGTCCGAAGGTAACGTTTTCTGCCGTTGCGGTTTATATGTTGTGATATTAAACGATTCTTACCTTCTGAACCTTGACGGTAAAATCTGACGGTACCCGCTTTTGCGGAGAGATCTCGGAGTTCACCAACACTTGGAATAAACTGCACTTCGTCTTCAATCACATGTGCCCAAAATACCTATAATATGTACAATCATGCATTTTTTTATTTTTTTTATTTTTGAGAAGGATAGTAATGCACCACTCTCTGGGTTAATTCAGCAGATGATAAATTGGTGACATTTTTCAGTTACATGTATATTCCCAGGAAACAACAGGATTTGTTATTTCATGCAAAACATGAAATATCAAAATCTGTTTTCTGGGATAAATAAGAAAAATATTTTGACATATCGTCTGCTGAAAATTTTACCTAGAGTGCTAAAGACTGAGAAAAAAAAATCATGTAATCCTAATATTCGAATTCTGACTCAATTTTCTAAAAACAACAACGACAAACGAAGAAACCTTTTAATTTCAAGTATAAAAAATAGTTTTAGTAAATTCCGGGCCATAAACATTAACCCATTAAAGCCTGGCGTCCCATAAAAGGGACAATGGCAAACAGTGCAGACCCAGATCAGACGCCGAAGAACGCGGTGTCTGATCTGGGTCTACACCAGAAATCGGTGAGACGGTTCTAACGACCTCGGCGAGGCGGATCTGACGAATACCCACAATCTATGATTTTGATTTTGAGCAAAAATAAGAAAAATGATGTATACCCCTGTAAACCCCAGTTTTACTACATAAAAGTTGGGTTTAAGGGGTTCAAAATTATATAGGCATGTTTTTGTGATGGCACAGATTCTTAAAATGAGCTATTTTATCAATATTTCGACTTAAGTATGACTCTAGATGGAATTATATGAAATAAATTTCATTTGTGTAGGTTTTATTGATGTGTTATAGTTGGCGAATCACTCACTAACTTAGCATAAAAAAGCGGTTATTCGAGATAAGCGAGGTCGACATAACGAGAGTCAACTGCATTTGCGAAGATTCTACAAAATCTTTTAAATAATGTTGAAGTTATGCTCCGGAAAAACGTATGGACGGAAGAGACCATTACCATATCCCCTTCGCCCTCGGCAAAAGATACAAAAGTGCACTTACCGATTTTAAAAGTGCCCAGGAGGAGGCATTGAAGAGTCTGTCCTGGCCATAACTGGGCATTGTCATAATGAACGAATCATTAGGGGCGAAAACGGTGAATCGTTTACTAACGTTGTTGGTTGCAGCTTTTAGATCCATGTCCACAATAGAAGCTAACGAAATTGAACTGAAACGATACCGTGGAAACAAGTTTATGATTTAATATATATATATATATATATATATATATATATATATATATATATATATATATATATATATATATATATATATATATATATATATATATATACACAGTCAACCCTCTTTATACCGACACTCGATACAACGACAAAATTCGCCATAAAGACAATTTGAATATCACGAAACCTTCGCTCAAGAGGTGACAGTTTTTTGAGAAATTATGCAAGAGCATTGCTTTAAAACTTCAAGTTACATATGTTTTGGATATTTGTTAGAATCGCCTCACTGATAATAATAATAAATCAAGGTCTTTAGTACGTATCATTCTGTCCATTAAGGATTCTTTACAACAGCAAATTCGTTTTAATGGCAACACCTTTGGAAACAAATGCTGTCCGTTGGAGACAATTTACATGAAATGTCAAATCATGTTTTCTTGGAAAACCTAGAAATAAAATATCGTTTGTCAATTGCTGAATTAGCACAGAGAGTGGTGAAGATTGTGCATACCAGTCGATTTGGTAAGGAGCCGGTTTCTTTGATTGTGGTTGGTTTGCTTATCCTCTTTGTGTCATTGGTAGACTGTGCTCTAAGATTGTAGCTATTCCTTGACATCTGCTTTACTGTTTTTCATTTGTATAATATTTAATTTTCTAAAAGGAAGCGGACAATGTTTGAAGGCCCCATAGTCCTCAAAACCAGACATTTTTTATCCAAGAAAGGTTTGATAAATTGATATATGATAGTAATACGATCGTTAAATATGGCATCTAACAGCCTGTAAAATTTCAGTTAATCTCTCGTTTTTGAACTGGTTCAAAAATGAGATGATTTTTTAAATTGTATCTCTGAATTAATATTGGCAACATTAATTCAGAGTTACGATAAAAAAGCATTTCATTTCAAGAACGAGAGACGAACTGAAATTTTTCAGGCTGACAGGTGATACATTTAATGTTTGTGTTAATACCATATATCAATTTATCAAACCTTTCTTGGATAATAAAATGTCTTTTTTTAAGAATATGGAGCCTTTAATTGCAATATTTCTTAAACCTTTCACCCTTTCTAAAATGGACCATTCCATTTTTTGAAATTCGATTGAACCACTGTTGGAAATAGGGTTCTTGATCAAATTTCAAACATATATAAAATGGCAAACAGTGCAGATCCTGATGAGATGGCTCATGATGAGCCAACTCATCTGGATCTACACTTTTTGCAATAATGTTTGTTTTGGTCTACACTGCATAAAGGGTTTTACAGTTTTCTAAACATTACGAAAACATCCCTATTCAAATATACTGAAAATTTTACCACCAAAAAATGAAAATTTTCAGACAAAAAAAAAAAATGATATTTTTCAGGATTCTGCTCAAAACATAGATTTGCGTACTCGTTAGAACCGCCTCGACGAGGCGGTTCTAACGAGTACCCACAATCTATGTTTTGGGCAGAAATAAGAAAAATAATGAATATCCCTATAAACCCCAGTTTTACTATATAAAAGTGGGGTTTAAGGGGGTCAAAATATATAGGCATGTTTTCGTGATGAACTCAACTTACATGAAAGAGAGCCGTGGAAGATCGGGACCTTCTAAGAACTGTGCGACAGGTTTTGGACTCTGTATTGGAGTAATGAATCTGTCTATGATATGTACAATACCATTACTGGCGACAATGTCGGCTGTCACTATCCTAGCACCATTTACTGTAAATATCTGAAAAAGAGGCCAAGAAATGTAAGACTACAAAATTTGATGTGCAAAATTACATTTTATAGCTAGAATGTAATTTGACACAAATATCTTCACTTCAGTCTACCATCAGAGCATGGAACGACATTCCAGATAATATCAAAGATGCTAGCACCGTTTCCTCTTTCACGTACAGGCTTAATAGGGATCTTCCCAGCAGGCACATGACGTTTATACAACGTCGTCTCAACGTCTATGCAACGTCATGACGTTGCATCGACGTTGAGGCGACGTTGTATTAACGTCATGTGCCTGCCGGGTTGAGACGTCACCTAAATATTTGAATGCTGGAACCAGAACAGGACAGATACTTCAGGGCAGACTTAACATGGAACGCAGTTTACACAACGCAGACCTTTACCAATCACGAAAACATGCCTATATAATTTTGATCCCCTTAAACCCCACTTTTATATGATAAAACTGGGGTTTACAGGGGTATACATTATTTTTCTTATTTTGGCTCAAAAACATAGATTGTGGAGACTCGTTAGAACCGCCTCGGAGTTGTGGTTCTAATGAGTGCCCACAATCTATGTTTTGAGTAGAAATACTAAAAATGTCAGAAATTTTATCTGAAAACTTTCAGATTTCGGTGGGGAAATGTTCAATTTATTTGAATAGACGTGTTTTCGTTATGGTAAAAACATCGCATTTAGTCTTTTGTGTTCTTCAAAAATGGATTCAAAAAAAGTGAATTCCACTTTTCCGCTACATGCCCCAAATATACAAATACCAGACACAAACACTTGTCTGATCTAGTAGACTGGCTCCAGTCGTTTTTGTTTTATATCTATTTCTCTCTTTCTCTACATTATTTTTTTTTTTATCATGATCCTCTTTAATCCAACTTCAAGTTACCTATGGCTGAACAAAAACCTTTCTTTCTAGCCAAGGGACTTAAGTAAACAAAAATTCTATAAGCTATACAAGTGTTGTGTCCCTTCAAAAAAAAAAAAAAAAGATAAGAAAAAAGAAAAAGAAAAATAAAGACAGGGTCTGGGGCCAGACTACTGATCTAGTTACTATTTTGGAAAAGAAAATACACCAGCCAACAAAAACGAAGACTTTTTCTTAAAAGTCCATATATATTCTCAAGGTCATTTTCTGATATAATACGAGACAATGTACTTATGTATTGAGTAGACCTACATATGGTACAATTGAACTAGGTGTTCCACCGGTGTTTTTCTTCTGGTCAAAATTCCGGTGTTTAGTCGAGATTTATATAATTTCTGTGTTGTGTCTCTATTTTCAGTTTTCATATTTATCAGTCAGCAAGTCTATTTTAATTTGCAAGGTTTTAAAGTCTCTGCAAATCCCATTAATTTAATCCTATTATAATCATTCCTAACAGTTCTTACAATTTGATTTACACCGTCAATGTTGTACTTAAGTTTGTTAATAAACTCCTGAATGCGGTTTTCAAATCGTGGGCAAATGCAACGTACCATTGCAAGTATTGTTGAAAATTTCATTTGTTTTCTGAAATATCATATTTTCAGGTATTAAGAAGCCATTAGACACGAGCATAAATGCTATTATTTCTGCTCAAAACATAGCTTGTAGGTACTCGTTAGAACCGCCTCTGCGAGGCGGTACTAACGAGTACCCTCAATCTATGTTGTTTTAGCAAAGTAAGAAAAATAATGTATACCCCTGTAAACCAGTTTTACAATATAAAAGTTGGGTTTAAGGGGGTCAAAATTATATAGGCGTGTTTTCGTGATGAACCATATTGGGCTCAATGATCCCAAAAGAAATAAAAAATAATCTGCACTATCAAAGTGTTGGAGCTGCTGTCCGCCTGGGTATTCTGAGCAACAAACATCATCACATTAATCATATCTGGTAACTATTCAACATTAGTGAGGGCAAACTAGCGGCTTATATACCACTATTGACATTCCAGGCTAATTCCATGCCCCGTCCCCCTCCCGCGCCCTCGATTAATCCTGTCTGATATTCAACGCTCTGTATGTGTGTGTGTGTGTGTGTGTGTGTGTGCGTGTATGCGTGTGTTCTAAATGGTCCTTTTAGAATCTATTTACAGAATGATGTATAGTTATACCGGAAATATCAAAGTGTGTAAATACAGTGAAAAAAAAGTCTAATCGCGTAACCAGAATATTTCTAACTGCCGCTGTATTTTCTGTTAAACGTATCTAAAATACCAGTATTCTCCAGAGAACACTAACAAGAATGAAGACTTGGAAGTACAATACTCCAAAGAAAAAGCAAGGCTAGCGAGGGAATGATAACAATTTGTGAACAAAGAAGACCAAAGCCAGTCGATGTATTCGCGAGGTCTGATCAGGACCGTCATTACTCGCTTATAAATGTGAATCATTAGAAACTGCGTATATTGATAAATACAGAAGGCTTCCATGAAATTTCGCGGATGCCCAGGTCGATGTGAGGCGAGGCGCCTCTAATGAGAACTCACAAGGTATGTTTTATCTTGATACCCTGTTATCTAGTGATATGTACTCATTGACATTATCACCATATAATAGAAGAAATGGTAAAATTATGGTTGTTAGCATATTAAGACAGATTTATTTAGAGTAGTAAAAAATGTTGCTAGAAGTAACAAACAAATTAAAGGTTGGTTTAAAAATGATAAGTTCTGAAAATCCCTAATAATGGAGACTCTTACATATCCCAGTTTTCACTATATATTATGGAGAAACATGGACAGGCTCATGAACGTAAACCGATCTCTCTCTCTCTCTCCTCTCTCTCTCTCTCTCTCTCTCTCTCTCTCTCTCTATATATATATATATATATATATATATATATATATATATATATATATATATATATATATATATATATATAACTTGTCGTGCAATATGCGATCAACGAAAGTCCAAGTTAGCCCGTTACATATACACCACGACCTCTTTATAACACTATTGTTGGAGTGCATAGGATAAACCGTGTAAGTTAAACAACCGTGTTATATCCAAACAAAAATGTATAGATTATATTGAAAAAATGACCATTTATGGTCATTTTTCAATATAATCTATACATTTTGCGATCCATCTTTGAACCGTGTTATATTCGAAATCGTGTTATAACAAACCGTGTTATAAAGAGGTTATAGTGTATATCTCAGACGCCATTCAGTTCAGAATCTATTTATAATTACCCGAGAATCTCCTTCTAAGAAAGAGTTGAAGAACAATAGTCTCTTGTCTTGGTGTAATGTCTTGATAGATGTTGTGTTGAACATATCTGCTACGGTCACCACACCATTACCTGTAAATATTAGAAAATGACGCCAGGCTGCTCTTTTGGCGCTTACCATTTAGGAAAGTACTGGTAGCAATCAGGGCCCAGTTGTTCAAAGCATCGTTAGCTTAACGAGCTCGTTAGTGGTCAAAATGTTAACTGTTCTAGTGAGAACAATATCTAATTCACAGGTATTTTTGCTGAAAAATGTGAGTAGCTTTTGCAAATGCAAAAGCTACTCACATTTTTCAGCAAAAATGTTAGCGTATATGCCATATTTAATGATCAAAGTTTTAACGATACGTTATCCAACGACATCGTTAGTTTTGAACAAGTGGGTCCTGAACTGGTCAGCCCAGAGTCAGTTTAATCTGACTAGGTGGAATATCATGCCATGTGTCTGAGGCGTGATATTTCAGTGAGGCAGTGCTCTAAAAGTGAGTATAAAAGTCAGGGAGCAGTTGTTCAAAACTAACGACATCGTTAGCTTTTGCATTTGTTCTGTGAGGTGAAGTTGGTTGGGGTGGGAGAACTCGCCGGGAGAGCGCCTCATACCTGATGTTTACGGCTCCTGTATTCCGCAGGTAATGAGGGTTGACTCGTGCTCGGTAGGTGATGTTTTCTTCTTTCCGAAACTCGCTCATAATTATATTGCCTTCAAATTTTAGACAGTGTTGCCAACTGTTGACACCTGCATGCGTTCGGCACACTAAGTTCTGCAAGGTTATAGTTTAACTTTGCATCACGAAAACATGCCTATATAATTTTGATCCCCTTAAACCCCATTTTTATATAGTAAAATTGGAGTTTACAGGGGTATATATTATTTTTTCTTATTTCGGCTCATAAACATAGATTGTAGGTACATGTACTCGTTATTTGAATAGTCTCGTTCTCGTAATGTTTTATCACTTTGCCCGTTCCAGGATTTCGAAAAAGTTATGAGGATTATTGATGAGACCTAATTTGCCCACTGAAATTCTGGCTCAGAAAACTTGACACGTCATGGTGTTTTCAGTTTTACGTGGGCGTGTTGATTGTTCGCAAAGGTCATCCCTTTTAGTATCTACTTTGAGTCAAACAAACAGATAGAAACCTTTAATGCTGGATTTTGTAAATATCGGTTCACTTACCTACGTGATAGAGGAGAAAGCTTTTCACAGCTTCCGGATCGGAGAGTTTGTATCCGAATTTGTTGGCTTCTGACATAAACTTATTGTATGACTTTGTGGTGGGCACAAACACTGTAATGTCATCACGCTCAAAGTATTCGGTGAGTCCGTGGACTTGGATTAAATTGGCAAACTGAAATAAAATTCAAATATCAACTACAAAGTCAGAGAGAAAATGAGAAAAAAATGTTTACATTGGAGAGAAAATATCGGAGCGTTCTTGAGTGTGTGTGTGTGTGTGGGGGGGGGGGGTTGGTCGGGGTGGGGTGGGGGGGTGGGGGGTAGGATGGGGTGGAGTGGGGAGGGGTGGGGTAGGATGGGGTGGGGTGTAGTGGGGTGATGTAATAACTTTCAGAAGATACTTTGTGAAAAAAATGTTTTCTCCTTTCTGAAAAGGCGTGTACTCCAAAAGGGAAGAATTTGCTCCCCTTGAGAGCAAATTCTTTCCTTTTAGAATAGATGCCTTTTGAGAACAGACTATGTGTGTAGGAAAATAAATATGAACTCACAAGTTATTTGCTTTGTGCAAAGGGAAGAAAACGTGCCAAGTGTATTCTATCCTTAAGATATGCCTTTAATTAATGTAATCAAACAGTGCTAAAACACAACACAACGCAAAACAACACAACACAACACAACGTATTCAAAAGCTGTATGCGCAACGTTAAATGAATGCATTGCGATGCAATGCAATTCGAAATGCGTGTGATACCGCGAATTCATTTACGCCTAGCGTCCCATAAAAGAGATATTGGCAAACAATGTAGACACAGATCAGACGCCACATAATGCGACGTCTGATCAGGGTCTACACTGTTTGCATTAAGAAACAAAATTTCTATAATGAATGATAGGACTAAATAACAAACTAGACACAGTTAAATTGAAAATGAACCTGACCGTAGAGAGAGGTTGAAGAGTTCACAAGGCAGCATTCTACGTAAATCTATATCGGGCCGTCATCGGCCCGTCAGGGTAGCTGACGGGCCGATGACGGCCCGATTTAGATTTACGTAGAATGCTAGCTGGGAATGGATTAAATGTACCATCACGAAAACACGCTTATATAATTTTGAACCCCTTAAATCCCACTTTTATATAGTAAAACTGGGGTTTACAGGGGGTATACATTGTTTTTCTTACTTCTGCTCAAAATCATAGATTGTGGGTATTCCGAGGCGGTTCTAACGAGTACCCACAATCTATGTTTGAGCAGAAATATAAAAAAAATATCCGAATTTTTTTCATCTGAAAACTTTCAGTTTTTGGTGGTGAAATTTTCAATCTTTTTGAATAGGCGTGTTTTCGTAATGAAAAAAAAAAAAAAAAAAAAGAAAAAAAAGGGAGAGATGAAGACGAACAAACAACGATCAAACAATCCAAGAAGTAGTTTTATGATTCTAAGTCTATTCCAGTACAGTATCTGTTTTAAAACCATTCTACTGCATCAGAGAATTATAAAAACCCAGATCAGATTTAGGGACGAGCAGGCTAATCTAGGTCAATGCTGTTCGTATATAACGTGATGTAGCATAATACAGCAAGGAAATGCCACCGCCATGAAGCACAGCCTTTCAGAGGCAACAGAAAAAGGAGACCTGAGGATCAAAAAATGACCAAACAAGCCAAAACTATACAATTGAAGATACCCAGAAATGCCACGCTCACGAAGCACAGCCCTCTCGAAGCACCAAATGAAGGAGAGATGAGGAACAAATAAGGACAAAACAAACGTCACATATGAAACCACAGACACACAAACAACGAACTGCAACAGAGGAACCGCCTTGGAACGGTCATTAGGAAAACAAAGGTCGATATTCGCGCGAAACCTCGCGCGAATTCTCGCGAATAATTCTGATGCAGTTCTAAATGACACATATACAGTGCTGTAGATAAAGGTTTGGTACAATGAGTATTTTATCACCTGCTTAATGTTTAAATGACCATTTGCAATGCTTAACTCTTAAAGCACTAGAGAAAATAAAACTTGGCATTTGATGTGAATTGTCTGCTTTGCAGACACATATACAGTGTTCTAGATAAGGTTTTTGGTACAATGCTTAAAAGCTTAATGCTTAAGTGACCATTTGTAATGCTTAACTCTAAACCCTTAAAGCACCAATCATAAGCGTAGCATACAGAATTCTAACTTTTTCAGAGAAAATAAAGCTTGGCATTTGATGTGAATCGTCTACTTAGCAGACAATTCACATCAAATGTCAAGCTTTATTTTACGTGAAAAAAAAGAGTAAAAACACCTAGAAATGTATTTGTCATTGGTGCTTTAAGGGTTAAACCCTTTCTGATCTAGTTTACTGCTACTGCTCACCAAAGAATCAATGTGAGGGAAATTCCTTTATATTAAAAGATGTAAAGTTTACTAAAAGCAATCACCCATAAATTTAATTTCAATCCTGAAATCCAAAATTTAATTGAGTATCCCCCTCCCCACACCAATCCCCACACCCCCAACCCACAACTTCATTTTTAATGCTGAATTTCAAAAATCCAGTGCTGAGGTACCCTTTACTCCCTCTTATCTAGAACTCTGTATTGAATAGTTTTTACCTTTCTAAGTCTATTCCAGTACATAATATGTTTCAGAACCGTATTCCTTGGGGGCTTATAAGCCACTATGGCTGAACAGATGAACATTAATCCAAGAACAACACACAATTTATGTCTTTTCCAGTTGATTCTTTTTTGCATTTTGATTTATTTGAGTCTTTACGTCTTCACTTGTTTTGTCACAATTTCCAATTCATTATACTCTATAGATACTTTCTTTCTGCATCTAAATATCCATTCTATGAAGAATTTCTTTGTATCCTTTTCACGTACAATCTAATTTGTTTTAATACCAACAGCACATATTCTGCACAGTCGTAGTGACATCTATAACTCCCATTACGAAAACACGCCTATTCAAATATATAGAAAATTTCACCACCAAAAACTGAAAATTTTCAGATAAAAAACTTTGATAGTTTTCATATTTTTGCTCAAAATATAAATTTTGGGTACTCGTTAGAACCGCCTCATGGAGGCGGTTCTAACGAGTATCCTCAATCTATATTTTGAGCAGAAATATGAAAAATAATGTATACCCTTGTAAACCCCAGTTTTACTATATAAAAGTGGGAGTTAAGGGGGTCAAAATTATATAGGCATGTTTTCGTAATGTGCTACATGAAGTTATTATTATTATTATTATTATTATTATTATTATTATTTTCATATTTATATACAGTACATGAGCATTTCTTTCATATGAATAAATGTCATTACATACATTAAAATTTCACCATACTCTTCAAGACGAAAACATCACACACGTTGCATATATTTCTGTATATTTCGTTTTAAAGTTTTAGTGCATTTTCCACCGAATATTCAAGGCAAACACATTGCATACATTTCTGTATACTCCTGTTAAGTCTGGATCGCACTATTAGCACAAAACAAATCTACGAGTCGCTCTAGGCAATTATAGCTAGCATTTGCCAAGTGTACAAACTCAGACCGGACTGTACGTCCGCACACTCTAACTAGGACCGACGCCTGTCGCTCTGTGGACACCATTATATCCATAGAACGGGTAGGCAAAATGCGCATACTCCAATCTGACCGCGCGTGCGCGGTCAGATCGGAGTCTCTGCATATTGCATCTATAGTAAGAAATCCCTTTTTACGTGCAACTATCCTTGTTATTCAATAATAAATCTGTTCCATCTTAGCATTTTCCAAAAGTCTAGCTGTCACAGTTTTGGCTTAACATTTGCATGTTGGGTAAACAATTCAGCGGACGACATTTGGATTTGTTTGTCATTTTACAAGAAAATAGGCTTTGACATTTCATGCAAATTAGGGCACACATTGGCTGAAATGTCAAAGCATATCTTCTGGAAAAAAATAAGAATTTAGTTTAAACAGTATTTTATTTGTATAATTCTTAACAGAAAATACAAACCAGAACATAGCATATTTGTTATATATACAAAAGGGATCCAGAAGGAAGTCATCTCACTTATTTAGATCTGTATCCTAGAATATAAATATCTGTATCCCAGAATATAAATAAGAATTTAAGTACCAGCCATGCCTCACTTTGTGGACGAACCCAGCCCACCCTAACTCAAATAGCGTAAACCATACAGACAGACGATTCGGGCCAATTTAATTGAGCATCTATACGCCCTCTAGTTAGAATATATCACTGCCCCCATTCGAACCCAAGCCTCCCGCTACAAAGACTCCGTGCGTATGAGACGTAGCAGTGAGACATGCTTTAAACAACAAGGATTTGATTTTGAGAAAGTACTCAAGCTAGCTCGGTTCATATTACGAAAACACGCCTATTCAAATATACTGAAAATTTTACCACCAAAAAAAATGAAAATTTTCAGATAAAAAATTCTGATATTTTTCATATTTCTGCTCAAAACATAGATTGTGGGTACTCGTTAGAACCGCCTCGTCGAGGCGGTTCTAACGAGTACCCACATTCTATGTTTTTGAGCAGATATAAGAAAATAATGTATACCCCTGGAAACCCCAGTTTTACTATATAAAAGTGGGGTTTAAGAGGGTCAAAATTTTATAGGTATGTTTTCGTGATGATGCACTTTCTATGTTCTTCATGATATAAGGTTGTGTTTCCCTTGACCAAACTAAGTATAAGCCTATTCTGTATGTCAAAATAACTCAGACAACAACTTCAAATGAATTGCATGGCTTTCCAGGAAGTACCAGTGTATTAATGAACTGTCAGGAACAAATTTCCTATATTTGAATACGGGCCAAGTCAAGCGAAAACGTGTCTTCGCGCATGCGCAAAATGTGCGGATTAACATCATCCTGCGCATGAGCAAAGTCTCATCCGGGTATTTGCTATCAATTGAAACAGTCTATAGTATTCAGTGATTCTGTTAGCGGGCAGTGAATGCCCTGATGTGATTGCGCGGTTTTATCATGAAAATCTAAGTTGTTTGATACATTCAACATGCCGTGGCGGTTCTAACGAGTACACACAATCTATGTCTTCGAGCAGAAATAAGAATAAAAATAATGTATACCCCTGTTAACTCCAATTATACTATATAAAAGTGGGATTTAAGGGGATTAACATTATATAGGTAAGTTTTCGTAATGAAACGAAGTACGAGTACCTTGATCAGATTGCACAGGTGCACATGCGTATTTGGGCCTTTTGTGTTTGCACTAGAATAGAAGGTAATTTCTGCCTGACTCGGACAAAATGGCAAACAGCGCTATAAATCAATTTTAAATTTTCAAGTCCGCCGATCGTGAAGCCGAAACTGTCTGTATTTTAGATGTTATTGGATTGTCTCGTCCTGTCGCGTAATAAACGTCTAAATAACAGCTATCAACGACCAAAATGCCTATTTCTTTCAAACAAAAAGATTAATATTTCTTAATTCTCCATTTAAAGTTATGTTGTGGGTATGAATTAGGAGTGCTTCGCAGAGGCGCTCCTAATGCGTACCAACAGCGCATGTTGGTTTAAAAGAATGAGATGAGACACAGCATTCCCTACACGCCCAGCGAAGTCTCAGATCTGCCCAGTCTGATCTGAGTCCTGGCTGTCCGCCTTGTGACGCCTTGGATCCTAAAAATGCTGGTTTGATTATGCACTGACGGTCAGTTTAGACAGTAGCTGACAAACTGGAAAATCGAAGTCGTCCTCTCGCCATGTTTAGATTCAGTTCTTGTCTCAACTCTGCTAATCATCCAATCCGTTATCCGAATCACCCTCATGTGTATTTTTCATTTAGATTAAACTGAGGTGGGACACATAAAAACACACTTTATGCCATATCCGAACAGCGAAGGCGCTGACCAGACTGCGCATGCGCAGTCTGGCCTGCGCCTTCGCTGTGCGCACATCATTTACATATTTGGTTACCTCTTTCCCAGATAAGGTGGGGAAACTTGTCACGTCCATTTTCAAACAAATACACAACAACCGTGACATTAGGAAGGGCCCTCCGGTATCTGGGGTCTCGGATGACTCACCATATAATATTATTCTAATATTTCAACTGTTATTGAAATCCGTTTACTTATTCCCTTACCATGGTATTATTAAATTTATTCGTGACCGTTTTTTATGACTAGAACAGACAAGAGTCAATTTTTCACTATAATGTCGAGTTTTATGTTTCTATTATGTCTGAAATAAGAAGGTAAAAAGAGTAATGTCAATTTATGGCTTTTCCCAATGATATTTTGGTACCTAGGGCCATCACGAATAAATAATTGACCATCACATATATATTTAAAAAAATAAAAATAAAAGAAATCCCGAAATGGGCTGAATGATCACAAAGGACCAGAAAATATAAAATACACTATAGTGACGTACATGAAGATGTTTTTCGGCCACAACATGACATTAACACTAGGCTGAAGTGAAAATAAATCGAGTCTAAAACGAATGACCCTTGAGAACAATGAACACACACACACACACACACACACACACACACACACACACACACACACACACACACACACACACACACACACACACACACACACACACACACACACACACACGCACGCTGAACTGTAAACTCATGAAGTGTCCCTGTTTGCTGAACCAAACTATAGATACTTTCGGTCAGTTAGGCCTCGTCAGTAACCCTATTATAAAATTTCATATAAATATAAATTTAGTAGACTTATATGACCAGCCACAGAATTGAAGGGCCATAACTTTTGTGGATAGAAATAGAATGTTATCTATACTAAACTAGATGTGATCCTTTTGTCATATCTCATTTCTCTGTCAATATCGATAGAGAATAGCCAGTGACTTTAAACAGTTCAAAACGGGATGCATGATTTTACATGTAACCTTGTCCACTTTAGACGCGCGCGCTCTGTTACCCAGAACAAGTTAGATAAAACTGGTTTACATAAATCACAAACACAGTGTAAACAGTAATAGATCCTGATGAAACAGACAGACGTGTGGATTTATAATATTTGCAAAATCGTATTTGGCCGGCGTCAAGCGAAAACTGTCTTCGAGCATGCGCAGAAATGCGCAGTTTCAGATCGTCCTGCATATGCGCAAAGTATCATTCAGACCTTTGCTCTCAATTCATACATTCTGTAGTACCCAATGACTCTGTTAGCGGACAGTGAAGGCCCGGATCAGACTGCGCGGATGCGCATGCTTATCTGTGCTTTCGCTGTCCGCATATGCTTGAAGACGCGGCTGAGGTGATATTGTTGGTAATTTTGCATTACACGATCCAGCCATTGCATTACGAAAATACGCTTATTGAAATATACTGAAAATTTTACCACAAAAAATGAAAATTTTCAGATAAAAATTCTGATACTTTTCATATTTTTGTTCAAAATATAGATTGTGGGTAATCGTTAGAACTGCCTTACCGAGGCGGTTCAAACGAGTAACCATAATTTATGAGGCGGTTCTAAATAGTACCCATAATCTATGATTTTGAGCAGAAAGAAAGAATAATGTATACCATTGTGAACCCCAAAGTGGGGTTTAAAGGGTCAACATTATACATGTGCAAGTATGTTTTCGTGATTGCCGTCTCAGTTCATGTCGACGAAATAGTACCAACGCAATCCGTTTAAAATAATAGATTCTAAATATAACAACGCTGGCGCCTGAGAGCATGAACACATGCACACAGAACTGAACTTTCCTGATGTGTTCATCTTTCTAGGCCAGATTAAAAACCAAAGAAAAAAAAAGAGAAGCTATTTTCGGCCTTTGACCATGTACAAATTTTCAGCCTGGTATTACAATATAGCGGTTCATGTGAATGTACATTACCTACAAAATCTCATAATGAGTAAATTAAGTAAAGGATCCTTCTGTTTTATGTCGAAACGGCGGCCCATATCAGCCTGCACATCCGAACAGCTTGATGAAGTCCTTCTCTGTTTGTCAATATGTTATACAGCAGCCAGTATGTCTGTAAGTGGGCAACGCAGGCCATGATCAGACTGCAACAATGCGAATGTTAGAGCCATTTCTGTCTTACGCACCCTACGCATTGTTGTTGTTTGTGCAGGTATGAAGAAGGAATGATTTACTGTTTACAAGAAAAGCCATTTCTCTCATTAAATCTGCTTTTAATCAATTTGTAATGCTGTATTTTATGCCAATCCGTGTAGAAGTATATTTACTCTAAATATTGGGACAGACAGGGCTGAGCAAACAGCGTGGACCCTGATCAGACGCCGCAGAATGCGGCGTCTGATCAGGGTCCACACTGTTTGCCACTCCAAGCAATTTACAGACACCTCAACGTAAGATGGACTACTATTTGTTTTTCAATTCTGTAGTTGGTAGTAAGGTAAGGAGTTAGGGTGTAGAAAATTTTAGGGTCACTATGGTAACCCGGCTGCGAAATGTTCTATTAGCACGTTTAAATATATGAGACGTAACGTCAGAAAACGTACCTTCGCTCAAGTGCGCCCAGCGACGATTCAGATCAGCCTGCGCGAATGCGCAGTCTTATGAGACTCTTCACCGGGTGAATTTTGACAGCCAAGGGTGCAAAGTTTCGTTGTGCGGAGGACGAAGACTGATTTGAGTGTTCCTGGGACCCACATGTCAGAGGGTACGTTTTTTTTCACGTCACGACCCCAACTGTTTCCAACATCTGAGTGGTATCAAATGGAACATCACGAAAACACGCCTATATAATTTTGACCCCCTTAAACCTCACTTATATAAAGTAAACTTGGGGTTTACAGGGGTATACATTATTTTCCTTATTTTTGCTCAGACTATAGATTGTGGGTACTCGTTAGAACCGCCTCGACGAGGCGGTTCTAACGAGTACCCACAATCTATGGTTTGAGCAGAAATATGAAACATATCAGTTTTTTTATCTGAAAATTTTCATTTTTTGGTGGTAAATTTTTCAGTATATTTGAATAGACGTGTTTTCGTAATGGCATACCGTTTCAGTTATGCGAAAAGTATCAATCAATTTTTTTTCGCATCCACAAAAAAAAAAACCAAAAAAAAAAAAAAAAAAAAAAAAAAAAAAACGGATATCATTTACACTGTATGTTCTAGTCTACATACAGTATGAACACCTTTGGGATCAGGGAAATTTATTCGAGACATAAGCGGTTCGAGCCTCTGAGGGTTAATCATGGCGCCAGATCAGGAAGCAAATAGTGACGATTTAGGAAAGTCTTTTTGATCGTCTATATAAAAATGATGTGTTGTGTGTAGTTATTAAATCCGCATCGATGAGGCGATTCTAATGAGTACACACAACATACAATTTAACGATAAATAATAATAATAAAGAATTCCCCAATGTTTGTTGTTGTTTTTTTTTTTTTTTTTTTTTTTTTTTTAGTTATCGTAAGAATTCCCTAGGGATTAAAAAACAAGTTTGAATCATCCAAGGTAATCGAGCCATCGGTAATCGAGCCATCGAGGTTTTACAGTAATAAAAAGAGAATTAAATGTAGTTTAGAAGCTTTAAACTAGATTTTCGAATTTTTATTTACTGCTAGCAACTTTTTTACCGCATAAATATGTCTTAGTAGGCTTAGGAACCAAAATCTTTATTATTCTTGTTATTTCCCATATTATAAAGTGGAAATGGCCATGGCTAACATAGTTCTAGAAAGAGGAACACCAAGATAACTATTTTTCATATTTTTCTATACAGAAACATACGTTGTGGGTACTCATTAGAAGCGCCCCTGTGGGGAACTTTTAACTATTACCCACACCATATGTTTTTGTGGAGAAATGAGAAAATATCAATAGTTTTGGTTAAAATGTCTTGAAAACCTTGGCAAAGAAGTATATATTTTGTGTTGAGGTTTTACGGTTCAGTCATCCAGTGGGGTCATGGAGCACGCGGTCAGTTTACCTAGCCACACAGCATGGCATAGTCATTCAAGCGGTTGACCAATATTGTGCACAGTCTGTCCCTAGAAGCTGACAACTGCACTTCTTGAATCCGTAAAAGTATATATAATTTTACATAGCCGTGTTAACGTAATACAGACGTTTTAACGAAATGTGGTTTAGGGGGTTAGCATATGCAATAAGGTATCTTTTTGCATGTCTCGGTCCATGTACAATAGCGGGCCATGATGTCAAATGAAAATGGGTTATGCGAAAAACCTGAAATCAGTTCATTCTGCGTAGCCACACAGTCTCGTCAAGGTCTTTGGTGTCCATGGACACATTCTTCATTATATTGTGATTCTGTAAATAGACTTCGAAGGCATAGATAAGCCTGCGCAAATGCGCAGGCTGATCAATACCTTCGCAGTCTACAAACGCCCCTAAGATACATTTCATGCGCGTCTCAGCACATTTGGGACTTCCATTAAAAGATCGAATATGAAAATGATGTGTAAAACATATCGAAGATCATGTTGAAAATTACACAACAGTTTTAGCATTCCACGCTAATACATTGTTATGATAAACACCAAAATATGTTCCAAATTATAAAAGATAAAAGATATATTTGTAAATCCTCACCCCCCCCCCCCCCCCCCCACACACACACACACACACATCACCTGTATTCTTGTCACTAAAAGACAGACAATTGAAAAATTACTGTAAAACTTAAAAAAATACAATATCAAAATATAAGGGGGATGAGAGCGACGGTTCATTAAAATACCCTAATTATTTAAATGGTTCACACTTCACTCCTTAATATTACGCTTATGTCAGCTCTTATAAGGAATGGATTTTCCAAAATTTCGCCCCAGTTGTTTTTTCGCAAAAAGGGGTAAATCTCTACATGGTCTCTAAGAGGAAAAAAAAGAGGTCTGCTATATAACGTTTAGTCATTTATGCCTGGCGTCCTATAAATGGGACATTGGAAAACGTCGCAGAACGCGGCGTCTCAAACGTCGCAGAACGCGGCGTCTCAAACGTCGCAGAACGCGGCGTCTCAAACGTCGCAGAACGCGGCGTCCCATCAGTGTCAACACTGCATTAAATACAGGAATTTCTTTTGAGTATGGTAATGATAAAAACTAACAAGACACCTCTTCTATTGGAAATGGACCTGTCCAAAGGTCTGCGGTAGAAGAGTCCACTCGGCATAAATGGGTTAACCCATTTAAGCCTGGCGTCCCAAAAATGGACATTGTCAAAGAGTGTTCTGCGACGTCTGATCAGGGTCTACACTGTTTGCATTAAACAAAGGAATTTCTATAAAACATGGAAATGATATACAATGTAGGACATGGACCTGTCCGAAGTAGATGAGTCCATTCGGCATAAATGGGTTATCATATCTATGCAAAGTGCACCCCTTTGTCCCAATAGTATATAGTAAAAATAGGGGATAGGTAGGGGTCTACATAGACTAGCTACTAGTCTGATAATAAGAGTCTCGTCATTTTTTATTAAAAGTCAACTTCTGAATGAAGGCAGGTCTATTTTGTAGAGCTCTAATGCACATATTGGTTAAGTATTATACTGGCCTAGACTAGCTAAAATATACTGTTCATTTTTATGCAAATAGATGGCTTTATTACCATATTATTCATTTTAAAGCCTAGTGGCTAGGCTTCGGTCTACATAATGATGTAATGCGGATTTTCAAACTTTTGCAGTTTTTAAACCAGCTTTACAATTTGCTGGCTGCCGTATTTACCGTATGGGGCAAACAGTGTAGACCCAGATGAGACGCCGCAAAACGCGGCGTCCCATCAGGGGCTACACTGTTTGCCACTCATCCAGCATTTTTTTCGGCACAACAATGTGTATTAAATTGTACTTGTTCAATTTTTTTTAGAGAGAGTATCGTAGGAATTTGAGGTGTCCTATTACTTAGGGTATATACGGTACATTTATCAACCTTTCGCTGCCTGAAAGTGTCTAAATGTTTTTAATAACCAAAATCTTCATCATTTCTCATATTATACAGTGAAATATCGTAGATTATATAACACTAGATGGGATTGCATCAAGATAAACATTTCTCCATAAAAACGGAGGTTACCGGTACTTACTTTAAACAAAAAAGTCTCAAATAAAAAAAATTTAAAAGGTTGCCTTCGAAACAAAGACCACAAAAAAGAACCACAAAACCGGAGACTCGGGTTTTATTAAGTTTCTACATAAGAAGGAATGCAGCCTTCGATGCCGCACATGCCCTAACAACCCAAAAGTTCATTGCAGTGGAAAAGAGAGAAAAATATACAGCCTTGAAGACGACCGAGAGCAATAAAAAAAACAACTGTCTTTATCTCGAAATCGAAGGGACATAATGCTGTTTCCCTTCCTGGGATAAAAGTACTCGGGTTATTTCCCTTTAGTCGCTTAACGAAATCGTTCAACCGCGAGACGTTGCACGCTTATCGAGTGCATTTATACCGCTTCATCGATCAGTGTCAGCATGATGTTTTATGAATGGAGTTTACTACTTATAAAGTCAAAATATGTATCTAATTCCTTTTTGTAAACATCAGAACATACAGTGTTCGCGGGATTAAACTGGTGAGTAATTTCTAAAATACGTAACTGTAAAAAGCTGTTCTCTAAATACATGTAGATATATTATCTCACCATCTACATTTGTCGCTGTTTGTAGACTCTGCGAAATTTGAGACATAGGAAACCACAGTATACACATGGAGTTACGATCGTGGTACTACGACCATGCTGCTCCAACATCGGGTATAGCTAAATGTCCTCTGTGTTCCTTGCAATGACCTGGGTTTTACATATATGTGTATATTCATTACGAAAACACGCCTATTCAAATATGTAGAAAATTTCACCTCCAAAAACTCTGATATTTTTCATACATCTGCTTAAAACATAGATTGTGGATACTCGTTAGAACCGCCTCGGCGAGGCGGTTATAACGAGTACCCACAATCTATGTTTTTGAGCAGAAATAAGAAAAATAATGTATACCCCTATAAACCACAGTTTTACTATATAAAAGAGGGGTTTAAGGGGGTCAAAATTACATAGGCGTGTTTTCGTAATGGACTTTTCATACCCAAGCTGTAAGAACTGTCATTTACAAGGGCTCTTTCAACCTTCAAACAAACAGAGATTGGAATGTCTATTCAGATTCGATTATTACCTCTGCTAAAGGTGCAGAAGATAGTGTGGCTAGGTTTACCTCTCTGGTGAGAGCAAGGGACTCGGTCCCCATATCACAGGTCCCGGTGAATGTTATTAGACGTATCACCAGTAAAAATTCTGATTATGATTCTGACTCAAGTGTCGGACCACAATTTCTTGCATGTATTTTTTATCTTGAGAAATAGACCCTCTATTGTTGATCTGCATGCAAGTTCTACACACTAGATGACCTTTACTATTTGTATGCTAAGTATTTGTGCATGCTTTTATGTCGTCTGTGGAACTTTTTTTTTTTTTTTTTTTTTTCAAAAAAAAAAAAAAAAAAAAAAATGATTTAAAGTTTACAATCATTAGTGGTGTTCGTTTTTACGATTGCCATTTAGTTTAGTTAAGTTGGTTTCGTTTTCGGGTCAGTATATAATTGCTAGTTCAGTAGGTTCAGTGTGTGAGTTATTTCGGGCCGTAAAACAAAAGATTGCATACGAAATGATTTTCAACGATATGAAATCGAAGTCACGCCGCATAACTGAGACTAGAAAAAAACTGAAGTGTTTCTCTGATGTTGCTGTTGATTTTATATTATTTAATTATTGTTTTTGTTGTTGTAATTTTCCACGTTAATTATCAGAATAACTTAGTACTGCTGTCACACTGCATCAGCAGACATCTTACAAGAGCCTATAAATTAATGCTCATAGCATGCTCGAAAACATTTCAGCAAAAACTATTTTGAAATATTTTTATTTTCCCCAGAAAATAGGCATTCGCGTTTCATGCATATTGTCTCTGAGGAGACAATTTGCATGAAATGTCAAAGCCTATTTTCTAGGAAAATTAGAAATATATTTCATAATGTCGTCTTCTAAGTTAGCTTAGCAATGGTAAAGGTTGTCAAACTTGACATTCTGTCATAACACAATAGAGGCTGACAAATGGGCGCAGCTGAGCAATTTATTTAATCATTTCACTCCTTTCTATAAGTGGACTCATCCATCTTTGAATTTGAGCATGTCCATTATTGCAAACGGGAAATCAGTCAAACTTAAAAGAAAACACATCACGAAAACACGCCTATATAGTTTTGACCCCCTTAAACCCCACAAATATATAGTAAAACTGGGGTTTACAGGGTAGACATTATTTTCTTATTTCTGCTAAAACATAGATTGTGGGTACTCGTTAGAACCGCCTCGCCGAGGCGGTTCTAACGAGTACCCACAGTCTATGTTTTGAGCAGAAATATGAAAAATATCAGAGTTTTTTATCTGAAAATTTTCAGTTTTTGGACGTGAAATTTTCTATATATTTGAATAGGCGTGTTTTCGTAATGAGAACGCAGAACGGCAAACTGTGTAAATCCAAACGAAACCGCTCGTAAATGGACAGACTATATAAGAATATAATTTGGGGACTCGATCCTTTTTCAGAAGCGGCCATGCATGCAGTTAAAAAAAAAAAAGAAAATAAGTCACAACCCAGTAAGCATTTTTTATAAATCTAAAACGGGCCGTTATCGGCCCGTCAGCTACCTAAATTTTTAAGCTTAAATTGTTTTGTTTTCTTTTATGATCCTTCAAGGGAACTAACTGCAACAGTCTTGCATTATGGATAACTGTGTAATAAACAACGTGTCCTTTACCGGAAATTGCCTTGAGCATGTGCACAGTTGTACTATATGACAAACTTGTACACTTTATTTATGCATGTATTTGTTTATTTAAAGGGATATAGTTTTTGCTGTCCTCGTTTCCATCCTTTTGTCAACAAGTAAGACTTTGCTTCATAACTTCCGTATCTTCAGTCTCATATGGATATAATTTTCATTTGGATATAATTTGTCACACTTGGACATCAGGCGTTGCAGGCGTTATAGGAAAATTGGATTTGTGAATCAGGTTTATTAGAGTTATGCCCCTTTGTAACTACAGTTAAATATGTATTTTGCTTAACAATTTCTGTACCATTTGTGCGAGTTACATAAAATTTATACCACACATGATCCCTCCATCACGAAAACATGCCTATATAATTTTGACCCCCTTAAACCCCACTTTTATGTAGTAAAACTGGGGTTTACAGAGGTATACATTATTTTTTTATTTCTGCTCAAAACATAGATTGTGGGTACTCGTTAGAGCCGCCTCGCCGAGGTGGTTCTAACAAGTACCCACAATCTATGTTTTCAGCAGAAATATGAAAAATATCAGAGTTTTTTATCTGAAAATTTTCAGTTTTTGGAGGTGAAATTTTCAATATATTTGAATAGGCATGTTTTTGTAATGCATTCAAGACATATGTGACAAAAAATTAAGAACTGTGGGATCAGGTTTCTTAGAACTATGCCCCTTTGTATTTCTTACAATTAATATGTATTTTGCTTAACAGACTTTAATCTGATTCTGATAGCATTAATGTACTGTATATGGTCCCTCATGCAATGTAGATGTGATAGGAAAATAAGTTCATAGTACAGGGGTAATGAAGAACTGTAATAATTTGTGCATTTTTTCCTGTTATTTCAGGCATTAAAATAGCGGCAGGACATGATGTAGGCGTTACCTTGGATTTGATTTGATTTGATTTTGAAAACAAAGAGTTCAAAGACAGCAGAAGACATTCATCCTCTTGAAACCAACTCCAAAAAAGAATATTCTTGACTTTAAAAAAGATGCAAAGAATATTGGTGGGCCCCCGTAGCCTAGTGGATAAGAGAGTTGACTCTTAATCCATTAGGTTTCTCACCGCTGTGGTTCGAGCCTCGCTCAGGTCATATGTGGGAAAGCCAAGTTCTGCTTACGGATGGTCAGGTGGTTTTTTTCCGGGTTCTCCGGTTTTCGCCCACCTTCGATGAACGATCGGCTCGATATAAGTGAAATATTCTTGAAAGGGCCGTAAAACCCAAATAAAAAAAAAAAAAAAAAAAAAAGAATATTGGAATGCTACTGAAAGGATCCAGGTTTATGGATGTTTGTTTTTCCTGATAGCATGTTTCAGATTTTAAATTAGATTCTTACAGCATACAAACAGGAACTCAGCCCCAGATAAGGCAATTTTTTTCTGTAAAAAGAACTGATATTTTTCTTATTTCTCCACAAAACATGTGTTGTGGGTACTCATCAGAAGGTTGTCGCCAAGGCACTTCTGATGAGTACCCACAACATAGGTTTTCATGGAGAAATAAGAAAAATAATATGGGGATACCCCTCTTATCTGGAGTTATCTATTAACTTTTGACAGAAAGTGACTATTAAACAACAATATTCTGAAAAATGAGAATGGATATCAAGAATTGAAATTAGAGAGAAATTTGAAGTTAGCAAATACTTGCTATCAGTCATCATTTTGAAAGAAAATTACCAAGAATAAATATTTCTCTGGTTTTAGATTTTGTTTCAGTGTTATTGTGTTGTACTTTTAATTAGTTTGATGCTGGCCTCGGTGGCTCAGTTGGATGCGCCGTCCGACTGGGGACCAGGAGGTCATGGGTTCAACCCCCGCCGAGGTCGGCAACATTCTTTTGTGGAGATTGAAATATTTTCTACGGTCATTCTCTCCCTTCCGCTGATTCAAGAAGGGCAGTTGTCAGTTTCTGGGGAAAGAATGTGCACAATACTGGTTAACCGCTTAGAGGACTAAGCCTGCTCAGTAAATGTGTGGTTAGGTAAACTGACCCCGCTCAACATGACCCCACTGGGTTGACTGGGCCCTAAAACCTCAACACAAACAAAACAAACAATAATCAGTTTGATGACCTTTGATGCCAAGATTAGTATATATTATTTCATTCAGTGAAGTATCAAAGAGCACTTCCAAATAGAAAATAACCTTATGATATGACTGTAGTAGAGCTAGATCAGCTTGTGCATCCACAGACTGATTGGGGTTTATGTTGTTTGCTAACAATGTTTAAGATGCAGGAACAGTATTTTAACAACCAGTGTAGACACAAATCAGACTGCACAGATGTGCATATTGATCTGAGTCTATGCTGAGTTTATACCATTACCTTGTCCTCTGTTTGGAAGGACACAAGTAATAAGTGCTATGAGTTTATTTCCATTTTATAAGTCAAAAAGGTGTGATGTATCCAATTCAGTGAAGTCATACTCAGAAATATTTTGTGAGTACCCTAGAGATAGGTCACTAAATTAGACTTAAGGTTTAACCACCACCCATCTACCTCTGCTTAGAAAAAAATCCTGATCCTGTGATTACTTGAACTATGACATTTGTTGGTCAGAAAATCTTTGGCTGTTACACAATAAGTAACACAAAAACAGGACTTAAATTTGTATAATTTATTAGCTTATTTAGAGAGCTATTGTAGTCACCCCGGTCGTCCGCGTTTGCGTTCCCGTCACACTGTGTTAAAGTTTTTCAAATGCTTATATCTCAACAGTCACTCCTCACAGAGGCATCAAATTTGGAACTTAGGTACCTTGGAGGGTCTTCTGAGATTCCAAGAGAATAAACCCCTGGGTTCATGCCCCTGGGTGGGGCTAGGGGTCAGAATCTAGGACACCTTTGTAATACTGTGTTAAAGTTTTTCAAATTCTTATATCTTGACTTTCACTCCTCGTAGAGCATTCATATTTAGAATTTGGGTACCTGGAGGAGTCTTCTGATATTCCAAAAGAACATACCCCTGGGTTCATACCTCAGGGTGGGCCTTGGAGTGGGGCTAGGGGTCAAAATCTAGGACACATTTGTAAAATCTTATATGCCTACAGGTTATAGACACAACTGGTTATACATCAGCTAACTATGTGACATCGGTTTAAGTGTAAGAGAGTGAAGGTCATGGTGACCTACATTTTACGGTCCAGGTCACCTAGATTTCACGGTCCAGTGATTTTGCCTTATATCTTGAATACTATTTGTTGGATAAATGTCACACCTGGGATATTACTTCCATGTGACCCAATGAATGACCACTTACTATATCTAGGTCATTGTGACCTATATTTCATGGTTCAGTGATTTTGCCTTATATCTTGAATACATATTTGTTGGATAAATGTCACACCTGGGATATTAGTTCCTTCTGACCCGATTATTGACGTCAAAATATATCTCTGTTGGTGTGACCTATATTTCATGGTTCAGTGATTTTGCCTTATATCTTGAATACTATTTGTTGGATAAATGTCACACCTGGGATATTAGTTCCATGTGACCCAATGAATGACCACTTACTATATCTAGGTCATTGTGACCTATATTTCATGCTTCAGTGATTTTGCCTTTTATTTTTATTACTATTTCATGGAGAATTGTCATACCTGGATTATTATATCTATGTGACAAAATGATTTACATACAAATACATCTAGGTCAGTGTGACCTATATTATATGGCTTAATGATAAAAATGTTACAATATAAAATGTACCCAGCAGGCGAGCTACGCTGTCCTACGACAGCTCTTGTTGCTTTATTTTTATTGCATGGGTGGTGGATTTCAGGTTTTATGACCCTTTCAATGTTGTTTCAGTCCATCAGGCAGGTGCTTCGACTTTACATGTACTTGCTTGTATTTCTTTCTGTTGTGGACCTTGGGATCCATGCAAATATGGAAACCCTATCCTGATCTCTAAATGCCATTCTCTCCACTTTATGCTTAAACAAGGGCACATCAAGTATGTGTTGCTGAAAATTTCCTTGCTTCAGTGGGGTTCGAATAATTGCAATCTCTAGATTTGGCTTCTGGACCGAAGGACCAATTTTTTTGAAATTTGGTGGGAAGCATAAGGGTGACTGGTACATCAAAAATAACTAAAACTTATCCTATTAGAAATCAAAGATGGCCGCCATAGTGGCCATCTTGAAAATCAATTTTTTGCTTCTTCTGAACCTAAAGGCCAATTGACTTGAAACTTTGTAGGAGTCATCAGGGTGACTTGTAGATCAAAAATAGCTAAAATAGTTTCATTTGGAAATGGAAATGCAAGATAGCCGCCATGGCTTTGCATCCTTTCATCTGTCTGTCATGTTATCTCCTCCAGGGCTTCTAAACCACTGGTCGGAACTCAACCAAACTTGCTACATCACTTCCCCTCATTGTAAAGATGTGCAAGAGCAACATTATTTTTTGGTGTGTCGGTCATCCGTCCATCTATTCTTCACACTATCTCCTAAACCACAGGGCAGAATTCAACCAATATTGCTACATTACTTACCCTTATGGTAAGGGTATGCGCAAGCAACATTTTTTTCCGTCCATCTGGCGTCCGTCCAACAGGTTATCATCTAAATCATTCGGCAGAATCGAACCAAACTTGCTATATGACCTCCCCTCATGGTAAGGATGTAGAAGAGCAAGTCTGTCTCTCCGTCATGCTATTAACAACATTAGCAAAGTTTGTTTGTGTTGAGGTTTTACGGCCCAGTCAACCAAATGGGATCATGTCAAGCGCAGTCAGTTTACCTTACCACACATTTACTGGGTAGGCTTAGTCCTCTAAGCGGTTAACCAGTATTGTGCACTTTCTTTCGCCAGAAACTGACAACTACCCTTCTTGAATCAACAGGAAAGGAGAGAATGACCGTAGAAAATATTTCATGATCTATCACCACGAAAGAATGTTGCCGACCTCAGCGGGGATTGAACCCGCGACCTTCTGGTCTTCAGTCGGACGGCGCATCCAACTGAGCCACCAAGGCCGGCAACATTAGCAAAGAGCGTGGGGACTGGCAATGGCACGCCATGAAATCATTTCTGTGGTCGTTCTCCCTCTTCCGCTGATTCAAGAAGGGCAGTTGTCAGCAACTGACAGAATCAGAATATTTTACTGGTAAACATTTCTAATATTTTGCATATTTCTGCTCAAAACAGATTGTTGGTACACGTTAGAACTGCCTGTAGTGTATAGATATTCTTACATCAAGAGTCTATACATATTCTTACATCAAGATCAATGAATGTCATTAGACATGTTTACTTTGTTGAATGGATATCATTAGACGCATCACCAGTAAACATTCTGATCAATGATTTAGTACAGAAAAAGTTTTTTCTCGTAAGTTTAACTCAGCAAATTCTATGCATTTCGATACTAGATTTTTTTCCCCAGACGGGTGAGGTGTGTGCATGATGATAGGTTCGGTGTGTATTTTTTACAACAAAATATGAAATTATTTTCAATATTTTGTTCCGAATTATCGGTCACTGGTGAACCGTCCTGATGGAAATTCCTTTGCGATGTCGTTAACAAACATCAGTGATTAGTAGGTAAAACAGGCTTGGAATTCAGTAGTTGAGACTATTAAGAGTTTGTTTGAAAAAAAAAAAAAACAAAAAAACTTAAAAAACCGTTGCATAAAACAAAATAATGATAATAATAATAGCGAAAGCGACACAAAGTCGCCTGTTTTATGCGGTCGCGTAAAAAACTAGGAATTAAAGTTTAAACGAAAAAAGAAATTCATTATTCAATAAGTAAATCGTTCAAAATGATAGCTAGACAGATTTTAGGAATGTTTTGTTTCACACGCAATTCAGATTAATTGTAAGTAAATAATTTGAATGATTTTTTTAATGTAAATTATTATCACAAAAACGCGAACATGATTGAATGGAATGGAACGGAACGGCGGTCATGATTATGGAGCGATTGGAACGGACCGACCGATACCGCTATATTAACCGGAACGACCGTGGACCGGGACCGGAACGACCGAGGACCGGGACTGGAACGACCGTGGACCTGTAAAATGGTTAACTTGACCGATGACTGGACTGTAGGACATGGACCTGTCCGAAGTAGATGAGTCCATTCGGCATAAATGGGTTATCATATCTATGCAAAGTGCACCCCTTTGTCCCAATAGTATATAGTAAAAATAGGGGATAGGTAGGGGTCTACATAGACTAGCTACTAGTCTGATAATAAGAGTCTCGTCATTTTTTATTAAAAGTCAACTTCTGAATGAAGGCAGGTCTATTTTGTAGAGCTCTAATGCACATATTGGTTAAGTATTATACTGGCCTAGACTAGCTAAAATATACTGTTCATTTTTATGCAAATAGATGGCTTTATTACCATATTATTCATTTTAAAGCCTAGTGGCTAGGCTTCGGTCTACATAATGATGTAATGCGGATTTTCAAACTTTTGCAGTTTTTAAACCAGCTTTACAATTTGCTGGCTGCCGTATTTACCGTATGGGGCAAACAGTGTAGACCCAGATGAGACGCCGCAAAACGCGGCGTCCCATCAGGGGCTACACTGTTTGCCACTCATCCAGCATTTTTTTCGGCACAACAATGTGTATTAAATTGTACTTGTTCAATTTTTTTTAGAGAGAGTATCGTAGGAATTTGAGGTGTCCTATTACTTAGGGTATATACGGTACATTTATCAACCTTTCGCTGCCTGAAAGTGTCTAAATGTTTTTAATAACCAAAATCTTCATCATTTCTCATATTATACAGTGAAATATCGTAGATTATATAACACTAGATGGGATTGCATCAAGATAAACATTTCTCCATAAAAACGGAGGTTACCGGTACTTACTTTAAACAAAAAAGTCTCAAATAAAAAAAATTTAAAAGGTTGCCTTCGAAACAAAGACCACAAAAAAGAACCACAAAACCGGAGACTCGGGTTTTATTAAGTTTCTACATAAGAAGGAATGCAGCCTTCGATGCCGCACATGCCCTAACAACCCAAAAGTTCATTGCAGTGGAAAAGAGAGAAAAATATACAGCCTTGAAGACGACCGAGAGCAATAAAAAAAACAACTGTCTTTATCTCGAAATCGAAGGGACATAATGCTGTTTCCCTTCCTGGGATAAAAGTACTCGGGTTATTTCCCTTTAGTCGCTTAACGAAATCGTTCAACCGCGAGACGTTGCACGCTTATCGAGTGCATTTATACCGCTTCATCGATCAGTGTCAGCATGATGTTTTATGAATGGAGTTTACTACTTATAAAGTCAAAATATGTATCTAATTCCTTTTTGTAAACATCAGAACATACAGTGTTCGCGGGATTAAACTGGTGAGTAATTTCTAAAATACGTAACTGTAAAAAGCTGTTCTCTAAATACATGTAGATATATTATCTCACCATCTACATTTGTCGCTGTTTGTAGACTCTGCGAAATTTGAGACATAGGAAACCACAGTATACACATGGAGTTACGATCGTGGTACTACGACCATGCTGCTCCAACATCGGGTATAGCTAAATGTCCTCTGTGTTCCTTGCAATGACCTGGGTTTTACATATATGTGTATATTCATTACGAAAACACGCCTATTCAAATATGTAGAAAATTTCACCTCCAAAAACTCTGATATTTTTCATACATCTGCTTAAAACATAGATTGTGGATACTCGTTAGAACCGCCTCGGCGAGGCGGTTATAACGAGTACCCACAATCTATGTTTTTGAGCAGAAATAAGAAAAATAATGTATACCCCTATAAACCACAGTTTTACTATATAAAAGAGGGGTTTAAGGGGGTCAAAATTACATAGGCGTGTTTTCGTAATGGACTTTTCATACCCAAGCTGTAAGAACTGTCATTTACAAGGGCTCTTTCAACCTTCAAACAAACAGAGATTGGAATGTCTATTCAGATTCGATTATTACCTCTGCTAAAGGTGCAGAAGATAGTGTGGCTAGGTTTACCTCTCTGGTGAGAGCAAGGGACTCGGTCCCCATATCACAGGTCCCGGTGAATGTTATTAGACGTATCACCAGTAAAAATTCTGATTATGATTCTGACTCAAGTGTCGGACCACAATTTCTTGCATGTATTTTTTATCTTGAGAAATAGACCCTCTATTGTTGATCTGCATGCAAGTTCTACACACTAGATGACCTTTACTATTTGTATGCTAAGTATTTGTGCATGCTTTTATGTCGTCTGTGGAACTTTTTTTTTTTTTTTTTTTTTTCAAAAAAAAAAAAAAAAAAAAAAATGATTTAAAGTTTACAATCATTAGTGGTGTTCGTTTTTACGATTGCCATTTAGTTTAGTTAAGTTGGTTTCGTTTTCGGGTCAGTATATAATTGCTAGTTCAGTAGGTTCAGTGTGTGAGTTATTTCGGGCCGTAAAACAAAAGATTGCATACGAAATGATTTTCAACGATATGAAATCGAAGTCACGCCGCATAACTGAGACTAGAAAAAAACTGAAGTGTTTCTCTGATGTTGCTGTTGATTTTATATTATTTAATTATTGTTTTTGTTGTTGTAATTTTCCACGTTAATTATCAGAATAACTTAGTACTGCTGTCACACTGCATCAGCAGACATCTTACAAGAGCCTATAAATTAATGCTCATAGCATGCTCGAAAACATTTCAGCAAAAACTATTTTGAAATATTTTTATTTTCCCCAGAAAATAGGCATTCGCGTTTCATGCATATTGTCTCTGAGGAGACAATTTGCATGAAATGTCAAAGCCTATTTTCTAGGAAAATTAGAAATATATTTCATAATGTCGTCTTCTAAGTTAGCTTAGCAATGGTAAAGGTTGTCAAACTTGACATTCTGTCATAACACAATAGAGGCTGACAAATGGGCGCAGCTGAGCAATTTATTTAATCATTTCACTCCTTTCTATAAGTGGACTCATCCATCTTTGAATTTGAGCATGTCCATTATTGCAAACGGGAAATCAGTCAAACTTAAAAGAAAACACATCACGAAAACACGCCTATATAGTTTTGACCCCCTTAAACCCCACAAATATATAGTAAAACTGGGGTTTACAGGGTAGACATTATTTTCTTATTTCTGCTAAAACATAGATTGTGGGTACTCGTTAGAACCGCCTCGCCGAGGCGGTTCTAACGAGTACCCACAGTCTATGTTTTGAGCAGAAATATGAAAAATATCAGAGTTTTTTATCTGAAAATTTTCAGTTTTTGGACGTGAAATTTTCTATATATTTGAATAGGCGTGTTTTCGTAATGAGAACGCAGAACGGCAAACTGTGTAAATCCAAACGAAACCGCTCGTAAATGGACAGACTATATAAGAATATAATTTGGGGACTCGATCCTTTTTCAGAAGCGGCCATGCATGCAGTTAAAAAAAAAAAAGAAAATAAGTCACAACCCAGTAAGCATTTTTTATAAATCTAAAACGGGCCGTTATCGGCCCGTCAGCTACCTAAATTTTTAAGCTTAAATTGTTTTGTTTTCTTTTATGATCCTTCAAGGGAACTAACTGCAACAGTCTTGCATTATGGATAACTGTGTAATAAACAACGTGTCCTTTACCGGAAATTGCCTTGAGCATGTGCACAGTTGTACTATATGACAAACTTGTACACTTTATTTATGCATGTATTTGTTTATTTAAAGGGATATAGTTTTTGCTGTCCTCGTTTCCATCCTTTTGTCAACAAGTAAGACTTTGCTTCATAACTTCCGTATCTTCAGTCTCATATGGATATAATTTTCATTTGGATATAATTTGTCACACTTGGACATCAGGCGTTGCAGGCGTTATAGGAAAATTGGATTTGTGAATCAGGTTTATTAGAGTTATGCCCCTTTGTAACTACAGTTAAATATGTATTTTGCTTAACAATTTCTGTACCATTTGTGCGAGTTACATAAAATTTATACCACACATGATCCCTCCATCACGAAAACATGCCTATATAATTTTGACCCCCTTAAACCCCACTTTTATGTAGTAAAACTGGGGTTTACAGAGGTATACATTATTTTTTTATTTCTGCTCAAAACATAGATTGTGGGTACTCGTTAGAGCCGCCTCGCCGAGGTGGTTCTAACAAGTACCCACAATCTATGTTTTCAGCAGAAATATGAAAAATATCAGAGTTTTTTATCTGAAAATTTTCAGTTTTTGGAGGTGAAATTTTCAATATATTTGAATAGGCATGTTTTTGTAATGCATTCAAGACATATGTGACAAAAAATTAAGAACTGTGGGATCAGGTTTCTTAGAACTATGCCCCTTTGTATTTCTTACAATTAATATGTATTTTGCTTAACAGACTTTAATCTGATTCTGATAGCATTAATGTACTGTATATGGTCCCTCATGCAATGTAGATGTGATAGGAAAATAAGTTCATAGTACAGGGGTAATGAAGAACTGTAATAATTTGTGCATTTTTTCCTGTTATTTCAGGCATTAAAATAGCGGCAGGACATGATGTAGGCGTTACCTTGGATTTGATTTGATTTGATTTTGAAAACAAAGAGTTCAAAGACAGCAGAAGACATTCATCCTCTTGAAACCAACTCCAAAAAAGAATATTCTTGACTTTAAAAAAGATGCAAAGAATATTGGTGGGCCCCCGTAGCCTAGTGGATAAGAGAGTTGACTCTTAATCCATTAGGTTTCTCACCGCTGTGGTTCGAGCCTCGCTCAGGTCATATGTGGGAAAGCCAAGTTCTGCTTACGGATGGTCAGGTGGTTTTTTTCCGGGTTCTCCGGTTTTCGCCCACCTTCGATGAACGATCGGCTCGATATAAGTGAAATATTCTTGAAAGGGCCGTAAAACCCAAATAAAAAAAAAAAAAAAAAAAAAAGAATATTGGAATGCTACTGAAAGGATCCAGGTTTATGGATGTTTGTTTTTCCTGATAGCATGTTTCAGATTTTAAATTAGATTCTTACAGCATACAAACAGGAACTCAGCCCCAGATAAGGCAATTTTTTTCTGTAAAAAGAACTGATATTTTTCTTATTTCTCCACAAAACATGTGTTGTGGGTACTCATCAGAAGGTTGTCGCCAAGGCACTTCTGATGAGTACCCACAACATAGGTTTTCATGGAGAAATAAGAAAAATAATATGGGGATACCCCTCTTATCTGGAGTTATCTATTAACTTTTGACAGAAAGTGACTATTAAACAACAATATTCTGAAAAATGAGAATGGATATCAAGAATTGAAATTAGAGAGAAATTTGAAGTTAGCAAATACTTGCTATCAGTCATCATTTTGAAAGAAAATTACCAAGAATAAATATTTCTCTGGTTTTAGATTTTGTTTCAGTGTTATTGTGTTGTACTTTTAATTAGTTTGATGCTGGCCTCGGTGGCTCAGTTGGATGCGCCGTCCGACTGGGGACCAGGAGGTCATGGGTTCAACCCCCGCCGAGGTCGGCAACATTCTTTTGTGGAGATTGAAATATTTTCTACGGTCATTCTCTCCCTTCCGCTGATTCAAGAAGGGCAGTTGTCAGTTTCTGGGGAAAGAATGTGCACAATACTGGTTAACCGCTTAGAGGACTAAGCCTGCTCAGTAAATGTGTGGTTAGGTAAACTGACCCCGCTCAACATGACCCCACTGGGTTGACTGGGCCCTAAAACCTCAACACAAACAAAACAAACAATAATCAGTTTGATGACCTTTGATGCCAAGATTAGTATATATTATTTCATTCAGTGAAGTATCAAAGAGCACTTCCAAATAGAAAATAACCTTATGATATGACTGTAGTAGAGCTAGATCAGCTTGTGCATCCACAGACTGATTGGGGTTTATGTTGTTTGCTAACAATGTTTAAGATGCAGGAACAGTATTTTAACAACCAGTGTAGACACAAATCAGACTGCACAGATGTGCATATTGATCTGAGTCTATGCTGAGTTTATACCATTACCTTGTCCTCTGTTTGGAAGGACACAAGTAATAAGTGCTATGAGTTTATTTCCATTTTATAAGTCAAAAAGGTGTGATGTATCCAATTCAGTGAAGTCATACTCAGAAATATTTTGTGAGTACCCTAGAGATAGGTCACTAAATTAGACTTAAGGTTTAACCACCACCCATCTACCTCTGCTTAGAAAAAAATCCTGATCCTGTGATTACTTGAACTATGACATTTGTTGGTCAGAAAATCTTTGGCTGTTACACAATAAGTAACACAAAAACAGGACTTAAATTTGTATAATTTATTAGCTTATTTAGAGAGCTATTGTAGTCACCCCGGTCGTCCGCGTTTGCGTTCCCGTCACACTGTGTTAAAGTTTTTCAAATGCTTATATCTCAACAGTCACTCCTCACAGAGGCATCAAATTTGGAACTTAGGTACCTTGGAGGGTCTTCTGAGATTCCAAGAGAATAAACCCCTGGGTTCATGCCCCTGGGTGGGGCTAGGGGTCAGAATCTAGGACACCTTTGTAATACTGTGTTAAAGTTTTTCAAATTCTTATATCTTGACTTTCACTCCTCGTAGAGCATTCATATTTAGAATTTGGGTACCTGGAGGAGTCTTCTGATATTCCAAAAGAACATACCCCTGGGTTCATACCTCAGGGTGGGCCTTGGAGTGGGGCTAGGGGTCAAAATCTAGGACACATTTGTAAAATCTTATATGCCTACAGGTTATAGACACAACTGGTTATACATCAGCTAACTATGTGACATCGGTTTAAGTGTAAGAGAGTGAAGGTCATGGTGACCTACATTTTACGGTCCAGGTCACCTAGATTTCACGGTCCAGTGATTTTGCCTTATATCTTGAATACTATTTGTTGGATAAATGTCACACCTGGGATATTACTTCCATGTGACCCAATGAATGACCACTTACTATATCTAGGTCATTGTGACCTATATTTCATGGTTCAGTGATTTTGCCTTATATCTTGAATACATATTTGTTGGATAAATGTCACACCTGGGATATTAGTTCCTTCTGACCCGATTATTGACGTCAAAATATATCTCTGTTGGTGTGACCTATATTTCATGGTTCAGTGATTTTGCCTTATATCTTGAATACTATTTGTTGGATAAATGTCACACCTGGGATATTAGTTCCATGTGACCCAATGAATGACCACTTACTATATCTAGGTCATTGTGACCTATATTTCATGCTTCAGTGATTTTGCCTTTTATTTTTATTACTATTTCATGGAGAATTGTCATACCTGGATTATTATATCTATGTGACAAAATGATTTACATACAAATACATCTAGGTCAGTGTGACCTATATTATATGGCTTAATGATAAAAATGTTACAATATAAAATGTACCCAGCAGGCGAGCTACGCTGTCCTACGACAGCTCTTGTTGCTTTATTTTTATTGCATGGGTGGTGGATTTCAGGTTTTATGACCCTTTCAATGTTGTTTCAGTCCATCAGGCAGGTGCTTCGACTTTACATGTACTTGCTTGTATTTCTTTCTGTTGTGGACCTTGGGATCCATGCAAATATGGAAACCCTATCCTGATCTCTAAATGCCATTCTCTCCACTTTATGCTTAAACAAGGGCACATCAAGTATGTGTTGCTGAAAATTTCCTTGCTTCAGTGGGGTTCGAATAATTGCAATCTCTAGATTTGGCTTCTGGACCGAAGGACCAATTTTTTTGAAATTTGGTGGGAAGCATAAGGGTGACTGGTACATCAAAAATAACTAAAACTTATCCTATTAGAAATCAAAGATGGCCGCCATAGTGGCCATCTTGAAAATCAATTTTTTGCTTCTTCTGAACCTAAAGGCCAATTGACTTGAAACTTTGTAGGAGTCATCAGGGTGACTTGTAGATCAAAAATAGCTAAAATAGTTTCATTTGGAAATGGAAATGCAAGATAGCCGCCATGGCTTTGCATCCTTTCATCTGTCTGTCATGTTATCTCCTCCAGGGCTTCTAAACCACTGGTCGGAACTCAACCAAACTTGCTACATCACTTCCCCTCATTGTAAAGATGTGCAAGAGCAACATTATTTTTTGGTGTGTCGGTCATCCGTCCATCTATTCTTCACACTATCTCCTAAACCACAGGGCAGAATTCAACCAATATTGCTACATTACTTACCCTTATGGTAAGGGTATGCGCAAGCAACATTTTTTTCCGTCCATCTGGCGTCCGTCCAACAGGTTATCATCTAAATCATTCGGCAGAATCGAACCAAACTTGCTATATGACCTCCCCTCATGGTAAGGATGTAGAAGAGCAAGTCTGTCTCTCCGTCATGCTATTAACAACATTAGCAAAGTTTGTTTGTGTTGAGGTTTTACGGCCCAGTCAACCAAATGGGATCATGTCAAGCGCAGTCAGTTTACCTTACCACACATTTACTGGGTAGGCTTAGTCCTCTAAGCGGTTAACCAGTATTGTGCACTTTCTTTCGCCAGAAACTGACAACTACCCTTCTTGAATCAACAGGAAAGGAGAGAATGACCGTAGAAAATATTTCATGATCTATCACCACGAAAGAATGTTGCCGACCTCAGCGGGGATTGAACCCGCGACCTTCTGGTCTTCAGTCGGACGGCGCATCCAACTGAGCCACCAAGGCCGGCAACATTAGCAAAGAGCGTGGGGACTGGCAATGGCACGCCATGAAATCATTTCTGTGGTCGTTCTCCCTCTTCCGCTGATTCAAGAAGGGCAGTTGTCAGCAACTGACAGAATCAGAATATTTTACTGGTAAACATTTCTAATATTTTGCATATTTCTGCTCAAAACAGATTGTTGGTACACGTTAGAACTGCCTGTAGTGTATAGATATTCTTACATCAAGAGTCTATACATATTCTTACATCAAGATCAATGAATGTCATTAGACATGTTTACTTTGTTGAATGGATATCATTAGACGCATCACCAGTAAACATTCTGATCAATGATTTAGTACAGAAAAAGTTTTTTCTCGTAAGTTTAACTCAGCAAATTCTATGCATTTCGATACTAGATTTTTTTCCCCAGACGGGTGAGGTGTGTGCATGATGATAGGTTCGGTGTGTATTTTTTACAACAAAATATGAAATTATTTTCAATATTTTGTTCCGAATTATCGGTCACTGGTGAACCGTCCTGATGGAAATTCCTTTGCGATGTCGTTAACAAACATCAGTGATTAGTAGGTAAAACAGGCTTGGAATTCAGTAGTTGAGACTATTAAGAGTTTGTTTGAAAAAAAAAAAAAACAAAAAAACTTAAAAAACCGTTGCATAAAACAAAATAATGATAATAATAATAGCGAAAGCGACACAAAGTCGCCTGTTTTATGCGGTCGCGTAAAAAACTAGGAATTAAAGTTTAAACGAAAAAAGAAATTCATTATTCAATAAGTAAATCGTTCAAAATGATAGCTAGACAGATTTTAGGAATGTTTTGTTTCACACGCAATTCAGATTAATTGTAAGTAAATAATTTGAATGATTTTTTTAATGTAAATTATTATCACAAAAACGCGAACATGATTGAATGGAATGGAACGGAACGGCGGTCATGATTATGGAGCGATTGGAACGGACCGACCGATACCGCTATATTAACCGGAACGACCGTGGACCGGGACCGGAACGACCGAGGACCGGGACTGGAACGACCGTGGACCTGTAAAATGGTTAACTTGACCGATGACTGGACTGTAGGACATGGACCTGTCCGAAGTAGATGAGTCCATTCGGCATAAATGGGTTATCATATCTATGCAAAGTGCACCCCTTTGTCCCAATAGTATATAGTAAAAATAGGGGATAGGTAGGGGTCTACATAGACTAGCTACTAGTCTGATAATAAGAGTCTCGTCATTTTTTATTAAAAGTCAACTTCTGAATGAAGGCAGGTCTATTTTGTAGAGCTCTAATGCACATATTGGTTAAGTATTATACTGGCCTAGACTAGCTAAAATATACTGTTCATTTTTATGCAAATAGATGGCTTTATTACCATATTATTCATTTTAAAGCCTAGTGGCTAGGCTTCGGTCTACATAATGATGTAATGCGGATTTTCAAACTTTTGCAGTTTTTAAACCAGCTTTACAATTTGCTGGCTGCCGTATTTACCGTATGGGGCAAACAGTGTAGACCCAGATGAGACGCCGCAAAACGCGGCGTCCCATCAGGGGCTACACTGTTTGCCACTCATCCAGCATTTTTTTCGGCACAACAATGTGTATTAAATTGTACTTGTTCAATTTTTTTTAGAGAGAGTATCGTAGGAATTTGAGGTGTCCTATTACTTAGGGTATATACGGTACATTTATCAACCTTTCGCTGCCTGAAAGTGTCTAAATGTTTTTAATAACCAAAATCTTCATCATTTCTCATATTATACAGTGAAATATCGTAGATTATATAACACTAGATGGGATTGCATCAAGATAAACATTTCTCCATAAAAACGGAGGTTACCGGTACTTACTTTAAACAAAAAAGTCTCAAATAAAAAAAATTTAAAAGGTTGCCTTCGAAACAAAGACCACAAAAAAGAACCACAAAACCGGAGACTCGGGTTTTATTAAGTTTCTACATAAGAAGGAATGCAGCCTTCGATGCCGCACATGCCCTAACAACCCAAAAGTTCATTGCAGTGGAAAAGAGAGAAAAATATACAGCCTTGAAGACGACCGAGAGCAATAAAAAAAACAACTGTCTTTATCTCGAAATCGAAGGGACATAATGCTGTTTCCCTTCCTGGGATAAAAGTACTCGGGTTATTTCCCTTTAGTCGCTTAACGAAATCGTTCAACCGCGAGACGTTGCACGCTTATCGAGTGCATTTATACCGCTTCATCGATCAGTGTCAGCATGATGTTTTATGAATGGAGTTTACTACTTATAAAGTCAAAATATGTATCTAATTCCTTTTTGTAAACATCAGAACATACAGTGTTCGCGGGATTAAACTGGTGAGTAATTTCTAAAATACGTAACTGTAAAAAGCTGTTCTCTAAATACATGTAGATATATTATCTCACCATCTACATTTGTCGCTGTTTGTAGACTCTGCGAAATTTGAGACATAGGAAACCACAGTATACACATGGAGTTACGATCGTGGTACTACGACCATGCTGCTCCAACATCGGGTATAGCTAAATGTCCTCTGTGTTCCTTGCAATGACCTGGGTTTTACATATATGTGTATATTCATTACGAAAACACGCCTATTCAAATATGTAGAAAATTTCACCTCCAAAAACTCTGATATTTTTCATACATCTGCTTAAAACATAGATTGTGGATACTCGTTAGAACCGCCTCGGCGAGGCGGTTATAACGAGTACCCACAATCTATGTTTTTGAGCAGAAATAAGAAAAATAATGTATACCCCTATAAACCACAGTTTTACTATATAAAAGAGGGGTTTAAGGGGGTCAAAATTACATAGGCGTGTTTTCGTAATGGACTTTTCATACCCAAGCTGTAAGAACTGTCATTTACAAGGGCTCTTTCAACCTTCAAACAAACAGAGATTGGAATGTCTATTCAGATTCGATTATTACCTCTGCTAAAGGTGCAGAAGATAGTGTGGCTAGGTTTACCTCTCTGGTGAGAGCAAGGGACTCGGTCCCCATATCACAGGTCCCGGTGAATGTTATTAGACGTATCACCAGTAAAAATTCTGATTATGATTCTGACTCAAGTGTCGGACCACAATTTCTTGCATGTATTTTTTATCTTGAGAAATAGACCCTCTATTGTTGATCTGCATGCAAGTTCTACACACTAGATGACCTTTACTATTTGTATGCTAAGTATTTGTGCATGCTTTTATGTCGTCTGTGTTTTTTATCTGAAAATTTTCAGTTTTTGGACGTGAAATTTTCTATATATTTGAATAGGCGTGTTTTCGTAATGAGAACGCAGAACGGCAAACTGTGTAAATCCAAACGAAACCGCTCGTAAATGGACAGACTATATAAGAATATAATTTGGGGACTCGATCCTTTTTCAGAAGCGGCCATGCATGCAGTTAAAAAAAAAAAAGAAAATAAGTCACAACCCAGTAAGCATTTTTTATAAATCTAAAACGGGCCGTTATCGGCCCGTCAGCTACCTGACGATAACTGCCCGTTTTAGATTTATAAAGAATGCTAGCTGGGAATATGAAGTTTTTATTTCTTCTGTTTCTTTACTTTCATTCCTGTTCCTCTTTCTTCCCTGTCCCTTTCTTTCATCTCCTCTACTATCTCTTCTATCTCTTTTCTCCTTTTCTTTGGGAGACGACACAAAATGACCCACAAGGGTTGACGTGTCGTTAAATCCCAACTCAATCAAAAAACAAAATAGTAATAATAATAATAATAATAATAATAATAATAATAATAATAATAATAATAATAAATAAAAAATATAATAAAAATAAATAAAGAAAGAAAATAAAATCGACCCACGCCGGGTCGGCAATACTATTACGTGGAGATTGATCATGAAATATTTTCTTCGTTTATTTTCTCCCTTCCGCTGATTCAAGAAGGCAAATTGATATATCTATAAGAAAAAAAAAAGTTTAAAAGTCATGTCGTCTGCTCATTTTTATCCAGAGTGCTAACCGTTAACGTATCGTGAATCTTCCATCTGTGATTATTTTATATCATTTAATTAATCGCATTAAATCATGTTGTTTAATCATTTATTTCTCCAGTTTTACCTTATCTATCATTTTTTTTTTTTTTTTTTTTTTGTTATCGCTGAAGCAAGGCAAACACATTCCGTGTGCATGCAGAGGATTTTTTATCTTCTAAAAGATAAGTCGTGGGTGATAAAATATTTTTCAAAGATAATTTTTATAGTAGATGGTTCGAAGTTTGAGGCCCTAAATAAACATGCAATCATTACATGTCATGGAACAATGCTCTGTCAATCAAAGAAAAAAAAAAAAAAAAAAAAACGAAGTGCGTGGAGTGGGACACACCAATTTTTAATTCAATCATTTTTTTTAAATATCTTTGGGAACAAACGTCGTCGTTGTGTTAACGTAGGTTCACTGTACTTGTATTTGAGTAAACGGTCACTCTTTCTTGATGCAACACTGATTAAAAAGGAAACTGGTGTTTACTAAGCCGTCTAGTCAAGTTTGACAAATACTACTTTAATCTCATCGTCTTGTTTACAGATCTCTAGGCTGCCAAATCAAATCATTGTTGTAAATGAAACATGGGTCACCCACACGAGAACAAAATGGAACAGTGTCCAACAATGTCCAATATTAGAAGATGGCGAAGATGTACACAGGTTTCGCATTCACATAGCAAGGTCAGTATCTTTATTTACCCACAACATATGATTTTATGGAGAGATAAGAACTATCATCCCAGAATTTTCCGTTTTATCAAGTCCAATATTATCCATGTTCACATTACGAAAACACGCCTATTCAAATATAAAGAAATTTTTACCACCAAAAAATGAGAATTTTTAGATATTTTTTTTTATATTTTTCTTATTTCTGCTCAAAATATAGATTATGGGTACTCATTAGAACCGCCTCGGCGAGGCGGTTCTAACGAGGACCCACAATCTATGTTTTTGAGCAGAAATAAGAAAAATAATGTATACCCCTGTAAACCCCAGTTTTACTATATAAAAGTGGGGTTTAAGGGGGTCAAAGTTATATAGGCATGTTTTCGTGATGGGGCCTTATTACCAAATAGGCCGCACCATGCGAAAACCTGTCTACGGGCTTATTCGGACCGCGAAGGCCCAGATCGGCCTGCACATTCGCACAGTCTGATGAAGGCCTTCAATGTCCGCTTATAGAATCATAGCATACTATAGAACTGTGAAGTACATTCAAACCTCAGTGGCTCGAACATCATTGGGACCATGGAAATTTAAAAAGATAGTCATTACGAGAACACGCCTATATCAAATATACTGAAAATTTTACCACCAAAAATGAAACTTTTCAGATAAAAATTCTGATATTTTTTTCCTATTTCTGCTCAAAACATAGATTATGGGTACTCGTTAGAACCGCCTCGCCGAGGCGGTTCTAACGAGTACCCACAATTTATGCTTTTGAGCAGAAATAAGAAAATAGTGTATACCCCTGTAAACCCCAGTTTTACTATATAAAAATGGGGTTTAAAGGGGTCAAAATTATATAGGCATGTTTTCGTGATGGAAACAGTGAAACGGGATTAAAGAGACAAATAAGGCTAAGGAAGTGAAAGAAAGAACAACAGAAAGATAACTGCAGAAACGAATGGAGCTAGTCTAGGGCTTAGTT